>JBBGZY010000015.1:2450000-2963415 GCA_037952925.1 Lithobates clamitans | reverse complement strand
TGTATCAATGCAAAAAAAACTTTTAAAAACGGCCGTTTTTTCGGGAGCAGTGATTTTAATGATGCTTAAAGTAAAAAAAAAAAAGTGAAATATTCCTTTAAATATCGTACCTGGGGGGTGTCTATAGTATGCCTGTAAAGTGACGCGTGTTTCCCATGTTTAGAACAGTCCCTGCACCAAATGTCATTTTTAAAGGAAAAAATCTCATTTAAAACTGCTTGCGGGTTTAATGTCATGTCGGGTCATGGCAATATGGATGAAAATCAGTGAGACAAACGGCATGGGTACCCCCCAGTCCATTACCAGGCCCTTTGGGTCTTGTATGGATATTAAGGGGAACCCCGCACCCAAATTAAAATAAGGAAAGGTCCCTATATACTCTGAACAGCAGTATACAGGCGGTGCAAACAAGACAGGGACTGTAGGTTTGTTGTTAAGTAGAATCTGTTTGTAATTTTGAACATTTTTAATGTGTTTAGCTCCAGCCAAAAAATCTTTTCTAAGCTTTTTGGAAAACATAGGGAAGGGTTATCACCCCTGTGACATTTGTTTTGCGTCTTTCCTCCTCTTCAGAAGATTTCACCTCACTTTTTTGTCCCAATGAAAAATGTTTTTTGAAAATTTGGGTTTTTTTGTGGAACAAGGATTGGAAAGCATCAGTGGAAAGGAAAAATTGTTTTCCCATATTAACTCTTACAGGAGAGAATTTCCCTTCCTTAGGGGTAGATTTCATCTCACTTCCTGTTGTCTCCTTCCGTTTGCAAGTAGGAGTCGTTTGTAAGTTAGATGTTTGAAAGTAGGGTCCTGCCCTATATACTCAGCAGAAATTTGGGCCTTAGGTGTTGCTGTGGCCAAAACACTGTAAGCCCTCACAGGGCCCTGCTGTGAAATATTAGATCAAGAATTGTAATTACATGCCCCTGTTGAACAGGAGCTGAAAAATTAGGCCTTAGGCACTGGTGCTGGTGCCACAACACTGCAACCCCTCACAGACACTCTAGTTGAAACGCAGGAACAAGCCCTGCTGCAAAGTATTGCATCAAAAATTGTAATTACACGCCCCTGTTAGACAGGGGCTGAAAAATTGGGTCTTAGGCACTGGTGCTGGTGCCACAACACTGCAACCCCTCACAGACACTCTAGTTGAAACGCAGGAACAAGCCCTGCTGCAAAGTATTGCATCAAAAATTGTAATTACACGCCCCTGTTAGACAGGGGCTGAAAAATTGGGTCTTAGGCACTGGTGCTGGTGCCACAACACTGCAACCCCTCACAGACACTCTAGTTGGAATGCAGGAACAAGCCCTGCTGCAAAGTATTGCATCAAAAATTGTAATTACACGCCCCTGTTAGACAGGGGCAGAAAAATTGGGTCTTAGGCACTGGTGCTGGTGCCACAACACTGCAACCCCTCACAGACACTCTAGTTGGAATGCAGGAACGAGCCCTGCTGCAAAGTATTACATCAAAAATTGTAATTACACGCCCCTGTTAAACAGGGGCTGAAAAATTGTGCCTTAGGCACTGGTGGTGGCGCCCAGAACCAAAAATGTTCTTACAAGCTATCAGCGTGATGATTGAGGAGGAAGAGGATAATTACTCAGGGATAGTCACTCAGCATCAGCATAGGCAGTCTTTGAAGGGATCTGAGATTTCAAAAAAAATTATTCGGTTACATCTGCATCAGGTGCTTGGTAGCTGGTGGTGATCCAAGACTGATTCATTTTTATGAAGGTCAGCCGATCGACCGAGTCGGTGGACAGACGCACCCTGTGATCGGTTACCACGCCTCCAGCAGCACTGAATGTGCGTTCCGAAAGAACGCTGGATGCAGGACAGGCCAGTAGCTCAATTGCATACTGTGCAAGCTCTGGCCAGTGATCCATCCTCAAGACCCAGTAACCCAGAGGATTTTCGGTGGGAAAGGTGTCCAAGTCTGATCTTGCCCCTAGGTATTCCTGCACCATGTAAAACAGACGCTGGCGATGGTTGCTGGAACCGATCATACCTTGGGGCTGCGGACCAAAAAATTGTCTGAACGCATCGGTCAGACGGCCACCTTCTCCACCGCTCCTTCTTTGACTGACCGAAGCCTCAGCAACACGTTGTCCAGAAACAGGAGTTTGTAACCTCCCAGTCTCTGGGAACGCGTTGCACAGACCTTTCTGCAAGGCCTCCCGAAGATGTTTCATCCTCTGCTCCCTCTGCGATGGCAAGATAAGGTCCGCAACCTTACCCTTGTAACGTGGATCAAGGAGGGTTGCCAGCCAGTATTGGTCCTTCTCCTTGATACCACGAATACGAGGATCCTTACGCAGGCTTTGCAGGATCAGGGGAGGCCATGCAGCGTAGGTTTGCTGAGGCATTCGGTCCGGAGTCCTCTGGGTCACTAAGGACAACAACGTCCGCAGCCACCTCCTCCCAGCCACGTACAAGTCCATGTGTTCCTTGGGACTGATCCCTTAAAGACTGCTGATGCTGAGTGCCAGGCTCCACCTCCATACTGACACAATCTTCCTCCTCCTCCTCCTCCTCCTCCTCGTCCTCTTCCTGTGTGATCGGCGGGCACGCAGGAACACTGTCTGGATAAAGGGGGCCTTGAGAGCTAAGGAAGTCCTCCTCTTCCTGCCTCTGTTCTGCCTCAAGTGCCCTGTCCATTATCCCACGCAGCGTGTGCTCCAACAGGTGGACAAGGGGGACAGTGTCACTGATGCATGCACTGTCAGTGCTCACCATCCTCGTGGCCTCCTCGAATGGTGACAGGACAGTGCATGCATCCCTGATCATGGCCCACTGGCGTGGGAAAAAAAACCAAGGTCCCCTGACCCTGTCCTGGTGCCATAGTCGCACAGGTACTCATTGATGGCCCTCTGCTGCGTGTGCAGCCGCTGCAGCATGGCCAACGTCGAGTTCCACCTGGTGGGCATGTCACAGATTAGGCGGTTCTTGGGCAGGTTAAACTCCTTTTGGAGGTCCGTCAGCCGAGCACTGGCATTATATGACCGGCGGAAATGCACACAGACTTTCCTGGCCTGCCTCAGGACATCCTGTAAGCCCGGGTACCTGCCCAAGAACCGCTGCACCACCAAGTTAAGGACGTGAGCCAAACAGGGCACATGGGTCAGTTGTCCCTGTCGGAGGGCAGAGAGGAGGTTGGTGCCATTGTCGCAAACCACCATTCCTGCCTTAAGTTGGCGTGGCGTCAACCACCTCTGAACCTGCCCCTGCAGAGCTGACAGAACCTCTGCCCCAGTGTGGCTCCTGTCCCCCAAGCACACCAGCTCAAGCACCGCATGGCATCTTTTGGCCTGCGTACTTGCGTAGCCCCTTGAACGCCTACGGAGCACCGCTGGTTCCGAGGAAGAGGCCATGGAGGAAGAAGAAGAGGAGGGGGTGGAGGAGAGAGGTGTGTCACAATCAGCATTTTGGAGGCGTGGTGGCGGAACAACCTCCAACACTACTGCACCTTGTCCTGCATCCTTCCCAGCTGCCAGCAGAGTCACCCAATGCGCCGTGAAACTTAAGTAACGTCCCTGTCCATGCCTGCTGGACCATGAGTCAGCGGTAATATGCACCTTACCGCTGACCGCCCTGTCCAGCGAGGCATGGACATTGCCTTCCACATGCCGGTAGAGAGCCGGAATCGCCTTCCGTGAGAAAAAGTGGCGTTTGGGTACCTGCCACTGAGGAACCGCACATTCCACAAACTCACGGAAGGGGGCAGAGTCTACCAACTGAAAAGGCAGCAGTTGAAGTGCTAGCAATTTTGCCAAGCTAGCATTCAACCGCTGGGCATGTGGATGGCTGGGAGCAAACTTCTTTCGGCGGTGCAGCAGCTGGGGCAGGGAAATTTGCCTGGTACAATCTGACGTCGGTGTACCAAAAGCAGATTGCCCATAAGTACTTGGCTGTGACACACCTAATTCTACACCTTCATTCCTCTCACTGCAGGTCGCAGAGAGGACTGAAGGTCTAGTGGGGTTGGAAATCTCAGCTGATGAGGAGCAAGGAGAGATCGTCTTTGTTCTTTGGTGTGGGTCTTTTAGATACGCTTGCCAACGAACTGCATGGCAGGTCAACATATGTCTGGTCAAGCATGTGGTACCCAAGCGGGAGATGTTTTGGCCACGCGAGATACGCTTGAGACATATATTGCAAATAGCAGCGGTGCGATCTGATGCACTCGTCTCAAAAAAGGCCCACACCAAAGAACTTTTTGAATAACGCGCAGAGACTGCAGCGCCCTGCACATGTGGAGCTTTGGGGGTGTGATGCAGTCAATGTGCTGCCCTTAGGCTGGCCCCTGGAGGGCATCCTGCCTAGTTGGTGATGTGCCACCTCCTCCTCCTCCTCCTCCTCCTCCTCCTCCTCCTCCTCCTCTCTCCTATCAGGCACCCACGTTGAGTCAGTGACCTCATCATCCCCTCCCTCCTC
The DNA here is from genome assembly GCA_037952925.1 of Lithobates clamitans. NCBI lineage: Eukaryota > Metazoa > Chordata > Amphibia > Anura > Ranidae > Lithobates > Lithobates clamitans. Next base: position 2,958,981 of record JBBGZY010000015.1, on the reverse strand, counting down.
ATCACTGGAGCAAACCTGGCAGTATGCTGCAGCAGGGGGAGCATGACTGCCAGATTGCTGTCCTTCTTGGGCACCCCCTCTGTCCGTGCTCATGTTACTGCCTTCATTGAGCTCAGTATCATCATCAGAGCCTTCCAAACGCTGGGCATCCTCCTGGAGCATGTACCCAACACTGTGGTCAAACAGTTCGAGGGAATCCTCAGGAGGACATGGTGGGGCTAGGGAAGGAGTCACTGATGACATTGAGCTGAGGGAAGAGGCCGCTGCTTTGCCAGACAAAGCACCCTGGGCATGGGTGAGAGAGGATGAGGAGGATGAGGACGGCTTGGTCATCCACTCGACCAAGTCTTCCGCATGTTGCGGCTCAACACGGCCAGCTGCCGAAAAAAAAGGCCAAGCGTGTCCCATGGCCACGTGCTGATGAGGATGCACCGTCTCCACGACCAGCACTAGACACAGAGCCTGCTTGCCCTCTCTTATTGGCTTGTGACTGTCTGCCTCTCCTTCTTGGCCTTCCAGACATACTAATGGCCTGTAGCTGCACTAAGCTGGGATAGAACACCTGTAATTTTCTTCAGGTAGCTTTATATACTGTAACCAGACAAGCCTGCCTGTCAGTAGGAAGATAACAGGAACGGATCTAGCTGAACACTGTGAGCAGGACGTACTGCACTAAATGTATATAGCAGGAACGGATCTAGCTGAACACTGTGAGCAGCACGCACTGCACTGAATGTAAATAGCAGGAACGGATCTAGCTGAACACTGTGAGCAGGACGCACTGTACTGAATGTAAATAGCAGGAACGGATCTAGCTGAACACTGTGAGCAGGACACACTGCACTGAATGTAAATAACAGGAACGGATCTAGCTGAACACTGTGAGCAGGACACACTGTACTAAATGTAAATAGTCTAGCTGCCTGACCGTGGTACTAATAGGATCAAAAAGAACACCTGTAATTTTCTTTAGGTAGCTTTATATACTGTAACCAGACAAGCCTGCCTGTCAGTAGAAAGATAACAGGAACGGATCTAGCTGAACACTGTGAGCAGGACGCACTGCACTGAATGTAAATAGCAGGAACGGATCTAGCTGAACACTGTGAGCAGCACGCACTGCACTGAATGTAAATAGCAGGAACGGATCTAGCTGAACACTGTGAGCAGGACGCACTGCACTGAATGTAAATAGCAGGAACGGATCTAGCTGAACACTGTGAGCAGGACGCACTGCACTGAATGTAAATAACAGGAACGGATCTAGCTGAACACTGTGAGCAGGACACACTGTACTAAATGTAAATAGTCTAGCTGCCTGACCGTGGTACTAATAGGATCAAAAAGAACACCTGTAATTTTCTTCAGGTAGCTTTATATACTGTAACCAGACAAGCCTGCCTGTCAGTAGGAAGATAACAGGAACGGATCTAGCTGAACACTGTGAGCAGGACGTACTGCACTAAATGTATATAGCAGGAACGGATCTAGCTGAACACTGTGAGCAGCACGCACTGCACTGAATGTAAATAGCAGGAACGGATCTAGCTGAACACTGTGAGCAGGACGCACTGTACTGAATGTAAATAGCAGGAACGGATCTAGCTGAACACTGTGAGCAGGACACACTGCACTGAATGTAAATAACAGGAACGGATCTAGCTGAACACTGTGAGCAGGACACACTGTACTAAATGTAAATAGTCTAGCTGCCTGACCGTGGTACTAATAGGATCAAAAAGAACACCTGTAATTTTCTTTAGGTAGCTTTATATACTGTAACCAGACAAGCCTGCCTGTCAGTAGAAAGATAACAGGAACGGATCTAGCTGAACACTGTGAGCAGGACGCACTGCACTGAATGTAAATAGCAGGAACGGATCTAGCTGAACACTGTGAGCAGCACGCACTGCACTGAATGTAAATAGCAGGAACGGATCTAGCTGAACACTGTGAGCAGGACGCACTGCACTGAATGTAAATAGCAGGAACGGATCTAGCTGAACACTGTGAGCAGGACGCACTGCACTGAATGTAAATAACAGGAACGGATCTAGCTGAACACTGTGAGCAGGACACACTGTACTAAATGTAAATAGTCTAGCTGCCTGACCGTGGTACTAATAGGATCAAAAAGAACACCTGTAATTTTCTTTAGGTAGCTTTATATACTGTAACCAGACAAGCCTGCCTGTCAGTAGAAAGATAACAGGAACGGATCTAGCTGAACACTGTGAGCAGGACGCACTGCACTGAATGTAAATAGCAGGAACGGATCTAGCTGAACACTGTGAGCAGCACGCACTGCACTGAATGTAAATAGCAGGAACGGATCTAGCTGAACACTGTGAGCAGGACGCACTGCACTGAATGTAAATAGCAGGAACGGATCTAGCTGAACACTGTGAGCAGGACGCACTGCACTGAATGTAAATAACAGGAACGGATCTAGCTGAACACTGTGAGCAGGACACACTGTACTAAATGTAAATAGTCTAGCTGCCTGACCGTGGTACTAATAGGATCAAAAAGAACACCTGTAATTTTCTTCAGGTAGCTTTATATACTGTAACCAGACAAGCCTGCCTGTCAGTAGGAAGATAACAGGAACGGATCTAGCTGAACACTGTGAGCAGGACGTACTGCACTAAATGTATATAGCAGGAACGGATCTAGCTGAACACTGTGAGCAGCACGCACTGCACTGAATGTAAATAGCAGGAACGGATCTAGCTGAACACTGTGAGCAGGACGCACTGTACTGAATGTAAATAGCAGGAACGGATCTAGCTGAACACTGTGAGCAGGACACACTGCACTGAATGTAAATAACAGGAACGGATCTAGCTGAACACTGTGAGCAGGACACACTGTACTAAATGTAAATAGTCTAGCTGCCTGACCGTGGTACTAATAGGATCAAAAAGAACACCTGTAATTTTCTTTAGGTAGCTTTATATACTGTAACCAGACAAGCCTGCCTGTCAGTAGAAAGATAACAGGAACGGATCTAGCTGAACACTGTGAGCAGGACGCACTGCACTGAATGTAAATAGCAGGAACGGATCTAGCTGAACACTGTGAGCAGCACGCACTGCACTGAATGTAAATAGCAGGAACGGATCTAGCTGAACACTGTGAGCAGGACGCACTGCACTGAATGTAAATAGCAGGAACGGATCTAGCTGAACACTGTGAGCAGGACGCACTGCACTGAATGTAAATAACAGGAACGGATCTAGCTGAACACTGTGAGCAGGACACACTGTACTAAATGTAAATAGTCTAGCTGCCTGACCGTGGTACTAATAGGATCAAAAAGAACACCTGTAATTTTCTTCAGGTAGCTTTATATACTGTAACCAGACAAGCCTGCCTGTCAGTAGGAAGATAACAGGAACGGATCTAGCTGAACACTGTGAGCAGGACGTACTGCACTAAATGTATATAGCAGGAACGGATCTAGCTGAACACTGTGAGCAGCACGCACTGCACTGAATGTAAATAGCAGGAACGGATCTAGCTGAACACTGTGAGCAGGACGCACTGTACTGAATGTAAATAGCAGGAACGGATCTAGCTGAACACTGTGAGCAGGACACACTGCACTGAATGTAAATAACAGGAACGGATCTAGCTGAACACTGTGAGCAGGACACACTGTACTAAATGTAAATAGTCTAGCTGCCTGACCGTGGTACTAATAGGATCAAAAAGAACACCTGTAATTTTCTTTAGGTAGCTTTATATACTGTAACCAGACAAGCCTGCCTGTCAGTAGAAAGATAACAGGAACGGATCTAGCTGAACACTGTGAGCAGGACGCACTGCACTGAATGTAAATAGCAGGAACGGATCTAGCTGAACACTGTGAGCAGGACGCACTGCACTGAATGTAAATAGCAGGAACGGATCTAGCTGAACACTGTGAGCAGGACGCACTGCACTGAATGTAAATAGCAGGAACGGATCTAGCTGAACACTGTGAGCAGCACGCACTGCACTGAATGTAAATAGCAGGAACGGATCTAGCTGAACACTGTGAGCAGCACGCACTGCACTGAATGTAAATAGCAGGAACGGATCTAGCTGAACACTGTGAGCAGGAAGCACTGTACTGAATGTAAATAGCAGGAACGGATCTAGCTGAACACTGTGAGCAGGACACACTGCACTGAATGTAAATAGTCTAGATAGAAGATAACAGGAACGGATCTAGCTAAACTGAATACAGTGTATATATATATATGCAACACCTGGGATGCATATATATACACAATACACTGTAAGTGCAGCTAACTGACTGACTGTTCTGCCTAATCTATCTAACTCAAATCAAACACTGTCTCTCTGTCTATCTCTTTCAACGCCGGAACACACACTACACAGGGCCGCCGTGCAGGCGGCCTTATATAGTGTGGGGCGTGTACTAAATCCCCTGAGCCATAATTGGCCAAAGCCTCCTTGGCTTTGGCCAATTACGGCTCTCTGTTCAGGCGGCGCTGTGATTGGCCAAGCATGCGGGTCATAGTGCATGCTTGGCCAATCATCAGCCAGCAATGCACTGCGATGCCGCAGTGAATTATGGGCCGTGACGCGCCACACGAATTTGGCGCGAACGGCCCATATCGTTCGCAATTCGACGGACGGTCGAACAGCCGATGTTCGAGTCGAACATGGGTTCGACTCGAACACGAAGCTCATCCCTAGTCACCAGTATGGTCTGTGGTCTCCTGCAGCTGATATTTTCCCCATTGCTGACTTGCCCTGCCTTATTTTGTATGGGCTTCCCTATATCTGAGTCTCCAGCCAGCAACACAGTAATGGCATTATCAAGTCTTTCTCTGTATCTCCTGAGAATAGCAGTCAGGGGTAGCACTGTCTTAAATCTCACACTGCAGATATAAGGCAATGAGACTTGGCACTGGCATCCTCACATGACATCCCGAGAAATGCTCTGCTATTTTTCTAGAAGAGTTCCAGATAAAGAGTAAACTTTTCAGGGTACTGCTTAGGCACAATTAAACTATCTAAATGTTCCCTACATCCTAGCAAATCCAAACATTTTGGGGGGTGATTTACTAAAGGCTGTTCACTTTGCAAGGGAAATTGCACAGTGCAAGGAAATTTTCCCAAGAGCATATTAAATGTGATGAAGTTTCACTTTGAAAATAAAGCTCAATTACTTGTATTAAAAAACAAAAACAAAAAAACATTTTTTGCTTGCACATAGTTACATAGTTACATAATAAGTGAGGTTTTAAAAAAGAAACAAGTCCATCAAGTCCAACCTATTTATGTGATTATATGTCAGTATTACATTGTATATCCCTGTATGTTGTGGTCGTTCAGGTGCTTATCTAATAGTTTTTTGAAACTATCAATGCTCCCCGCTGAAACCACCGCCTGTGGAAGTGAATTCCACATCCTTGCCACTCTTATGCCGCGTACAGACGATCGGACATTCCCGACAACAAAACCGTGGATTTTTTTCCGACGGATGTTGGCTCAAACTTGTCTTGCATACACACGGTCACACAAATGTTGTTGGAAATTCCAATCGGCAAGAACGCGCTGATGTACAACACGTACGACGAGCCGAGAAAAATGAAGTTCAATAGCCAGTGCGGCTCTTCTGCTTGATTCCGAGCATGCGTGGACTTTTGTGCGTCGGAATTGTGTACACACGATCAGAATTTCCAACAAGAAGTTTTGTTGTCGGAAAATTTGAGAACCAGCCCTCAAACATTTGTTGTCGGAAATTCCAACAGCAAATGTCCGATGGAGCATACACACGGTCAGAATTTCCGGCAACAAGCTCACACGAACATTTGTTGTCAGAAAGACCGATCGTGTGTACACGGCTTTACAGTAAAGAACCCTCTAGGCAGTCTAAGGTTAAACCTATTTTCTTCTAATCTTAATGAGTGGCCATGTGTCTTATTAAACTCCCTTCCACGGAAAAGGTTTATCCCTATTGTGGGGTCACCAGTATGGTATTTGTAAATTAAAATCATATCCCCTCTCAAGCGTCTCTTCTCCAGAAAGAATAAGTTCAGTGCTCACAACCTTTCTTCATAACTAATATCCTCCAGTCCCTTTTATTAGCTTTGTTGCCCTTCTCTGTACTCGCTCCATTTCCAGCACATCCTTCCTGAGGACCGGTGCCCAGAACTGGACATCATACTCCGGGTGAGGCCGGAGCAGAGTCTTGTAGCGTGGGAGAATTAGCAATTTATCTCTTGAGTTAACCCCTTTTTTAATACATGCCAATATTCTGTTTGCTTTGTTAGCAGCAGCTTGGCATTGCATGCCATTGCTGAGCCTATCATCTACTAGGACCCCCAGGTCCTTTTCCATCCTTGATTCCCCCACAGGTTCTCCCCCCCAGTGAGTAGATTGCATTCATATTTTTGCCACCCAAATGCATTATTTTACATTTTCCCACATTAAACCTCATTTGCCATGTAAGTACCCACCCCATTAATTTGTTCAGATCTTCTTGCAAGGTTTCCACATCTTGCAGAGAAGTTATTTCCCTGCTTAGCTTAGTATCGTCGGCAAATACTGAGATTGAACTGTTTACCCCATCCTCCAGGTCGTTTATGAACAAATTAAATAGGATTTGTCCCAGCACAGAACCCTGGGGGACCCCACTTTCCAACCCTAACCATTCCGAGTACTCCTCATTTATCACCACCCTCTGAACTCGCCCTTGTAGCCAGTTTTCAATCCATGTACTCACCCTATGGTCCATGCAAATGGACCTCACTTTGTACAGTAAACATTTATGGGGAACTGTGTAAAATGCTTTTGCAAAATCCAGATACACCACATCTATAGGCCTTCCTTTCTCTAGGTGGCAGCTCACCTCCTCATAGAATGTTAATAGAATGGTTTGGCAAGAACGATTTTTCATGAATCCATGCTGATTACTGCTAATGATACCGTTTTCATGACTAAAATCTTGTATAAAGTCCCTTAACATCCCCTCCAAGAGCTTACATACTCATGATGTTAGGCTAACTGGTCTGTAATTCCCAGGGATGTATCTTGACCCTTTTTTTTAAATATTGGAGCTACAATGGCTTTTCTCCAATCAGCTGGTACCATTCCAGTCAGTAGACTGTCAGTAAAAATTAGGAACAATGATCTGGCAATTACTTGACTGAGTTCCCTAAGGACCCTCGGGTGCAAGACATCTGGTCCCGGTGACTTATTAATGTTAAGTTTTCCAAGTCTATTTCTAATTCTGTCCTCCGTTAGCCATGAGGGTGCTTCCTGTGATGTGTCATGAGGATAAACACTGCAGTTTTGGTTACATAAGACCCTCTCTATCCCTGCGATAAAGGGAATACCCTTGAATGGTTGCCAGCCAATCATGAGAGCTGTTGAAAAAAGTCTCTGAAATTCCCACAAAATCTAAATCCTCCTCATACAACAGTATCTCTAGTTCTCCCATCTTGGCCGCCAGGCTTATGACATTGGTGAACATGCCACATAGTTTAGACTGGTCGCATACTGTCCTCCTAATGGGTGCTCTGAGATTGCAAATGGGACGTGTTCCTATACTTACCTCAGGTTTATGTGCTTTAGTAAACCTACCACTAATGCCCCCAATACTACCCTCTGGAATATGTTCCATATTGACTATGTCTACCTCTGCACCCTCCCCCATCGCCTAGTTTAAAAGCCCCTCTAACTTTATGGCTATCTTCACTCCCAGAAGATTTGCACCCTCCTCATTTAGGTGCAGTTTGTCCCTTCTATAGAACTGGTAACCGACTGAGAAGTCGGCCCAGTTCTCCAGGAACCCAAACCCCTCCTTACTACACCAGCTCCTCAGCCACTTGTTTACTTCCCTAATTTCCCTCTGCCTTTCTGATGTGGCTCGGGGTACTGGTAGTATTTCTGAGAATACTACCTTGGAGGTTCTTTTCCTCAATTTAGCTCATAAGTCCCTAAAATCGTTCTTTAAGACACTCCATCTGCCTCTGACATTGTCATTGGTGCCAATGTGCAACATGACAGCCGGGTCTTCTCAAGCCCCTCCCATAATCTGTCCACCAGATCCGTGATGTGCCGAACCCGAGCGCCCAGTAGACGGCATACAGTTCGGCGCTTCAGGTCTTTGTCACAGATTGCCCTCTCTGTCCTTCTAAGATTTGAGTCCCCTACCACCAGAATCTCTTACCTTTCCCTTTGCTTCCCCCCCACTCTCACTGGAGGAGTTCTTCCCTTGGCAGCTAGGGGCATCTCTCAGCTCCAGCAGTGCTGGTCCCTGACTGGTTTCACCAATGTCACTCAATGGAGCATACCTATTGGGATGTTCCAGCCCAGGATCAGCCTCCCTGGCACTTTCCCCTCTACCCTTCCTGACTGTCACCCATCTACTCTTTTCTAGTGCCTGCACCTCTTTGTCTCCACCCGCCTCTGTGCTGGCCCCTGCCGGCACCTGCCGGGTATGTTCCCGGCTCTCCTTTAGTATGGAGTATCCTCTCAGTGCTGACAGTTGCTTCCCTAGATTCAGAACCTGAGCTTCCAGGGAAACAATGTGCTTACATTTTGCACAGCAAAATTCGCCCTCGATCAGCTGATCAAGGAACGCATACATGCCGCAAGATGTACACCGAGTCGCATCTCCACACCCGCCGGGCATCGTACCTACTAATTTAATGAGGATTGGGGATTATACCCTGTCCAAATTAACTAACAACTAGCTTCCTGACACTAATACAATACACAGGTACTCAACAATATAATACACAGGTACTCACAGCCCACGTGCACTCACAGCCCACTCGCAGCCCACGTGCACTCCCAGTCCATGTGCACTGGTAGCCCATGTGCACTCGCAGTCCACGAGCACTCGCAGCCCACACGCACTCGCAGCCCACGAGCACTCGCAGTCCACGTGTATTAGCAGTACTCGTGTACTCACTGTCCACGTGCACACACAATACACAGGTACACACAATACTCAGGTACTAACGATCCACACACACTACTCAGATACACACAACACTCAGGTACTCCCAATACACAGGTACTCCCAATGCACAGGTACACACAATACTCAGGTACACACAATACTCAGGTACTCACAATACTCAGGTACACACAATACTCCATCTGCTGCACTGCTACTCTTGGGGTTGGGGGGTCCGATCCAGTCCTCTGCTCCCTGCTCACACACTCCCTCTCACTCCATGCTGTCCCAGCACTGACTTCTGCGCCAAAAACTCTGCAACAGCACCACCTACAGGCTTGGGGTTGAGATGATGATTGGGTGGTGAAAGTCAGAGGTCATGCAGCCTCATAGGACAGTCAGAGGAGATTGAAAACTCCTACTACAAGTTTTAATCAGTGCTCAGCAAGACACTGATAGAAGTCACAAGACTGCTATATACTGCTGATAGGAAAATGTATTTAGCTGTTGATATTTACTAAAATAATTACATTTCCATGTTCTGTGTACTGTGGGAGATCAGATATAGTGAATGCAGGCTCCTGGGTTTAGTAACATTTTAATTAGTAGATTTTACAAATACACTGTGCTATTTCCACCCACCTGTAGTTAAGTTCTTCACTTCCAAGAGAAAAGGAATCATATAGTGAATACGCTTCATTTCCCTCCCAGTCTCTTAGCTGGATTCTTAGGTTGTATGAGCCTTGAGATGTTAGCTGGTGGACAAATTCATTTCCTAGCCAGAACTCTCCAGAAGTGCTGCCAAAACCCTATTAAAATAATAGGTTAAGTTATCAATGATTAAAAGCTGCTTATAACACAAGCAAAGGCTATTAATAATACAATACAAGAGCATGCAGGAAAATAGATTCAGCAATTTTAGATAGGAATATCTTTAATATTAGATCTTAATCCGACTCTTGAATTGCTTTGCAAATTGGGTAATTCTGATTGTCTAGATGCATGTTTTTTGTAATCTTCTATGGCAGGAAAAAACGTATACAGTTTCCGAATAAGAATGTGTGATTAGCTTTTATGGATGAAATTAGCTGAATCTGAGAAATCTGAATAATATGTGAACTGATTTGATCATCTCTATTTTTATAATCCTCTGGTAGATATAAGGGCTTAAACATAGACATTGGATCCAAAAGCAAATTCAGTTCAGTATATAAACTCAAGCCCCAGGCCAACAGCCCCCAGAGTTCATTAGGAAAGTGCACCAAACTCATGATGTCCATGTATATGAAACCAAACTTTTCAGCACTTGCACATTAAGGTGCATTCCAATATTTTGAGTTTTACATCTACAATGAACTAAGTGCATATGCTGGATATGATCCTTAGAAATATCTCTCTCTATGTAAATAACAAATGAAAACTGAACCACTTAGAATTTTCCAAAGATTATTTTTTTGGAATTTGAAATGAATGTGCAGATGTATCATGTATTCCTGTTTCTGTGGTAATAAAAACAACAGAACTATGTGCATACACATCACTATGTGCTTCATGAACCAGTTAATCTCTCTTGACCCGGTTTATTGCAAACATAGTGAAGTGGTATGTGCAACTCTTCTGCTTACTAATGTATTGCAGATACAGCTGTCAGTAAATATGGCCATACAAAAATGGTAAAGCGTATCCAAGGTTAAAGGGTGTGTTAAAGTGTTCTATAATGGATCTATGCTCTAATATACACTTATATACTTTTTTGTGAAAAACAAAAAAAAACATTTTTGTGTAATCCCCTAAAAAGTACGTAAGTATAATCTGTACAAACTATATATAAGACAAGTTACACAAACACAGCAGGGCCCCACTGTCAAACAATTAAGTAGTGTGGTGTTGGGTCATTATACTCATCTGGCAGATGCTTTTTCCCACTGAGTTGCACCAGTCCAAAATGTATTTTAGGCCATGGCCTAAACACTCCTCATTGTAGCTGGTTGTGCAGACATCAATAGCCCAGACGTCCGGACGCATTTGTTTGTTTTTTATTTGTCGTTATGTCCTCCCTGTCTGTGTATTAGGTTTGATCGATCAGTAATTATCGGTCAATCTATTTCATTTAAGCAATGTTTACATGTGATGCACGCTACCATATCTCCACCTGTATGTTTTTGTACCCAATTAAACACATAATTTGTATTTATATGCCTACTCACATTGTCCTTCCTTGAGCCCCACTTTTCTTTTTGGTCCCCTCCTGTTTGGGACAGTTTTGTGCAAAATGTATTTTAGGCCATGGCAGCCCACTTTTATTGAAAAAATGGAAAGCTCACATAAACATCAGTTGCCCACACCTGGCTCCCTTGTCAGCAGCACTAATACTTTATGAGTCCAAAGAGAAGAAGTAAGTGAGAATTTAATATGGGGTATGTTATAGGCCCCCCCAACCTGAAGGAGGAGGAGGAGCTGGACCTATTAGCACAGTTAGACATGGCAGCAAGGGGCTTCTCTGTGTGGTCTAGGAGCGGGGTGGTATACATCCTGCAGCTATACCGGGGCGGACTCCTACGGGACTTTAAATCCCTGAGGGAAGAGTATGGCATACCAAATGTCTTGTTTTTTCTTTTTTTTTTTTCTTCTTTTTTTTTTTGACCACTTCAGTTATCTTAATCAGAGACATCTTTCAGATTGATAGTCATAATTGTCTCTTACCAAGTCACATCATTGTGGCCGTTAAAGCTTTTCTCTTAGTTAAATTTATGCATTCAATATGAAAGGTTGCATTTATACAAAAGTGTAACATAGAAAAGAGAAAAAGAAAGAAAAAACACCCACGCTACACGCTGTGCGTCTCAGCCACACAAACTCTTGCTGTTTACGTGCATGGTTACATTTATTGCTTTTAGAGCTAGTGATCCCCCCCCCACCCCCTCCCCCCAGTGACCCACCCCAGTTATTCCATTGCACACCTTTTTTTTTTTTTTTTTTTTAAGCTAATATCTATGTTTTCCCTCCTTTCCTCTCTCTTCCTCCTCCCACATTCTCTCTTGACTTCTTGTCTCTAGGCTATGGGACAGCATCTCTACCCTGGTAGAGAGGCTGTTGCCCCTGGCACTAAGGTATTGTAAATAGAGGGCGTGGCATTACTTGAACCCATGGGTTCCATATTTTCATGAACAGGTTATAATTGCCTAACCTGGTGTAGAAAATCCTTTCGCTCTGTATTGTGGAGTTAACCGTTCCAACCCAGGCTTCCGGGGTTGGAGGTGTGCTTGATTGCCATGCTTGAGCAATTAATTTTCTGGCCTGAAACAGGCATATTACTATCGATATGGCCGTGCTCCTATCTCTCAGTTCACTACTGACAAAACCCAGCACACAGATTTTGGGATCAGGTTCTAAGTCCACTCTGAACGTAGCATTTATTTTCTTTATAATCTCAGTCCAGTACCTAACCAATTTAGGGCACCTCCAAACCATGTGAATTAGGTCACCTGTTCCTCTACATCTAGGGCATTCATCATTGGTTCTCCGGCCAAACATAAACAGCTTTTTTGGTGTGTGGTAGGATCTATGCAACAACATCAGGTGAGAGGCTTTTTGTGAAGGAGAAACTGACACCTCTGATCCAAGTTCAAGAATCCTCTCCCATTGCTCGTCAGTTATCGCCCCCACATCTACCGCCCATCTGCCCCTTCCCCCTAATAGACCTGCCTTCGTATTACCTCTCTTTGTTAGTTGAGTGTATGCCACTGTGATTAAGCCCTTGGTAGTCTCTGATTTGGTTATTGTCTGTAGTAGTGGAATCCCGCACCATGTTGGGGGTTGTCTACCAAACTGCTTGCTTAAAGCATGCCTGATCTGCAGGTAGCTGTAGAGTGCCTGGCTGGACATCCCGTACTCGCGTCTTAGGTCCTCAAAGGGTTTCAAAGTGTCCCCTTCGTATAATTGTATCAGCCGGCTTACCCCACAGTTTTCCCACAGTCTGTTCCTTTCTACCGTTGATAGTTCATGTAGTCGCTTATTATTCCATAATGGCACATATTCTGATATGCCTTTGTACCCCATTATTTTTTTTATAGCCTGCCAGACCTTGGTGATCATCTTAAATGTTGGAATTTCTCTTTGTAGCGAGCCTGCCTCCAATGCTTCCACTAATGAGGCGTGTGGGTTCCCCTGCAGAATGATTTTAATATTGCTGTTTCCCCCACTCTCGGTAGCACAACCGCCCAATTGTTGTAGCTGGGCTGCCAGGAAGTAAATAAATGGTTGAGGGACCCCCAGTCCCCCCTCCGTGTCGGGGCGCTGCAGTTTTTGTAGGCCAATCCTAGCCTGCCCTTTTTTCCATATTAGTTCCCTAAAAAGGGATTGGATTTTTTGAAACCACTTTTCTCCGATCCAAATTGGGGAGTTGTGAAGTAAGTATAACAGCTGGGGCATCCAAACCATTTTTATCAAGTTAGCTCGACCTGCCACCGACAAAGGGAGTCTACTCCAAATATCGCATTTCCTCTTAAATTTTGATAAGAGGGGGATCAAATTGTCCTGAATAAACATACCGGGGTCCTTAGCCATCACAACACCTAGGTATTTCATTTTCTCTGTGATCTTCAAGTGGGGCAAACATATCGGGATAGAGTTGGCCAGTGGATCTACCGGTAGAAGCGATGACTTCTCCCAGTTGATAACTAGTCCTGAAAACTTACCAAAATCTTCTACTAATTGCACCACTTTCTCCAACGAAGAGGTCGTATCCCCCAGGAAAAATATAACATCATCTGCAAAAAGCGCTATTCTCTCTTCTCTCTCTTTTCTTTGAAATCCCTGTATTTCCGTGGATGATCTCACTGCTCCCGCCAATGGCTCCATAGCCAGAACAAATAGCAATGGGGACAGGGGGCATCCCTGCCTTGTCCCTCTTTCGAGGGAAAAGCATTCCGAATATTCACCGTTTATCATGAGCCTTGCCCTTGGATGGTTGTATAGGGTTTTTAGCCAGCTGATAAATACGGGGCCGAATCCAAACTTCTCTAGCACCCTCCAAAGGTATTCCCACTCCAGGCTGTCAAAGGCCTTGGCGGCGTCCAAAGACAATATGGCTCTGGATTCCGCATTTTCTGTTGGTACCTGTAGAGTCAGGTAGGCTCTTCTAATGTTTATACTAGTGGACCGACCGGGGATAAACCCCGATTGGTCCGGGTGCACCAGTTTGTCGATACATTTATTTAGCCTAGATGCGAGCACCCTTGCAATAATCTTGGCATCTGTGCACAACAGTGATATCGGTCTGTATGAGGCAACTTCCGATTGATCTTTCCCCTCCTTTGGGATTACTACTATATCGGCCTCTGACATTGATAAGGGCAGCCTACCGTCCCTGGTCGCCTGCTCTAGCACTTTTAGAAGTTCCGGAAGCAGAGTCTCCCCATATTTCCTGTAGATCTCCAATGGTAGCCCATCCGGGCCCGGAGATTTCTGCCCTGACATCTCCGCGACTGCCTTTTGTAGCTCCTCCAGGGTCAAGGGGGAATCTACCTCGCTTCTATCAGTCTCCGAGAGTATGGGCAGGTCTATTCCTTCCAAGAACCTTTCCATCTCGTGCTGGTTCAAGCCCTGGCGGGACCTGTACAGGTCTCGATAGAATGTGGAGAAGGTTTCTAAGACCTCAGCCGGGTCAGATGTAATATTTCCGGCTGACGTTTTAATTGAAGAAATGGCCGGTGAGAATAGATTGGACCTAGTTAGGAGGGCAAGCATCCGGCCTACTTTCTCTCCCTCCCCAAAGTAATTTTGCTTCTGGAAAAGTCTCTTATTCTCTACTCTTCTATTAATTACTTCTTTATATTCTTGTTGTTTATTGAGCCAAGTCTCCTGCTTTTCTCGGGTTGGATCTGCCACATATTGTGCTTCTGCTTCCATGACTTCCCTGCTAGCCCTTACCTCCCGGTCCCTTGATATTTTTTTACCATGGCGACCTGCTGGTGTAGCAGTCCCCTAAGATATGCTTTCAAGGTATCCCACACCACCCCTACTGGTGCTGTACCTGAATTAAATGTTATAAACTCTTTTAACTTAGAAGAGATTTCTATTGGACTGCTGATCAGATCCAGCCATAGCGGGTTTATTGTCCACCTCTTCCGACTAGTTCTAGTGCTTAAGTTTAGAGTCAAAGTCAGGGGAGAGTGGTCCGATATTCCCCTCGGTCTATACTCTATATTTCCTATTATTCGCATGGCTTCACTATTGCCCACTGCCATGTCTATACGCGAGAGAGTGGAATGTGACCCTGAGTGGCAAGAGTACTGCCGAGTGTTTGGGTTATAAGATCTCCAGAAATCGCACCATCCGATCTCAGCGAGCAGTTGGGCCAATCGCCCCTCTGGTACTCTTTCCACATGGGTCACGGGCGGGAATCGGTCTATGCTACTATCTAAAACTGCATTAAAATCGCCTACCGCTATTATGGGAATGTCCACCATACCATCCACAAACTCTAACAATTCCAGGATGCACTCTGTTTTAAACGGAGGAGGGATATAAATATTTGCTATCACCAAAGGTTTATTTTCTGCCACACAGCTCAGAAAAACATACCTTCCCAACGGGTCTATCCTGGCTTTCCTGCAGGAAAATGAGATACCTCTCCTCACCAAAATGCTCACCCCTCTTGAGTAGGAGGTGTGGACCGAGTAGTACTGTTCTTGAAATTTCTTACTCCGAACATGTGTTTTCGTCTCATTAGTGAGGTGAGTTTCCTGCAGGCAAGCCAGTCCCACACCATAGTTTTCCATCATCGAAAAGACAGCTGCTCTCTTAGCGGGATCGCTCATGCCCCTAATGTTCCATGAGCCTATTTTTAAAGTTTCTCTGCCATGGATGTGCGTTATCTTTATGTTTCCCAACTCCAACCAGCATCCCCCTCCCCCACAGGGGCAAGCCACTTTTTCCTCACCAGATAGACCCCCTCTGCTTCAAGCAGCTATTCAAGAAAAGGGAGAGTAGAAGGCCAAACAAGTGAAGCAGTCTATCTCAAAAACACTCGATACCTTAATACAGCCAAGCTGTCTGGGCAGTGCTGGGACGTTCCCCTCTGATTGCTGCCGCCGCTGTTAGTAGGCGCCGTCACTCTCTCCTCGCCGCTCCAGGGAGGGGGGTCACTGGGGAATCGCTGGTGGCACTTGTCTTGTGGGCTCCGTTGACGTATACAGCCTGAGCCTGAATGAGAGGAGCCAGGCGGCTAAGCGGTCATTGCAGCCGGCAAGAGAGCTTCTGGCTGGGCTTAAGCCATGAAGCTGATACGGATGGACACGGAGGCTTCAGGTCAGAGGGAGGCCACTAGCACCGCCTCTCACTCCGGCATCCGGTCACGCCCCTAACTCATCTTGTTTTTTTAATATCTACAACTCAGGCATGCCAGCTCAGCACAAGCTACACTGTCCACATGGGAATTAACTAGACCCTCGGTGCTCACACAACTAGTAACATCAACGTCTAGGAAAGGACAGATATCATCTATATATGAATCCCTAATAACGCAGGTATCCAAGACTATGTCATTAAATGTAGGACAAGCTGGGGGGAAGATATAGGCCACATCACAGACGAGGAATGGTCTGCTATAATAGAGAATGTACCCAAGGTGTCCCTTTCCTCTTCCCAAAAACTCACACAATTATTCATTATACACCAAACTTACCGTACCCAATATAAACTACATAAATGGCACAGAAGAGATGACCCTTTTTGCCCTCATTGCAGGATAGATAACGGTACCCTTATCCACATGCTCTGGAAGTGCCCGAAATTGCAAAGGTACTGGTCTGAAATAATCAGCTCTATAAACAAAATATGGAATCTTACATTTGTAGTTGACCCCAAGCTGTGTCTGCTGGGATGGTTAGACGAGGAACTATATACACCACACACTTACATAGCCATTATCAGAGTATTGTTTATTGCCAGAAAACTTATAGCTAGAAAATGGCTTTCGGTGTCACCGCCAACACACACAGAATGGGTTAATACCATAAATGACACCCTATTGAGGGAAAAGTTGACATACCAACACAGAGGTAACCCAGCAAAATTTGAACGTATATGGGATCCATGGTTGGAGGTACCTGGTTTAGCCCCCTTCCAACTGGTCCAAAATAAAGTACTTGGTGGCAGGACATAGACGCCCACTCCCTCTTCTGAGGAAGGAGGCTATCTACACTAGGTGGGTAAAGGGTGAGATGGTGACATAGAGACTTAGAATGTGGATAAATCTGAAATAATATTCTTGATGAGAAGTTGTCTTACTCTGCAGTGACGAGTTATATGGTTTACTTATATAAGATAGTTAATGGAAGAACACTGGAAATCCCCCCCCCCCCCACTGTTTAGGGGGGGGAACCTCTACACCAACCGATTGTCCTTTTTAGGACCGGGAGGGGAGTGGGGGTACAAAACACTAAAAGGACACGCTTACTAAAAATGGAAAATATATGAAACGGTAGATACTGGTATGGACGTGTAGAGATTTGTCTTCTTAAATTGATTGATTGTAAGTTCCCATATAACATAACGATGCAGGAGAAGCAAATCTGATTGGTTGTACATTTAAGATAATAATATGTCCTTGGCAATGCTATTTGATGTATGTTTTTGTTTTTGTTTAAAGGAAGAGTTTTTCTCTTCCTATGCTTTATAAATAAAAAAAAAATCTGATTTAAAAAAAAAGACATGGCAGCAAGACAGGGAAATGGGGGACTTCAACTATCCCGATATTGACTGGGCAGAGGGGACAGCTCACTCATTAAAGGCCTGTCATTTCATGAATTTTTTTTAACTTGAAAATTGGGCTGTGATCAAGGCTTGATACACGTGAGCCCCTGTATATTTTTGCTCACTTTTTTTTATGCATCAATTCAGAAGCAACAAGGACGTTTGGAGTTGCCGGCTCTATTCTTTGAATTTACGTAATTTCATGAATGTCTTACAGGACAACTTCATGTCCCAATTGGTGGATTCCCCAACTAGAATGCCCTGTTATGCCGCGTACACACAAGCGGACTTTCCGGCAGACTTGGTCCGACGTCCTTCCCCCCGGACTTTCCGGCGGTCTACCGCCGGGACGGACTTGCCTACACATGACCGGACTTTCCGGCAGGCTAGGTCCGTCCGTCTTTCCGACGGACTTTCGCCGGAGTCACGGCGGACTTTCAGAATGAACGGTCTTGCCCACACACAGACAAGTCCGTTCATTTTGAACGTGACTCGGGTACGACGGGACTAGAAAAGGAAGTGAATCTTGCCGCTTTTATCAGCGAGATTGACACCTTGCGAGCCCCGTAGTGGGGCATACCAGGCCCTTAGGTCTGGTATGGATTTTAAGGGGAACCCCCTACGCCCAAAAAACGGCGTGGGGTACCCCCTAAAATCCATACCAGACCCCGATCCGAGCACGCAGCCCAGTCGGTCAGGAAAGGGGGTGGGGATGAGCGAGCGCCCCCCCTCCTGAACCGTACCAGGCCGCATGCCCTCAACATGGGGGGGTATGTGCTTTGGGGGAGGGAGCGCCCTGCGGGGCCCCCCCACCACAAAGCACCTTCTCCCCATGTTGATGAGGACAAGGGCCTCTTCCCGACAACCCTGGCCGTTGGTTGTCGGGGTCTGCGGGAGGGGGGCTTATTGGAATCCGGGAGCCCCCTATAATAAGAGGGCCCCCAGATCCTGGGCCCCCACCCTATGTGAATGAGTATGGGGTACATCGTACCCCTACCCATTTAGCTCAGGAAAAAGTGTCAATAATAAAACACACTACACAGATTTTTAAAGTAATTTATTAGACAGCCCCGGGGGATCTTCTTCCGGCTTCGGGGGTCTTCTTCCGATTTTGGGTGTCCCTCCGGTTCCTCTTCTCCCGGCGTCTGGTTGGTTCTTCTCCGCTCTCTCTGGCCTCTTCTACCAGTGTTCCAGTTCTTCTGCCGCCTCCTGCGCTATCTTCAGGCACCTCTTTTGTTAGCAGGGGCCCGGACTTCTGGCTTCTGGGCTTCTTGGCTGCTTCCCTTCTTCCGATGTTGACACGGCGATCTCTCCGGCTGGAATGCTCTCTGAGCGCTCCGATGTGACTTATATAGGTGTAGACCCCGCCCCTTTATGCCGTCACAGTCCCAGCATGCCCAGGGACTGTGACAGCATAAGAAGAGGGAAGAAGCCAAGAAGCCAGAAGTCCGGGCCTCCGCTAGCAAAAGAGCAGAATGAAGATCGCGGAGGAGCCGGCAGAAGAACTGGAACACCGGGAGCAGAGGTCGAACACCGGGAGAGGCCAGAGAGAGCGGAGAAGAACCAACCAGATGCTGGGAGAAGAGGAACCGGAGGGACCTCCGAAGTCGGAAGAAGACCCCCGAAGCCGGAAGAAGACCCCCCGGAGCTGTCTAATAAATTACTTTAAAAACCCGTGTAGTGTGTTTTATTATTGACACTTTTTCCCTAGGTAAATGGGTAGGGGTACCATGTACCCCATACTCATTCACATAGGGTGGGGGGCCGGGATCTGGGGGACCTCTTTTTATAGGGGGCTCCCGGATTGCGATAAGCCCCCCGCCCGGCAGACCCCGACAACCAACGGTCAGGGTTGTCGGGAAGAGGCCCTTGTCCTCATCAACATGGGGACAAGGTGCTTTGTGGTGGGGCGGGCCCCGCAGGGCGCCCCCTCCCCCAAAGCACCCACCCCCCCATGTTGAGGGCATGTGGCCTGGTACGGTTCAGGAGGGGGGGCACTCGCTCGTCCCCACCCCCTTTCCTGACCGGCCGGGCTGCGTGCTTGGATCGGGGTCTGGTATGGATTGTAGGAGGGGACCCCACGCCGTTTTTTCAGTACCCTGCCTTTGCGTCGTATCTTGTCCGTCGGACCAGCATACAGACGAACGAGCTTTCCGTCAGGAGCTGAGTCCGGCGGACTTACGACAGAAAGATTTGAAACATGCTTCAAATCTAGGTCCGCCGGACTTTTGGGAAAAAAAAGTCCGCCGGAGCTTACACACGAACGGATTGTGCGGCGGACTCTGGTCTGCCGGACTAAGTATGCCGGAAAGTCCGCTCGTGTGTACGTGGCATTAGATCTATTAATTACGAAGGATTCAAGTCTGATCTCAGATGTGGCAATACGGGACAAGTTGGGACCTAGTGATGATCATAGGATGATCACATTTAGTGTAAATCATAGAAAAAGGAGGCACGAGAGTAGCACAAAAACAGTAAATTTCAGATGAGCCAATTTTTCTGAACTGCAATCATTACTACATGACATCAATTGGGACCAAATGCTAGAAACATTGAACACAGAAGAAAAATGGGAAAGCTTTAGGAGCATATTAAACAAAGGTATCACAGTCCATTCCAATGGGCAATAAATATAGAAGAGCGAAGGTGAAACCTGGGTGGCTAAACCGTAATGTGAAAATCCTCATTAGAGAGAAAAATATGGCCTTTAAAAATATAAAGTGGATGGGTCATCATCAGTATTCCAACACTATAAGGAATGCAATAAAAAGAAGTGTTAAAACGCAATCAGGGCAGCTAAAAAAATACAAGAGACATATAGCGGAGGAGAGTAAAAGTAATCCAAATACATTTTTTACATATATTAACAATAAAAAAAGCAAGATCAGAGAAAATTGCACACATAAAAGATGAGGATGGGAGGATGCTTACAGATGACACAGAAAAGGCAACTGTACTAAATACCTGCTTCTAATCATTTTTTTATGCAGGAAAAGAAGGGGTATACCGACTGCAACAGTACTGTTAGTGACACATCACAGGACGTACCCTTGTGGAGGGTAACAGAGGCTGGAGTCAAGGAAAGACTAGGTAAACTTAATACAAATAAATCACCAGGATCGGATGGCTTACACCCGAGAGTCCTCAGAGAACTCAGTCAGGTTATAGCCAGACCATTGTTCCTAATCTTTGTGGACAGCATACTGACAGGATGTCAGAAACCATGAAATCAGACTGAGACAGAAGTACAGTTAAATCACACTTGTTTAGTAATAAAAGTAAAAAGAACAAACGTAGTCAAAACATAGCTAAGGTTCAGTAACCGGAATGGATAGTCAGCCAAGCCAGAAGTCAGGGATCCAAGTAGTGGAACAGCAAGCAGGATCTGGAGCCAGAAGGGATGTCAGCAAAGCCAGTCTTTAAACAGGAACGCAGGAGATAGTTTCTTGCGATGTGACCAAGGCGAAGGCAGAGCTCCTCTGGACTGGACAGCTTAAGTAGGCAGGACTGAGGAGCAGGATCATCAACAGCTAAGTGACTGTGGAGAGAGATGGGAGCTGGCAATTAGCCAACAGCTGAGCGGCCAGCTCAGAGAAGGAAGGGCTGAGCCCAGCCCTAGGCCACAAATATAGCAATGTAGGAATTGCTCCAAGGACTGATTGACTCGTTCTCTCCCCAGTAGACTGCGGGTGACACGCAGAGGAGAAAGCAAGCTGAATTCCCAACTGTGCACAAAAGGCTCGCCAGAACCGGGAGACAAACTGACAACCCCTGTCCGAGACAATTACCTTGGGTAGCCCATGTAAGCGAAAGATCTCCTGAGCAAAAATGGAAGCCAGTTCCTTAGAAGTGGGCAACTTCTTAAGTGGAAAACAATGACACATCTTTGAGAACCGGTCAACCACCATAAGGATAACAGTGTTGCCTTGGGAGTTGGGTAACTCCACAATGAAATTCATAGACAGGTGGGTCCAGGGCCTCTCTCCATTGGGTATGGGTTGTAGGAGGCCCACTGGAAGGTGTCGTGGAGTCTTACTCTAAACACACGGAACAGGCAGCTACGAAGGCAGTTACATCAGCACGTAGACTAGGCTACCAGAATTGTTGGGAAATGGCCCAAACGAGTTGATTCTTCCCAGGTTGGCCAGCTGCCTTGGGAGAATGGTAAGTCTGGAGCACAGCAGTACGGAGACTCCCTGGGACAAAGCAGTGGTCACAAGGTTTCTCGGGAGGATAATGGACCTGAGCAGCAAGAATTTTATCAAAATCCCAAAGGAGAAGTGAGACTGGTGCGAACCGTAGCCAGAATACGATCAGGAGGAATCACAGGAACTGGAGCCGACTCCAACTTGGAAGTGGAGGAAAATTGTTGTGACAAGGCGTCAGCCCTTACATTCTTAGTACCGGGTAAGAATGAGACAATGTAATTGAAACTTGACAAGAAAAGAGCCCATTGCGCCCTTCTGGGAGAGAGGCGTTTAGCCTCAGACAAGAGTGTGAGATTCTTATGGTCAGTAAGAATGAGAACCGGCACAGTGGTACCTTCGAGGAGATGTCTCCATTCTTTCTGGGCTAAAATGATCGCCAATAGCTCTCTGTCACCAATCTCATAATTGCACTCCGCACGTGACAATTTCTTGGAAAAGTAGCCACAAGGATGCATAGCACTCTCAGAGATAGGACATTAAGACAGAAGGGCACCAACACCAGTCTCAGAAGCA
Source organism: Lithobates clamitans (assembly GCA_037952925.1). NCBI lineage: Eukaryota > Metazoa > Chordata > Amphibia > Anura > Ranidae > Lithobates > Lithobates clamitans. The sequence goes on along the minus strand of JBBGZY010000015.1, from coordinate 2,936,574 downwards.
TCAACGTCAATGATAAAAGGTAACGTAGGATCGGGATGTGCCAACACAGGAGCAGAAACAAAGGCAGCCTTGAGACTCTCAAAGGCCTTACTGGACTCCGGAGACCAACTCTGTGGGTTACCGTCCTTTCTGGTTATATCAGTCAGGGGCTTGACCAGTTCCAAGAAGTTATATTAATAAACTTCCGATAATAGTTGGCAAAGCCCAGGAAACCCATAATTGTTCCTCACTTCTAAAAAAAAAAAAAAAAACAACCCCACCCCACCCATACACACCTTGTGTTTATTATTAGTTATTCCATAATTGTATATATTGGCCATTCATGACCTAGTTCCTCACGTCTAAAGAAAAAAAATAATAAGAAGAAAGAGAAATAATTTATTTAAAGTGATCCAATTAAACCTAAAATAAAAAATCCTTCTCCTACCTCCATGTGTTACCAAACTCCCTATAATCTAAGAGGCCACTAACGGTCATATTAGATATAACATCTATATAAAAAAAAAAATTCAACTGCTTTGCTCACACACACCCTGTGATCATAGCCTAATTCCTCACTTCTAAAAAAAAAATTTTTAATAAGATAAAAAAAATTTGTGACTAGCATAATTCCCATTGATTGTGTGTTTCAATCTTCATATCCCCTTCCTTAGTGACTTTCCCTACACCAAGCGCCTTCAAACCAGCACATTAAACGAACCCTAACAGCATGCAAGAGGAGAGAAGATGATAGCAAAAAAAAAAAAAATTTCAGCTTAACACCTCCCTCCCCCCTTTCACCAGACCAGGTATCTCATTATACGGGTAAAAGGGACGGGGAGGGGGGAAGAGACAGCAGTCAAAAAAAAACAAAAACAAAAACAATTCCTTCCTTTTCCTCCCTGGCTAAATCCCTATGTGACTATTCCAAGGTCTTTATATGGCCATGGCTCCCTACACCTTCTCGTTTCGTGTTTCTCCCTTAATCTATCACCTGTACACACTGTATCCAGCCTGCCCATATGTCCTCAAATTCCCCTTTTTTATCTTTTACTACATGAATCCATCTTTCCGCTTCCATCATCCGTTTGACCTCCCTTTTCCAATCTTCTAATGTTGGGCAGGCGGTCTGCTTCCAGAATCTCGGAATTAATATTTTGGCTGCATTTAATAAATGTGGTGTAATGCTCCTCCTATAGGCCTTAATTGGGCCAGTTGTTCCATGAAATAGGAAATCCAAAGGTGCACACTCTAAAGGTCTAGGTGCTAACCTCTCGATCCATGGTGCATGTCAGGGGCATATCAGTGGCCGTCGGGCAAATATGCGTGCACACAGGTGCACAAGAAGCTCTTCCAGGACAATTCTGCCCAATTCCCCACCAGGGGGCGCCGGAGCGCTCCCGCGTGTGCCCGTGCGCGCGTTCGCGCGTGCGCGCGCCCGTTCGCGCTAGCGCTGTTTGGCGCCAAGGCGCCTTTAAAAGGATGACAGGTGCTTCTGTCAGATGCTGTTTGTCTGCAGCTCTGTACCTGCGTTCCTGTTTTCCGCTTGATTTGTACTTACCTGTGACCCGGCTACGTCTGACCATTCTCCAGTCTCCAATCCGACCCGGCTTGCCTGACCTTGCTTATCTGATTATCCGTTGCCGAATCTCTGCCTGCCTGACTACTCTTGGATCACCCCTTTGCCATACCTGCCTGATCTCCTGCTGAAACGGACTGTCTGACTTGCTTCTGCCTGTGTCCTGGGACGCTGCTTCCAGCCTGCCTGTCAAGCACCCTGCCGCTGCCTTCTCAGCTACCTGCCTGTCTACCGGCCTGCATCCGCATACCTGCATCCGCAGCTCAACCATCCCTGAGGGGCATCCTTCCAGACCATCATCTGCTTCTGCTGAAACCGCATCAGGCCCTCCTACCCACTGTGCTCAAGAGACCACTGTCCCCACTCCAGTGGCTCCTGAACCAGCGCTTAAGAGAGGTCTCCTTCTACCAGTCAGGCTCAACTACCAGGTACCTTACAGTACAAACAGCCATGACTGAGCCTGCAGGAGAGACCTCTCCCATCAAGGAGATCTGTACGCACTTAGCAGCACTTACCCAGGCAGTACAAACCTTACAGGACAGTTACAACAGACTGGAGGGTCAAGTATTGAACCTCAGTGGGCCCAGTAATATGGCCCCTGCTGCAGCCGCTCCAGTACAGGCTGCTGCACCGCCCTCTGTGGTAATGCTTCCACCTGAACCAAGAGTGCCTACCCCCGAAAAGTTTTCTGGTGATCGAACAAAATTTGTGGCCTTCCGCAGCACTTGCCAACTCTATTTTGCCCTACAGCCACGGACTTTTTCCTTGGAGGCCACCAAGGTGGGATTTGTTATATCCCTCCTTCAGGGGGAACCCTTGACCTGGGCTCACCGCCTGCTTGAAACCAACGCTCCACAGGTCCAGTCCCTGCCCGCCTTCTTTGAAGCCATGGCCCAGCTCTATGAAGATCCTCAACGGACTGCCACCGCTGAGGCAGCTTTGTTCGCGCTCCAGCAAGGCCGTAGGCCGGCCGAGGACTATGTAACAGACTTTCGACGCTGGAGCGCGGACACTCAATGGAACAACGCAGCCCTGCGTCACCAGTTCCGCATGGGGCTGTCTGAGGGTCTGAAGGATGAGCTTGCTCGAGTAGGGATGCCTGATACCCTTGAGGAACTCATCACCATTACCATCCAGATTGACCGACGCCTTCGTGAGCGCCGGTCTGAACGCTCTTCCCAATCAACACGCCCTATGTGGATGACTCCAAGAGTTCCGGTTCCTGCCTCCCGATACCTACCTTCTGCTTACCCGAGTCCAGTCACCCAAACAACCGAGGCTCCTGAACCGATGCAGCTGGGACTTATGCGGGCTACCCTGACCCCGGAGGAACGGGCGCGCAGACGCCAGTTAAACCTCTGTCTCTACTGTGGCGGGACGGGCCACTATGTGAACAACTGTCCAGTAAAGACTCGTAAGTGCTTTTCTTCTACTCCAACCTGTTTATCTGCTTTAACCGCCAATACAACTCAACTTGTCCTTCCCCTCTCATTGCAGCTCCAGGGAAGAACAATCCAGGTCAACGCCATTGTTGACTCCGGGGCATGTAGTTGCTTTGTGGACTCTGCTTTTGCCACCCAACAGAATCTGCCTTTAAAAAACAAGACACATAGACTCTCAGTTTTCTTGGCCGATGGTTCCCATATAAAATCTGGACAAGTCTCTCAGGAAACCTTCCCGCTGCCTGCCACCTGCTCATCCCAGCATCAAGAGATCCTAACCTTGGATGTTATTTCATCTCCATTATTTCCAATCATCTTGGGCATGCCCTGGCTTCAGGCCCACAACCCTCTGGTTGACTGGGTCACGGGCGAGATCAAGTTCCAGTCACCCTACTGCCAAAGACATTGTTTACCAGAAGCCTCTAAACCTGCCGCTACCTTACTTTGTATGGACATTGATCCAGACCTACCCCAAGATGTACCAGAGGTCTATCGGGAATTTGCGGATGTGTTCAGCAAGAAGGGGGCAGACACCTTGCCTCCCCATCGTCCCTATGACTGCCCAATTGAGCTGCTTCCTGGGGCTGAAATTCCTTTCGGGCGTATTTTTCCGCTGTCTGAAAAAGAGCAAGAGGCACTTAAGGTTTATTTAAACGAAAATCTTGAAAAGGGCTTCATCCGACCTTCCACTTCACCAGCTGGTGCCGGAATTTTTTTTGTTTCTAAGAAGGATCAGTCTCTTCGCCCCTGTGTGGACTATCGGGAGTTAAACAACATTACAGTCAAGAACCGTTACCCACTGCCACTGATACCTGAACTGTTCCAGAAGCTGAGATCTGCTACTATCTTTACCAAACTGGATCTGAGAGGGGCCTACAATCTGGTCCGCATTCGGGCCGGGGACGAGTGGAAAACGGCTTTCAGAACCCGTTTCGGACACTACGAATACCTCGTCATGCCCTTTGGTCTATGCAATGCCCCCGCCACGTTCCAGCATCTGGTCAATGACGTGTTTAGAGATTTCCTGGACATCTTTTTAATTGTCTATCTGGATGACATTCTAATCTTCTCCAGTTCACTTGAGCAGCACAGGGAACATGTCCGTAAAGTCTTGATCCGACTCCGTTTGCACAGACTGTATGCTAAGGCGGAGAAGTGCGAATTCGAACAGCAGGAGATCCAGTTTTTGGGATTGGTAATCTCTCCAAAAGGCATCAAAATGGACCCTCAGAAGGTATCTGCTGTGTTAGAGTGGCCTGCTCCCATGGACAAAAAAGGTGTACAACGCTTCATTGGGTTCGCAAACTTCTATAGGAAGTTCATTAGGGGGTTTTCTGCTATTATATCCCCCATCACGCAGCTGACTAAGCAGAACTCCCGTTTCCATTGGAACCCAGAAGCCCAGAGGGCCTTTGAGGAATTAAAGAAACGTTTTACATCAGCTCCGATCCTCAGCCATCCGGATCCATCCTTACCTTTTATCCTGGAGGTTGATGCATCCGAAGTAGCCGTGGGTGCTGTTATTTCCCAACGACAAGGCAACAAGGACTTGATGCACCCCGTAGGGTTCTTTTCCAGGAAACTTTCACCTGCAGAGCGGAACTATGATGTGGGGGATCGAGAGCTACTCGCTATCAAGACAGCTTTGGAGGAATGGAGGTACTTGCTAGAAGGCGCAGTTCACCCAGTACTGATTTATACAGACCACAAAAATCTCGAGTACTTAAGATCCGCCAAGAGGTTAAAACCCAGACAGGCCCGTTGGGCTCTATTTTTCACTCGATTCTGTTTCCATATTACCTATCGGCCCGGATCCAAGAATGTAAAACCGGACGCGCTGTCGCGCATGTTCGATAACCCTAAAGACTCTTCGGTACCTGACACTATCTTGCCGGCAAATAGCTTCCTCCTTCTTCAAACAGATCTTCTGTCCATGATCAGAGAAGCATCTCCAGAACCTTCAAGCCTTCAGGGATCCTCTTTAACACCTCGTGATGGACTTTTGTGGAGAGGAAGTCAAATTTTTGTACCAGAGAGTGCCCGAGTCAAGGTGCTGACACTTCTGCATGACCACCCACTTGCAGGACATTTTGGGGTACGTAAGACCCTTGAGCTGGTGCAGCGCACCTTTTGGTGGCCTAACCTAAAGGAATTCTGCAAAACATACGTCAACTCATGTTCTGTCTGCATCCAGAATAAAACTCCCAGGAACAGAGCTTGGGGTTTACTGAGACCATTACCTATACCAGATAGGCCCTGGAGGATGATAGCGATGGACTTTATAGTAGAACTGCCTTGCTCGGAAGGATGTTCGGCGATCCTTGTGGTGGTCGACCGACTATCCAAAATGGCCCACTTTGTGGCCCTAAAGGGAACACCCTCTGCTGTGGAGACGGCCCGTGTATTCATCAAGGAGATTGTCAGGTTACATGGAATCCCTGCAAATATAGTGTCCGACAGAGGGGTGCAGTTTACATCACGTTTTTGGAGAGCACTTTGTGAGATCCTGAAAATTGAACTAGCCCTGTCCTCAGCATACCATCCCCAAACAAATGGGCAAACTGAAAGGACAAATCAGACTCTAGAGCAGTACATAAGGTGTTTTACATCTTTTGTACAAGATGATTGGGTATCTCTGCTGCCCCTAGCGGAATTCGCTTACAACAATGCCAGCCACTCTGCTACCGGTCAATCCCCTTTCTTTTCCAACTATGGTTTTCATGCATCTTTTTTACCAGATTTTCTTTCAGAATCCCCAGTTCCAGCGGTCCAGGACACAGTGCAGTTCCTTAGTCATAATAACCAGATCTTACGGGAAGCAATATCCAAGGCACAAGCGGACAACAAGAGGTTCTTTGATCAGAAAAGAAGAGGAGACCTAAACCTTCAGCTTGGTGACAAGGTATGGCTGTCTACTGATAATATTAGATTAACCTGTCCCACTAAGAAGCTTGCTCCTAAGTTCATTGGGCCCTTCCCTGTGAAAAGAAAGATTAATGAGGTGTCCTATGAATTGTGTTTACCTGATTCACTCAAGATTCACCCTGTGTTTCACGTGTCACTCTTGAAACCTGCTGTAGATGACCCTTTTCCTGACAGGGGCACCAGGGTCCCTGAACCGGTTCTGGTGGACGGCAATGAGGAATATGAAGTGGAGGCCATCCTTGATTGCAGGAAGAGAGCTGGGCAAGTACAGTTTTTGATTAAGTGGAAGGGGTATGGGCCTGAAAATAATTCATGGGAACCTGACTGTAATATCCATGCCAGACGTTTAATCCATGCTTACTTCTCTGCTCATCCTGAAAAGAAGGGTATTCTGGGCATCCGGAGGCTGCCCGTTGGGAGGGGGCAATGTCAGGGGCATATCAGTGGCCGTCGGGCAAATATGCGTGCACACAGGTGCACAAGAAGCTCTTCCAGGACAATTCTGCCCAATTCCCCACCAGGGGGCGCCGGAGCGCTCCCGCGTGTGCCCGTGCGCGCGTTCGCGCGTGCGCGCGCGCGCCCGTGCGCGCGCCCGTTCGCGCTAGCGCTGTTTGGCGCCAAGGCGCCTTTAAAAGGATGACAGGTGCTTCTGTCAGATGCTGTTTGTCTGCAGCTCTGTACCTGCGTTCCTGTTTTCCGCTTGATTTGTACTTACTTGTGACCCGGCTACGTCTGACCATTCTCCAGTCTCCAATCCAACCCGGCTTGCCTGACCTTGCTTATCTGATTATCCGTTGCCGAATCTCTGCCTGCCTGACTACTCTTGGATCACCCCTTTGCCATACCTGCCTGATCTCCTGCTGAAACGGACTGTCTGACTTGCTTCTGCCTGTGTCCTGGGACGCTGCTTCCAGCCTGCCTGTCAAGCACCCTGCCGCTGCCTTCTCAGCTACCTGCCTGTCTACCGGCCTGCATCTGCATACCTGCATCCGCAGCTCAACCATCCCTGAGGGGCATCCTTCCAGACCATCATCTGCTTCTGCTGAAACCGCATCAGGCCCTCCTACCCACTGTGCTCAAGAGACCACTGTCCCCACTCCAGTGGCTCCTGAACCAGCGCTTAAGAGAGGTCTCCTTCTACCAGTCAGGCTCAACTACCAGTTACCTTACAGTGCAACTGCTCCCCAGAATTCCTTAATCCTGGGGCATTCCCACCACAGATGGAGAAATGTACCCCTTTGCTCGCACCCTCTCCAGCACCGGGCATCTGCTGTTGGATATATCCTATTTAATCTTGCTGGTGTCCTATACCACCTTGTCAGAAATTTATAGGCCATTTCCTGAGCATACTAGCTTATGGACGTTAAATAAGTTGATTGGATCATTTTTTTATTTGTTCGTCTGACAATACTTTATTTAGTTCTCTTTCCCAATCCCTGACAAAGTATGGGATTGTTTTCTTTTGGGTACTAAGTATCAGGCTGCACATCTGGGACAACAGTGTACGCATTACGTATTAGAAGGGGTTTCAGTTTTTTTTTTAAACTTATCATTTGGTTATATCTCCATCCTGATATGGATATATTCCCTAGTGCTGTAACCAGCTCTGAATAAGTTGCTAAGGTCCCCCACAGGTGACATCTCCGTCCCTCCCCCATGCCCCCAGGAATCCTCCTCCCTCCCCCGGTGGGAACCATGGGAAACCCTCCAGTGGAGCTAAGGGGGACACCCGGGGGGAGTACTCTCCTGTTCTATTTAGGTTATTCCATGTTATCAGTGCGTTCCAAGTCAGGGGGGACGTCCATTTCAAAAGTCCTCTTTCCGTGTTCGGAATCCAGGGAGCTCCTGCCAGGTTCCTCCCCGCTATAGCTTTCTCTAGTGGGACCCACATTTTACTAGGGGAATCATGACACCAATTCAAAATACGGACAATAATAATCACAGGGAAGGTATGGGTGGGGTTGTGGGTTTTTTTTTTTTTTTTTGTATGCTTTAGGTTTGTTTAACGTGTTGGTTTGTAGGTGTTGGGAGTATCAATGAGGAATTGGATACACAGATTGATACGCACAATTATTGAGAATTTCATCAGTCACAGGATATACTTGGTTGTTGAACACATGTCGGGTGTGGGAGGGGGTTGAGACAGACAGCGGTTTCCTTTTTTTTTGGGGGGGGGAGGGGATAGGGTCAGTTGTAAGAGAACGATGTTACCAGTTGGTCTCTTGTTAATGTCTAATATGTTAATCTTGTGTAGTTACTGTAAAGTATGAAATTAAGGATGTATAATTGTGAACTGTGAAAAGTATAATAGAAAATAAAAAATTTTGAATTTTGATTATAAAAAAAAGCCCAGGAAACGCTGCAGAGGACGTAAACCCACGGGTTGGGGCTACTCTAGGACTGCTGAAAGTTTCTCTGGGTCCATTGACCAGGAATTTAACCTGTTCACGATGAAACTTGCACTTCTCCAATTTACAATAGAGATTGTTCTCTCTTCGTTTCTGAAGCACACGACAGACATCTGTGTGGTGGCTCTCCAGGGACTTGGAAAATATGAGGATATCATCAAGATAAACCACCACACATAACTGCAACAAATCTCGGAGGACATCGTTAATAAATTCCTGGAAGACTGCCGGGGCGTTACAAAGGCCAAAAGGTATTACGAGGTAATCATAATGGCCTGTTCTGGTATTAAACGCAGTTTTCCACTTGTCGCCCTTCTTAATCCTCACAAGATTGTATGCCCCTCTCAAATCAAGCTTTGTGAAAACCGTTGCTCCCTTGAGGCGGTCAAATAACTCTGTAATCAATGGAATCGAATAGGCATTCTTAATCGTGAAATGATTGAGACCCCTATAATCAAAACAAGGTCTCAGTTCACCACTCTTCTTCTTCACTAAGAAGAAACCAGCATCAGCAGGAGATGAGGATTTGCGGATGAAACCTCGAGAAACTGCATCTGCAACATACTCCTCCATGGCCTTATTCTCCAAGACCGACAAAGGGTAAACCCAGCCACGAGGGGGTATGGCACAAGGTTAAAGGTCAATTGCGCAATCATACGGCCGGTGTGGAGGCAAACTACCGGCTTGACCTTTGTCAAAGGCATCGCTAAAATCCTGGTACTCCTCCGGGAGGGAGGAGAGTGAAGAGGTGCACAGGACCTTGGCTACCTTCTGGAAGCATGTCTCACTGCATTGTGGTAACCAGGAGAGAACCTCAGCATGGAGCCAATCAAAAGAGGGGTTGTGCCTCTGTAACCAAGGATAACCAATAACCAGCGGAAGCTTAGGTGAGGAAATAACTTGGAATTGGATTATCTCATGGTGAAGAGCCCCTATGGCCGTGGACAACAGAACCATGTTATGAGTCACACGGGCAGGCTGTAGAGGTCTCCCATCAAGAGCCTCAATGGCAAGTGGAGTGTCACACAGCTGCAGTGGAATCGAGTACTTTGATACAAAGGCAGCATCAATGAACAGGCCCAGAGTGGATTAGAGCCTGTATCTCGATGGACGACTCAGCCCAAGAAAGGGTGACCGAAACCAGGGGCTTATCCTTCTGGATAACTGGGGACGAAACAACCCCACCTAAGGTCTGTCCATGACAGGACCTCAAGGTTTGGGCATTCCCTGGATGGGTAGGACAAGACTTCAAAAAGTGACCCGCCTGGGCACAATAAAGGCACAATCTCTCCCTCCTTCTAAAGGTTCTCTCATCCGCAGAGAGACGCGTGAAGCCCAAGTGCATGGGTTCATCTTCACTGACCGACTCGGTACCAGGAGGCATGGGTGGTGAGGGGGGCACAGGTGGGACTGCAGACCTCGGAGGCAAATATACAGGAGGCTTCCGCAAGCCCTGCCTTAACCGCTTGCCGACCAGCCACCGCAGTTGTACTGCGGCAACATGACTCGGCTGCGCGAATCGCTGTTATGTTACGTTGGTAACATAGACGGCCACTAGGGGGTGCGTGTGCACTGCCGAAGGCCTGTGCACACACCCCCGCTCGCACCCCCGCTCGCTCCCGCGATCGCTCGGAGCACAGCGATCTGTTAGTTTCCCTGCACAGTCCCCATGCCCCTTCAGTTAGAACACAAACTAGGGCACACATTACACCCTAAACTGCCCCTTAGTTTTAACCCCTTCACTGCCAGTGACATTTTTACAGTAATCAGTGCATTTTTAATCACACTGATTGCTGTATTAATGCCAATGGTCCCAAAAATGTGTCAAAATTGTCCGAAGTGTCCGCCATAATGTCGCAGTCACAATAAAAATCGCTGATCACCACCATTTCTAGTAAAAAAAAAAAAAGATTAATAAAAACGTCATAAAACTATCCCCTATTTTGTAGACGCTATAACTTTTGCGCAAACCAATCAATATACGCTTATTGTGATTTTTTTTTACCAAAAATATGTAGAAAAATATGTATCTGCCTAAACGGAGGAAAAAAAAATTTTTTATATATTTTTTGGTGATATTTATTATAGCAAAAAGTAAAAAATAATGCGTTTTTTTCAAAATTGTCGCTCTTTTTTTGTATATAGCGCAAAAAATAAAAACCGCAGAGGTGATCAAATATCACCAAAAGAAAGCTCTATTTGTGGGAAAAAAAGGAAGTCAATTTTGTTTGGGAGCCACATTGCACGAGCGCGCAATTGTCAGTTAAAGCAGCGCAGTGCTGAATGGCAAAAAGTGCTCTGGTCTTTGCCCAGCCAAATGGTCCAGGGCTGAAGCGGTTAAAAAAGAGTCTTTCTCTGAGTCAGGTGTCAATGAGGATGGCAAACGTGATCAACTTCTCTAGCTCAGTGGGTATATCTCGGGCTGCTATCTCATCCTTGATGAAATCTGAGAGACCATGAGAAAAAGCAGCCACGAGGGCCTCATTGTTCCAAGCAACCTCTGCTGCCAGAGTACGGAATTCAATGGCGTAGTCGGCAACAGTTCACATACTTTGTTTGATAGACATGAGGCACTTGGCAGCAGAAGCGAAGCGTGCGGGAACGTCAAATACCCTTTTAAAGAAGACCACAAACTCAAGACAACAGGTTTTTGCATTTCCCATAGAGGGCTTGCCCAGGCCAAGGCTCTCTCAGAAAGCAAAGATATCATGAAACCTACTTTGCTTCTGGCCGTGGGAAACGCCTGGGGCAGCATCTCAAAGTATATCTCAACCTGGTTGAGAAACCCTCTGCATTGAACTGGATCGCCCCCAAATCGCTGGGGAAGCAGAGCAGAACCAGACATACCTCTTATAGAGGTAATACTCAAGGCGGGTGCCTGCACAGAGACTGGCGCAGCAGCAAGGATGGCCTGCAACTCAGGTTGTACCGAAGCAGCCACAGTGGGAGATTCCAGGCGAGCCGTGTGACTATGGCAAACTGATCCATGCGGTGATCTTGCTCAGCTAATCTTGAAAAAATATAACCAACAAGTGGATTGACTGTATCTTCTGAATTCATGGCCTTCGCCTACTACAGAAGTACAGGTAAATCACACTTGTTTAATAATAAAAGTAAAAAGAACAAACGTAGTCAAAACATAGCCAAAGTTCAGTAACCGGAATGGATAGTCAGCCAAGCCAGAAGTCAGGGATCCAAGTAGTGGAACAGCAAGCAGGATCTGGAGCCAGAAGGGATGTCAGCAAAGCCATTCTTTAAACAGGAATGCAGGAGACAGTTTCTTGTGATGTAACCAAGGCAAAAGCAGAGCTCCTCTGGACTGGACAGCTTAAGTAGGCAGGACTGACAAGCAGGATCATCAACAGCTGAGTGACTGTGGAGAGAGATGGGAGCTGGCAATTAGCCGACAGCTGAGCGGCCAGTTTAGAGAAGGAAGGGCTGAGCCCAGCCCTGACACAGGAATGGTACCAGCTTATTGGAGAAAAGCCAATGTGGTACCAATATTCAAAAAAGAGCAGAGATAAATCCCTGGAAACTACAGGCCAGTCAGCTTCACCGCTTCAGATCCGGGCCATTGCCAAATGACGGCAACAGCGCGGATCTAAATTGCCGGGACTACGTCTATTGATGTCGTCCCGTGCACGAGCGGCCTGCGCGCCCCCTGCAGGGAGCGCGCGGCGCGCTCGGTGATCAGCGAGTCTATGAGACTCGCCTGATCACAGATCAGAGTAAGGGGTTGGTCCCGACCCCTTACCACATGATCAGCTGTTAGCCAATGACAGCTGATCATGTGATGTAAACAGAGCCGGTAATAGGCTATTTTTCCTCCTCGCGCTGACATCAGTCCCGATCACGGCGATCTTATAACACAAAGCAATAGGCAGCAGTGCTGCCTACCAGTGCCCACCAGATTAACCCATCAGTGCCCACAGTGCCATCAATCAGCGCCACCCATCAGTGCCCACAGTGCCACCCATCAGTACCCACAGTGCCATCCATCAGTGCCCACAGTGCCACCCATCAGTGCCACCCATCAGTGCCACCCATCAGCACCCACATCAGTGCCACCCATCAGCACCCACATCAGTGCAACCTATCAGTGCCCATCAGTGTCACCTACCAGTGCCCATAAGTGCCCATCAGTGCCGCCCATCACTGCCCATCAGTGCCACCCATCAGTGCCACCCATCAGTGCCCCCCATCCTTGCCACCTATCTGTGCCACCTATCTGTGCCACCTATCCGTGCCACCCATCCGTGCCGCCCATCCGTGCCGCCCATCCGTGCCGCCCATCCGTGGCTATCAGTGCCGCCCTTTCTGTGCCCATCAGTACCGCCTTATCTGTCCCCATCAGTGCCGCCTTAACTGTGCCTATCAGTGCCGCCTTAACTGTGCCTATCAGTGCCGCCTTATCTGTGCCTATCCGTGCCCATCAGTGCAGCCTATCAGTGCCCACCAGTGCCGCCTCTTCAGTGCATATCAATGAAGGAGAAAAATTACCTGTTTGCAAAATTTTATAACAAACTATTAAACATGATTTTTTTTTTTTTAAAAATTTTCCATCTTTTTTTGTTTGTTTAGCAAAAAATAAAAACCCCAGCTGTGATTAAATACCACCAAAAGAAAGCTCTATTTGTGGGGAAAAAATGATAAAAATTTCATTTGGGTACAGTGTTGTATGACCACGCAATTGTCATTCAAAGTGCGTCAGCGCTGAAAGCTCAAAATTGGTCTGGGCAGGAGGGGGGTTTAAGTGCCCAGTAAGCAAGTGGTTAACATCAATAGTGAGTAAACTATTGGAGGGGGGGATAAAGGAGTATATCCAAAAATGTAATGAAGAAAAAAGCATCATTAGTAGTAATCAGTATTGGTTTACGAAAGGTCGTTCTTGCCAGACCAATCTGTTAACATTCTACGAGGAAGTGAGCTACCATCTAGACAGGGGAAGGCCGGTGGAAGTGGTGTATCTGGATTTTGCAAAAGCATTTGATACAGTTCTCCATAAGTGCTTAATTTACAAGGTCTGAGGGCATGGACCATAAGGTTTGTTCTTGGGTAAAAAACTGGTTACAGGGGCATGTCCAAAGGGTGGTGATAAATAACGTGTACTCAGAATGGTCTGGAGTGGTAAGGGGGGTACCCCAAGGTTATGTTTGGGACCAATTGTATTCAATTTATTCATAAATGATATAGAAGATGGGATAAATAGCTCAATCTCAGTTTTTGCAGACGGCACAAAAATAAGCAGGGCAATAACTCCACATCAGAATAGAGAAATTTTACAGAAAGACCTGAACAAAATAATGGAGTGGGCAACTACATGGCAAATAAGGTTTAATGTGGAGAAATGTAAAGTAATGCACTTGGGGGCAAAAAAACATAAAAGAAAACTACTCACTAGGGGGAGAACTGCCGGGGGAATCAAGGATGGAGAAAGATCTGGGGGTCCTAGTAGATGACAGACTGAGCAATTACACGCAATGTCAAGCTGCACCTACCAAGGCTGGCAGAATTTTAGCATGCATAAAAAAGGGGATATACTCCAGGGATAAAACGATAATCCTACCACTATATAAAACTCTGGTTAGGACACATCTTGGATACTCTGTCCAGTTCTGGTCACCAGTCCTCAGAAGGGATGTGCTGGAACTAAAGAGCGTCCAAAGAAGGGCAACAAAATTAATAGGGGGCCTGGACGACCTCAATTACAAGGAACAACTACAAGCACTGAATTTATTCTCGCTGGAGAAGAGACGCTTGAGAGGGGACCAGGGGCGTACCTAGAGCATTTGGCACCTGGGGCGGATATATCTGGCCCCCCCAACTTTAAAATGTACATACTACAGGAGATGGTTAGAGACTGATGTCATGATACAAGAGATAGTCAGAGACTGAGGACATGATACAGAAGATGGTCAGAGACTGTGGACATGATACAAGAGATGGTCGGAGACTGAAGACATGGAACAGGAGATGGTCAGAGACTGAGGACATGATACAAGAGATGGTCGGAGACTGCAGACATGGTACAGGAGATGGTCAGAGACTGCAGACATACTACAGGAGATGGTCAGAGACTGCAGACATACTACAAAAGATGATCAGAAACTACAGACTCACTACAGGAGATGGTCAGAGACTGCAGACATGATACAAGAGATGGTCAGGGTCAGAGACTGCGGACATGGTACAGGAGATGGTCAGAGACTAAGGACATGATACAAGAGATGGTCAGAGACTGCAGACATGGTACAGGAGATGGTCAGAGACTGAGGACACGATACAAGAGATCAATGCAGCCTCATCAGTGCCCTTCAATGCAGCCTTATCAGTGCCCATCAGTGCTGCCTCACCAGTGTCCATCAGTGCAGCCTCTGCAGTGCCAATAAATGCAGCCTTACTAGTGCCCATCAGTGCAGCCTCACCAGTGGCAATCAGTGCCCATCAGTGCAGCCTCACCAGTGCCAATTAATGCAGTCTCACCAGTGCCCATCAATGCAGCCTCACCAGTGCCTATCAATGCAGCCTCACCAGTGCCCATCAATGTAGCCTGATCAGACCAGCTCAGGGTGACAGACACAAACACCCCTCCATCTTCTCACACCAGCTCAGGGCGGCTAAAGTCACTGCATGGTGGACACAATGCCACACCACCCAGCCCCTTACAACAAGCTCCCCTCGGGCAGTGGAGGACACTGCCATCGCAATCTGCAACCCCCTCCCCCCAGGGTGGGCGGCTGGTTCAGCCTCAGGTACACCAGCTAGGGAGGTCCGGACTCCAGAGGACACACCGGCAGCCGCGGCGCCCAGGTGGAGAATAGTGACAGGCCTGATGCGGCAGTACAGCAGTGGTGAGATAAGCAAGGAGGAAAACACAGACCGGGCCAGGCTAGCACAGTCGCAGCACTGGGGGTATTCTAGCCAAAAGAAAACAAAGGGAGCAGCCAGGGCTCTCATCGCCCTTGGGATGGTGTCACCTATAGTGGGTGACACCCGACCCGGGTGCGGAGAGCACCCCCATAGTAACGCCACTGACACCCCCCACTGTGTGGCACCCGGGGCAGACCCCCCCCCCCCCGTCCCCCCGTCCCCCGCCCCCCCATTGGTATACCCCTAGAGGGGACATGATAGCAGTTTACAAATATCTCAATGGTGATCCCAGCATAGGAAATAAACTATTCAGTCTCAGAGAGTGTAAGAGGACATGGGGCCACACAATGAGATTGGAGGAGAAGTGGTTTAACCTTAAACTGCAAAGAGGGTTTTTCACTGTCAGGGCAATAAGGCTGTGGCACTCTCTTCCACAATTGGTGGTGGCAGCGGGGAGTATGGATATTTTTAAAAAGCTCTTGGATGTGCAACTTAATGAACACAACATACAGGCGTATGGGAAATAATTATAGACACTGACACAAGTACACCTACACAGGTTGAACTGGATGGGTTATTGTCTTTATTCAACCTTACCAACTGTGTAACTATGTAATATGGGAACAGACTCCAAACTGGGAGCGCTGAGCTATCCTCAGTGTTTAGTCCTCAGGGTTTAGTATATAATAACTCTGCACACCTGTATGCTCACACAGGCTGCAGACACCCAGCAAAATCCAGACACAGGATTGAAGGTTCTGTCCCACCCAAGGCACTCTGGAACCTTCAACCTCCAGGCCCCATTCTGGGACTACAGAATCTGGAGAAAAACAAAAAAACAGCTTTATCTGCTCAGAATCAATAGTCTGTAAGTACACATTAAAGTGGTGAACTAAAGGCAGAAGTTTTTTTTTTTTTTTACCTTACTTCATTCTAAAAGGTAAAAAACCTTCTGCATGCAGCTCCCCTTGCAGCCCCCAAAATACATACCTGAGCCTGAACTCAATCCAACGATGTGCATGAGAGGCGAGAATATCTTGGGTCTCTGCCTCCTCATTGGCTCAGATTTTTTTTTTTTTTTTGAAAGCCTATGCAACGGGTACACAGACGTGCCAATTCCCTGATCCCCTGGGGCGTTAGGCTCCAGACGGGGACAAAGGTACTTTACAATGGTTTATCTGGCTGAAACCAGACAGACCCCGTTCTCTGGAGGTTCTGCCGAGGCAGAACCCACACAAAAAATAGGTGGGGCTCCCCCGAAGGGAGACCCCATGAGTTAGGGCGAACAAAGCCAGAAGGTCATGTCCACCCCTTCCCAAGACTTTCAGGGCTGGCCCGAGGACCCGTCCTTACTCATCACACAGTCAGACAAACGTGAACAAGATGTGACAAAACATAGGATTCAATCAAAAAGAAAGAAATTAAATAAAAAGTGGGGAAGGGATAGTGGAGAGGAGAGTGAAAAAGGTGGCCATTGTGTAAAACAATGACCAGGCCCTCTGGTCAGGAATAAAAAATTCCTCTGGTCCTAGCCAAAAGGCCCGGCCCAAGAGGCAGTTGCAAAAAAACCATGTTCTATGGTGCAGTGACCATGGTGCCTCAAATCAAAGTGACTGCCACTCACAGTGATTTTATGGCACCCCTGGACTGCCACTCCAGGGGCAATACTCCATAGGCTTTCAAGACCAACCCTGTCCACCAGCCCAGACCACAGCAGCCCCCACCCCAGGCAGAAAGGCATGGAGTTCAGGAAGCTTGGTGAGAGCCCTTTACCATCAGGCTCCACCTTCGTTCCGTCCCTCCTACCTAATTACATTAGGGAAATACTGGCCGCTCCCCCGGTGGGAGAAAGGGGAGCCAGCGTTCTCTCCCGAATAACTGTCCGGAGCTAGAGCCGCCCCAATCCAGGCCAGAAGGCCAGGGTCCCGACCCTCCGGATCAGACCCCGTGGTTCTCCATCCCCCTCAGAAGGCTTCCCTTTCGGCTACAAACCGCTCCAGGTCACCTTTACTCCAGCAGGCTTTGCATAGCAACAGCCATCACTTCTTTATCTCGCCATAGATCAGGGACGGAAGCAAGCGCCACCTACTGGAAACTGATAAGAACAGATACTACACTTGATCTTAGCCAAAAGGCCGAGAAGCTCAGATACAGCAGTAGAAGCCATTGTTTCCTGCTGCTGTCAATCAAAGCTAGTGATGAAGAGCGGGATGTGGAGCCGAGCCCCATCCTTTGTATCTTATGGAGAGGTAAAAGCAGGTAAGTATGACATGTTGGTTATTTTAACAGAACAAAAGCCAAGCTCTACAATCACTTTAAGCCTTAATGCGAATCCTGTGACATTTTCTCTTACATTTTCATAGTGGCAGGGGCTCAACTGTCACAGTAGTTACTATTACCCAATATAAAGGCTAGTTATTAAACATTATTCAATTGATATGTGAATTACAAAAAAATGAGGCTAGGTAACCTTTAAGGACACCTTTGAAAATACAATTTTTATATTAGGTGACTGTGTTTGTTTTTTATTTTCTTTCCCACGATTTTTTCCTGGTAATCCTTGGAATAACGCACTTACTCCTCTGTGCGGTTTCCCCTGTTACCCCCAGGATGATATATAACATAAATAAAAGGCAGTCTAAAAGGAGAGCCTAATACAAATAAAAAAATTGTTGTAGAAGCAGGGACAGTGGGGAGTGAAGAGGGAAGAGCAACAGGAACTGTGATAAGCACAAATAGAATCCAACATAGTCCAAATCCTATAAAACCTACAGTGCTTGTAACGTAAAAAATAACCACAACATATAGAGATAAAGGGCAACCATGTAAGTAGTATTAAGAATTATTATTTTTATTTAAAAATTTAAAAAATGGGTCTGGTGACATGGTCTCGTTAATAACTTACTTCATTGAAAATGAAATAATTTTGAGGCTAGGCAGTGTTTATCATAATATACAATACAGAACAGGTTAATAAGGGAACGTCTTACTTCTCTGTATTCTTTCCAGGTTTGATCGAAATTTACAGATCCATCCTTACGATGTTGGATAACAGTCCAGCCTCCCCCACTAGTATCCATATCACACATTGCCTGCAGAAGTCCAAGAAACATTATTAAAAAATTGGAATATGTTGCTTACTGGCATAGCAGGATGGAATATCTGAGAGAGTTGCTGCTTAGTCACTTTTTATTGATGGCTGTTTACCAAGTTTTATTAACAGGCTTAATATGTTAATTCTTCCTTTATGTTTTCTTTCAAAATGTGGAATGCAGTAAGATGATGTGAACATAAGATCTTTATTTTTCATACTTTAGTTTAAAAAGAAGCAGCAGAGCAAGTCTGTGTATGTTCTGTGCCTAGGCACCCCTGTATTTCATGCCCAGTGGTTCTCAAACTGGGGAATGGGGATATTTCTGGCAGTGCCACTGCAGATATCTGCACTCACACCTGCCAGAGGGCACCTGGGCACAGCATATCCCATATCTCTCCATGAAGTCTGCAAGCCACTCTAGTGCTGCTCTAACATTTTATAGTATGATCATGTGTGTACTGAAGAGACATACAATGTGTGGGGAGAGAGACGGCTGTTTTGTCAACCTGGAGACATTGTAAAGGAATCAGAAAATATGTCAAATTAGAGATTGGGGTATATTTAAGTTGTCTAGGAGAGGGAGGATAATGAGTATCAGAGAGCGATAGGGGTAAGAAGAGGTATCATGTGGTGTCACAGGGATGAAAAGTGGTGTCAGATGGTGTTAGAGGTTTAAAACGGGTACCAAAAAGTGTCACAGGGAAGCAGGGGGATTAGCCAGTGTCAAAGGTGTAAGGAGGGGTACCAGATGGTGTCGAAAGAATGAGGAAGGGTACTAAATGGTGCCATTGGTGGGAAGAAGGCTACTTTATTGTATCACTGGGGAGAGGAGAGGGTAGTAGATGGTGTTAAAGGTGAGAGGAGGGGTACCAGATAGTGTTAAATAATGAAAAGGGGTACTAGATGGTGTCACTGAGGTGGAGAGGGGTGCTAGATGGTATCACAGGGGAGAGGAAGGGGATCAGACTACAGACTACCCTTTGGCTTCAAACCAGTATCAATTCCTCTAGGTACACTTGCACAGAGTTTATGAAGGAACTAGGCAAGTAGGTTTTTACAAACATCTTGGAGAACTATGGTACCTAAAGCATTGGTACGCCTGCCTTTACACGCACATGAACTTTAATTGCATCCCAGCCTTAGTCCATACGGTTCAATATTGAGTTGGCCCACCCTTTGCAGCTATAACAGCTTCAACTCTTCTGGGAAGGCTGTCCACAAGGTTTAGAAGTGTGTCTATGGGAATGTTTGACCATTCTTCCCGAAGCGCATTTGTATGTTCAGACACTGATGTGAACGAGAAGACCTAGCTCGCAGTCTCCTCTATAATTCATCCCAGAGGTGTTTTATCGGGTTTAGGTCAGGACTACAGAATAGTCAAGTTCCTCCATCCCAAACTCGCTCATTCATGTCTTTATGGGCCTTGCTTTGTCCACTGGTCCAAATCATTTGGTGGAGGGGGGATTATGGTATGGGGTTGTTTTCTCATGGGTTGGGCTTGGCCCCTTAGTACCAGTGAAGGGAAATCCTAAGGCGTCAGCATACAAAGACATTTTTAGACGATTTCATGCTCCCAACTTTGTGGGAACAATTAGGGATGGCCCCTTCCTGTTCTAACATGACTGCCCACCAGTGCACAAAGTAAGGTCTATAAAGACATGGATGAGCAAGTTTGGGGTGGAGGAAACTCACTGGCCTGCACAGAGTCCTGACCTCAACCCGATAGAAAACCTTTGGGATGAATTTGAATGGAGACTGTGAGCCAGGCCTTCTCGTCCACATCAGTGCCTGACCTTTACAAACGTGCTTCTGGAAGAATGGTCAAACATTCCCATAGACACACTCCTAAACCTTGTGGACAGCCTTCCCATAAGAGTTGAAGCTGTTATAGCTGCAAAGGGTGGGCCAACTCAATATTGAACCCTACAGACTAAGACTGGGATGCCATTAAAGTTCATGTGCGTGTAAAGGCAGGTGTACCAATGCTTTTGGTAACATAGTGTATATATATATATATATATATATATATATATATATATATATATATATATATATATATATATATATATATATATATATATACACTATATATATATATATATATATATATATATATATATATATATATATATATATATACATATATATATATATATATATATATATATATATATACAGCCTATCAGGAGTTTTCCAGAGAGACATTGGATGAAAGAAAAAGAGGACCTACACAGAAGAACTAGAGAATGACTGCTATAAGTACTATATCATTCATAACTGTTGACATACTAGAGTGCTTGGGTACCCAGTGTCTACAGTCATGCCAAAGACTATCTGCTCTTTTTTACAAGTTAGTAAACTGTAGACACAAATGGGAGCTCTACACATCCAGCAAGAGTATTACCTTGCAGTGTAGAACAGATATATCAACTAGTCATTAATACTTTTGTTATGGTTATATCTGATTTCATTCACTGTTCCTCCAGTGCTGCTTGGACTTCAAGTGAGATAAGCAAGTTTACTGTGTCCGCCTTGAGCACAAAATTAGCATGCACAAACTATATTTATACAGGAGGTTCAGAGTATGATTACTATGGAATGAAAAAGTAACGCTGATGAATTTAGATGTTTTATCACAACTGAATCCCCATGGGTGCTAGTTAAGAAGCACGGGGCTGCCTATTAAGCAAACACTACACACCTGCAATAGGATTCCCCTCTATTTAAAAAAACAAAAACAAAAAAAAAAAACACCAATTTGTGGAAAGATATAGTAATGTCCTTTTAACTAATTACTTCTCCCTAATTTTACTCTATCTAGCTTCTTCTCTCCTTGGCCTTCTATTCTATTGCAACAGAGAAACAGCATAACCATCCCAGACTCTACCAGCTGTCTAAACACAGTCTATATTTCAAGGTAAATGCAGCATGCCAGTTCTCATCTGTGATAATTCCAGGTGAAAGGTAAGTAAATATACATTACAGTCATATACTGCATGTGAGTAAGTACACCATAATTACAAATGACTAGGAGGTTGTGATGGGTTGCTGACATGACAGCCTAGATGCTGAGTTAGTAAAGTTTTGACTTAAAGTAAACTTGTCATGAAAATAATACAAGGCCTCGCCATTGTTAATCTCCTTTTGTAAATGCTAGTTACCTGGCCCTCACCTAAGTAATTGGCCTAGAATAAGTATGCAGATCAGAAAATTCAGAGAGAAGTCTTGGTCTGTTAATTGGTTCCCGGTTAGTGATTCAAAATACTGAAGCCAGATTGCTGAAAAAAAATTATATTTACATATATAATATATATGGCTGCAGCCAGATAAAAATTGTACCTGTCAATGGCAATGTGAACTGGCTTAGAGTTACCTTCCTTTTTTTTCTTTTTAATTTGGCCTTTTGCACTTTCAATAATTATTGTATAGCACTGAGCTGTTCGCTGTTTAATGTAACACTATCCATAAGCGTTGTGCCTGATGAATTCTATTACTGCAAAAAATTGATAAATACTATTTACCAGAAGAAGCAGGTGGCTTCTATTTTGCAGTGGTTAAATTCTTTGCATATGTGGAATGCACAATGTTTGAGGTCCCAGTAATTATCATTTTCTAGCAGTATTCAAGTTTACGTGCTAAACACTTCTTATGCTGTCACAATGAACAATCTATCACCCAAACAATGAAGTAGTTTAACACCTTCTTCGGTACAGCATAATTCATATTTGTCAAACAGGACGTATATGCAGTTCTACTTAAGTGTTGTTAACTAGCGCTGTTGCCCTCTTTCTGTAACCTATTAATGGTGTGCTAACATGCATTATATGCTCTTTCATTTCACCCCGGAAACCATCAAAGTAGAAATGTATCTTCAAAATGTACAGCCAGGTGGTATGCTCTGTGTAACTTTAGACAGCTACTATTATTCATTAAACACTCTAGTGTTAACACATGTTCTGTGAGTGCCCATATGGATTGCAGAAAACTCCATTTTTAAAGACACTCATTTGGCCAACAAACGTGCTGAATATATTTAATGCCTTTTTTTTCTAACAAATTTGTATTTTCTGTTCTTCTTCTTGCATGATATGAGAATCTGGACTTTCGTTGACTTTGGACGCTCCCTTACAACATTAGCGCATTGCTGATACTTTAGCTGCTCACCTGATGCAAAAGTACACGAATGATGCTGACACAATTGAAAAACAAAATCTGTGTTTGATATTAAAAATTACTCTGACTGAATTAAAATAATTCTAGAGTCTCCAGTTTTCTCTGTCCCAGAACAAATTTCTTGTTATTGAAAACCTAATAACATCTGCAACTGATAGATGCTGCTTTCTACTATTTCTCATCACTTTCAATACAGACTGCTGCAATCGGCATTAAACGCATGCAGGGTGACTTCATAATTTTTCATGTTATCTTGCTGTTTATTTAGGCCTGGTTCACACCTATGCAGGTGGCAGTTTGCATATTCCAGGTGCATTTTGCGTTTTTTAGGCCTGATTCATACCTATGCATTTTTGGTGCTTTTTGTATTTTGCAGATTTGCACTACCGAACGTGTTCCATAGGAAACCATGTAAAATGGACTGTAGTTCATATCTGCAAAATGCAAAAAAGCACTAAAAATGCATGTGAATCGGGCCTCAATACACATTTTTCATTGAGGTCTATGGAACCAAAAACTAGAAAAAAGTCCCTGGCCATTTCCATAAAATGCACAGATGTTAACCACATCCATAACAAACCATGTTAAATGGACTGTAGTGTGTTTCTGCAAAACTGAAAACACACTAAAAAATGCATAGGTGTGAACCAGGCCTTAGTGAGGTGCTGGTGGTGCTGGGAGTAGGTGGATGGGGGTACCTGTATTGGATTTAGGGCATAAGATGGTGGATTTGTGTTTATGTGGGGATACATTGCTGGTGAATACAGGGAGGAAAGTGCATGTGTTGGCTGCAAAGGATTATGGATGCATGTATACATTAGGTATTTCTGTATTTCATTGGGGATTCTGAACTTGTGGATTATGGAGCATTGGGTGAAAGAGAGTGAATGCAAGGGCAGGTGCAGTGGGTTCTAAAGAATGAGGTGTTTGTTGCAGAGCATGTAGGAGAAGCAGGCAAACATGGCTAAGTACTACCCTTACAAATTATATTTGTACTAAATGTGGAACATTAAAATTCTAAAACGCATACTGTTTGTGTAAGTTGGAAATAATTTTTATTGCCAATCAGCAGAGGTTACAAACAGTTGCTTACAAACATTGAATGCAGTAGCCACTCACCTTTTTTGTGTCTGTAGAATTAGAAAAGCGTAAAGTATAGACTCCACTTGATGTTAGTCCAGATTTATAGGCATCTGCACAGTCTCGGAAAGACATCAGCTCTTCCTTTGGTATGACTGGAATATCTAGACAAAACATATATAACGTGTAACTAAGAGCAGACTGAAGGAAGAATGGACGATATAAGCATTCCCTAGTCTTAAAATATATTTGGTAATTTTAAAAAATCTAAGATATCTATGTATCTATCTATCTATCTATCTATCTATCTATCTATCTATCTATCTATCTATCTATCTATCTATCTATCTATCTATCTATCTATCTATCTATCTATCTATCTATCTATCTATCTATCTATCTATGTATCTATGTATCTATGTATCTATCTATCTATCTATCTATGTATCTATCTATCTATCTATCTATGTATCTATCTATCTATCTATCTATCTATCTATCTATCTATCTATCTATCTATCTATCTATCTATCTATCTATCTATCTATCTATCTATCTATCTATCTATCTATCTATCTATCTATCTATCTATCTATCGATTTATCTCTCTGTTTGTGACTAACCTCTCAAATATTAATATGACCCTGGGCCCAGATCATGCACACTAAAGTATCTATGTATTCCACAAGCAGTGAAAGCATGTTAAAATAAGCCCCCATTTATCTATGTATCTATAGAATTGTGGAGAAATTAAAACTTTACTCTCAGGAAAATAACAAGATATCCTTGTAGTGGGACTCCCTTGCACTGCAACATTTAAATGCTTGTTTTTGCCTAGGGTAGAAGGACCTTACCTAATCACTCACAGGCTCCTGTTTCCCTGTGACCTGTCCCTGAAAGCCTCTTTTTTTTGCATTTCAGCTAGCAGTCATATATGTGACATCATCAGGTACAGTGCAGGACCAGTAATCATGCATTGTAAATGAGAATACCTAGGGTCTGCCCAAACCTGGAGAGTAGAGGTGAGTGCTGCCTTGGTACCCTTGGCAAAAACAAACATTTAACTCTTGCAGTGCGGCAAAGGTATTTTTCGTCTCCCTAGACTTTAGTTTTAATTTTCAAAGTTCACAATGGCGGCATTAAAATCGTATATATATTGTCAGGCTGTGTAATGTAAACAAAAAAGCAGATGTTTCTAAGCTGTTAGAAGCCCACTAGAACCCAACTTTAGAGTGTTTATTGTGAAATTTGAGGATATTTGAGAATTAATACATTTCACATTAAAATCATGTTTTTACTGCTGTTAAAAATATGCACATAGTTTAATGTCCATAGTCTGGGGAAGGAGGCACTTTCATATTTATTAACTGAGCCCACGTACACTTTTTACCATTTGAAGCTTATTGTGATTAGTTGTTATGGATTCCTAGTGTAGCACCCTCTACCTAAAGGTAGGTGCTAGAATAGGATTTTTTTCTAGTCCAGAGCTCAAGTGCAGGTAAATTTAGCCAGGCCTGGTTGTTTTGATTTGGGACTGGGAGTGTTCAGTGTAATGGTGGGTGTGGTCACCTGTGCTCTGATTCAGAGATGCCTCCCCTGCTTTCAGAAAGATGGTTCTGGAATGGGGGTTGGACCTAAGGTCTGAGTGGCAGGCAGCTCATGTGAGGAGCCCTGACCAATTATCTTCTGGTATTGGCAGGGGGCAGGCCTCCCGTATAAGCTGGGGTCACATGCTGCCAGGGAGGAGGCTGGAGTTCCAGGGAAGACAGCATGGAGTAGTGAGGTGCTGTTCTGGGCATGCGCCAAGCGCGGAGGAGGGATGGAGGAAGCGCAGAGAGGGAGTCTAAGATAAAGATCTTCGTCTTTAAAAGAGTATCAAGCTGCTGTGACTGGGGAGCACAGGACTTGAATGCTGTACAACATCGGAACAGAAGAAGTAGCAGTAAAGCAGAAGAGAGTAGAGCACCGTTCTGTGACCAGGGACACAGAACGGTCGAAGTAACCAAAGGTCAGTGTACAGAACAAGAGAAGTTATCAAGAACAGTGTAGAATGCTGTGGCCGGGGAACACAGCATTGATAGCAAAAGACTGGCTGGGAGCAGTAGTCCACCTATTACCATGTGTCAGGCCATCGGGGGGAGATACGGTGCACATTGGTAATATCTTCCAAAGACTGTGTGGCTGTCTAACTCATTGATCCATCGGGGAGAGGTTGTATTAGGCCTCTGGATCTTTAATTGTAGGAAACTGTCATAGCCTGCAAGGTGGAAGTGATTCTTCTTTGTTAAAATTGGAAGTAAAGAAGTAGTTCCAATAACTTGCTAAGAATATTAGATGTGCAAAAACTTTCAAGCCAAGGCTATTCAGTATTGTAGTACAATACACCAACTGCTATGGGCATCTCATATCACCCCTTTGTTTCACCCAAGTTGTATCCTGAAATGAAAGCAATAAAACCATGCAAATGACTGTTCCTTGCCTTATCTGAATGTGGGGAGCCTGGCAGCAGGGTGATTGGCAGATTGCTAAGTAACCAAATAAGCAGCCCTTACGGGGGTACTGCTACACTAGGCTAGCCATACATAGCCAAATGTCACCATATGTAAAACTGGGGTGAGGATCCAACCATTTATAGGTACCCCTCGGAGAAGATGACAAGTACTTTCAACATTGGATGTACTTGGTATTGCTTGCAGAATTTGTTGGAAAATGCTTTTGACCTGGTTGGTCATCCCTCTACTCCATGAGAAGAGTAAGGAAAGTGCTAACTGTACTTGTGTCACTTTAGTTAATTGGCAGATTGCAGGAGGTTCTAATTGAAACTGAAGATGACAAATATTCACCCAGACATTGTCCTTGTGAAGACGTGTGCATCTTTGGCTATCCCAAAGCTGGCCATATACTAGTAGAACTTTGTACAAATATTTTTGTTTTTGGAACATTCATTGAATTTTCCAATAGTCAATTGGGTCAAATCCATGTTCGTTTTCAGCCATAGGGACAAAAAAATTTGAAGATGCTGGATGGTAAAATGTTCTCAAATGAATGAAATTCTAAAGGTAGTTTCCGTTCGGGAAAGAAATTAAGTGTAAATGTGGTTTCTGTTTGGGAAAAATCGTACATATTTTAATGAAAAGTGTCTAATACATCTGGGACTAAATTCAAATGACAGATATGGGCCAAGTTTTAAGGGCTTTTGAAATAAATTAGTGCATTTAATGATGGTAAAAAAGAACATTCTAAGAATGTTCTGACGAGAATTTGTGTATAAACATCCCTACAAGACTCCTCTTGTGTTGCTTTAGTGTTAATAAATAAGCAAAGTATTTGTGACTCATGAAATTTTACCTATGTAGCAATAAATGTATGTTGTGCATTACTGCTTCAGAAAATAGGTAGGAAGGAATATGTTTTATGACCTTTTAGGAGCGTGCTTTTTACACAGACTGTAAGCACTCCATTTTTACAAGATTTAAAATCACTAGGGATCCACTAACACTACACTGAAAGCTGCAACTAATGTGTAATCCAATCTTTCAAAGTGCATGATTTATTGTACATAAAGCGCTACAGACTGGTATTATTTGTCACATAAATACTGATCTGCTTCTGCATTTATCACAGTCCACAGTATATCACATTCGATGTTTAGGAAATGTGTAGTTTAAGAAAGAGAGTGAAGCCTATTATTAATTGAACCCTAATGTTTGACACACACGCAGAACATTTCAGGGAATTTTACAGTGTCAGGAGAACAGTGGACAGTGCCAGTAGGGCAGTGGATGATGTCAGTAGAGCAGTGGACAGTTTCAGTAGGGCAGTGGATGATGTCAATAGGGCAGTGGATGATGTCAGTAGAGCAGTGGATGATGTCAGTAGAGCAGTGGACAGTGCCAGTAGGGCAGTGGATGATGTCAGTAGAGCAGTGGACAGTTTCAGTAGGGCAGTGGATGATGTCAAAAGGGCAGTGGATGATGTCAATAATGCAGTGGATTTATTAGTAGGGCAGTGGACTGTGTCAGTCAGTAGAGCAGTAAATGATGTCAGTATTGCAATAAAATTTGTCAGTAGGGCAGGGGATGGTGTTAGTAGGGCAGTGTACAGTGTTAGTAGTTTATTTTATTTTTTATTATTTTTTTTTTTACAGTTTTGTTAGCAGCCCTGTTGAGGGGCTTTAGTGAAATATCAACGGTATAAACAGACCCCTGATGTCTTACTTTTGAGACAGAGAAAGGAGATTGAGGACACCATCCTCAACCTCCATCTCTACAGCCTCAGCTGTACAGAATGAATGAACAGGAAGAGCTCTGTACCATTTCCCTGTTCATTCACAAACCTAAGCATAATAAAGACAGTTTACTATGCTTCAGTTATGAATGAAACCTCTCCCTCCTAAAATGATCCCCCCACAGCAGCCGGAAGGAGAGGAATCCAGCAGTGCTGCGAGGAAGGGGGGGACCAGGGGAACACACAGGGGGCCTGGGCAGCAGAAGGAAGCGGAACCTGGACAGGAGGGGTAGTGGGGGTGGCATATACTGGAACGAATCCTCTGTATTTTCCTCCTGCAGCAGCTGAATGCTGGCAAGAGGGAGAAAAGGAGAAGCAGGCTTTTAGCAGATGCAGGATAAAGATATCGGGATCGGTTCCAGTAAATACCACCACCGCTCCTGTCCAGGTTCCATGGGCCATTAGGGAAGGGATGCGATCTACCCTTCACCTACCCGCAATCGACAGTGGATCGCAATCAAAGGGTTGCCTACCCCCAGCTTAGTCTAGTTAATATTCACAACATGTCTTGGATGTACCTGTTTTGGGAAAAAGTTTATTCAACAAGTTAGGTTTTGCTTTAGCATCTGAAGTGTTTGCCCTTTTCAAATGCAGGTAATTCTTGAACATCTGAATTGCACATTATAATGGATGGTTGAGTGATTAGCATCTCTGCAATATATGATTGGCAAATCAGACACTTTAAATATTGTTTATGATACTTAGTTACCCATTATATTTGTTACTCTACTAACAGTGAAGTTGAGGTATGTGATGTATTTACAAATTAGGATCAATTCACAATGCTTTGACACAAGCCTAATGCCGCGTACACACGGTCGGACTTTTCATGTACAAAAGTCCGACAGCCTGTCCGACAGACTTTCGGCGGACTTTCGGCGGACTTGCGGCGGACTTGCGGCAGACTTTCTAACGAACAGACTTGCCTACACACGACCACACAAAAGTCCGACGGATTCGTACGTGATGACGTACACCGGACTAAAATAAGGAAGTTGATAGCCAGTAGCAAATAGCTGCCCTAGCGTCGGTTTTTGTCCGTAGGACTAGCATACAGACGAGCGGACTTCGGGGTCCGTCGTACTTACGACGTAAAGATTTGAAGCATGTTTCAAATCTAAAGTACGTCGGATTTGAGGCTAAAAAAGTACGTTGAAAGTCCGGAGAAGCCCACACACGATCGGATTACCAGCCAGCTTTAGTCCGTCAGCGTCCGTTGGACTTTTGTAGCTGAAAAGTCCGACCGTGTGTACGCGGCATAAGGCATTTTAACTTAAGTCAGGCGGCTGTAATTTTTAAATGTCATTGGACTCAGCTGAAAATAACTGTCACATTTTCTTTTTTTTAAGTATGTTTGTGTAGATAATCTGCAAGTGTCATTGGTCTTCATTCAAAAAGCGGTATCTACTAAAATACTGCATAGCTTTTTTTTGGCATTTACAAAAAAAACTTTCTAAAATACCGCATGCAGTGTTTTCCCGAAATATATGGTATTTTATCTCATGCGATATCCAGTGGAATGGATACAGTGGGGAATAATTAGAACCCCTGTCAGTTTTTATTGCTAATAAAGAGATAAAATGGTTTTAATCATAGAAATATGCCAACTCACTAAGTCAGTGGCAGTCCCTACAGCATTTGTATTAATACAAAAGAAAAAAGGTGACTGGAATACCAATCAAAGGGAAGCTGCTTTCACGGGACACACGTAGTGTATCAAAAACAACTAAGTTCAATTAAGTAGATACAAAATATCCAGGGGCGTGGTCCGGACATGGCCGAGTGAAGACGTGTTTGCACGGAGCTCCCGGCCTCTCCTAACCCATCTTGGCTATTTTAGCTCCTTTTCTCGCAGAATGCTCTCAGCTAAGAAGCGCACTTACAGGAGGAACAAGAAGAAGCCTCGCCCGACACCTGGTACACCCGCACTAGCTGACTTACAAAGGCTTTTTGGCAGATCTCTTCCCGGCTCCCCGGACCTCAAGATGGCGGATCCCTGTGCCTCGTGCTCGCAAACCCCCGACCTTATGGCGACCCCAGCCCTCCTGGAGGGGCCCCGCAGTCCGATGCTTTACTCCAACTCCCCCGGCCTATCAGAAGCAAACTTTGATGAGACTCCCCGCCAGTCATTCATGGTCGGAGCGGATGCTGAACTGAAAGCTCTCCTACGAGCACTGCCGACCAGAGCGGACATTGAGGCCCTCGTAGGGAGGGTGGAGGCAGCACATAGGAAAGAGCTGAATATAGTGAAGCAAGAGGTACACACGCTCAACACGCGCCTGACATCAGGCGAGACCTCGCTCGCGGCCCTGGAGCGGAGAGTCTCCTCCCTAGAGACGAACCAAGTGGACCACAATACCTCAGCGGTAGAACTACAGCTCAGAATGGAGGAAATGGAGGACAGGAGCCGCAGAAACAATTTGCGGCTCCGAGGCCTCCCAGAAGCTACGGGACAAGTTGATCTCCAGGCCACAGTGACGGACATTTTCCGGAGAATAGCCGGAGACCATTTACCAGAGCGGGTCGAAATCGACCGGGTACACAGAGCCCTGGGCCCCAGATCGTCGGATCCGGCTAGACCCAGGGATGTGATCTGCCGCCTTCATCACTACACCCATAAGGAGGCCATTGCACGAGGAGCCTGGGAGGCGGGAGAGCTGGAATTTGATGGCGCACATGTGAAGCTTCTTCCAGATATATCCAGATCGACCCTCATCCGCCGAGCCATGCTGAAACCTCTGCTAGACCTTGCCCGGCGCTGCAACGCCACTTACCGATGGGGCTTCCCGTTGTCAGTGACTTTCATCAAGGAGCAGAGATCCTTCCTGCTTCGCTCTCCGGACTCTCTACCAGCCGTGTTCGATTTCCTAGGCACAGATCCAATTGATGTCCCCAACTGGCTAGCCTATCTACCCAGAGCTCCGGGGCACCCTAACACAATGCGCCACCAGGCACCAAGACCGCAGAGGACACAGAGAGGTGGACGTCGCCCCCGATCTCTTTCCCAGGAGAGCCAGCGGGAAATGTGAGTACACTTTCGTTCTCCCTCCTCTCCTCCACACTGCAGGCGATGCTGCTTGGTAGCTCCACGGACTGTTGCTGTGCAGCCCCCCTTGTCACCCCCTTTTGGAGATCCTCATAACCTCCGAGCGTTTACCCCCCCCGCAAGGGGCCCTGGCCTGAAAGAGCTCCTTTGGTCCCCTCATTTTGCATGACTCTCGGGTTCAGGGATGACCCCATGGCCTGCTGTTGCTGACTATCTGGGCCGCTCTGACTCAGTCCACAACGCCTGAGACCATACTATCCCTACATCAGCCATGGGGAGACCCCTGGAGACTTTCATTTGACCCTCTACTCGTCGGACAGGGGGCATTACCTGCACCCGCATCGGACTTCCCGGAGGAACTTTCTCACTCTAAGGACACACCAGAGAATGATTCGACCTGCCTCGATCAGACCTACATTTAACCCGGGTTACGGTTCGCCGGTTAGGCGTAAGGTAACCAGAGTCTTTTAATTGCTGGACTTCCCCTCTTAGGTTTGCATTCTAAATGTTATGTTATGTTTAATTTCTATCTGACAGGAGGGGATGTCTAGTTGAGGTTTATATGGCTATGCTGCCTTTTTCTTGCGCAGTAAACTGCGGGTTCATACAGGAGACCATGCGGTTCAGTAAAGGAGATACTTGGCCGGGGGGGAGGAGGAGAGGCTGAAGCTGCTCTATACTATTGATCTCTGAAAATGACGGGTCTCCTCTCCCACCTGGCGTCGATAGCAGCCGGAGAGACCGATGGGGCCAGCCAGCATAAGCTTTAGCTGGAGGCTAGCTAAGGGGAATATTCCAAACCCACATTAAGGAGGTGAGAATGCACCCGGTATATGCTTGGCCGTAGGCCCGTGCATTCCCCCTCCGCGGATCTCCGACCAATCAAAGATAGTGGTCGTAAAGGAGGAGAGGAGACCCCTAATCCGTCTCTTTGGGTATGTGAGTACCGGGATTAGCCGGAGTAACCAGTTTTCTTCTGTATTTGCTTTGTTTTTATTTCAGTTATATTATATGCCAGTTACAATATAGCTTCTTATGTGCACCAAGATGGGTGGGAGTCCCGGGACCTCACACACGGGCGATATCCATTCACACCCCACATAGGCCCTGCAGGTACCCGAGGTTTTAAGGGTATTATGCACTTTAAAGTAAGTTTTGTCTTACTAATTTAGACGTGTACTAGGTGAGACAGCTAGAGTGTGAGAAGTCGCTGTCCTACCTTTTCTCTGCTCCTTCTTTTTCTCTCCCCCCTTATTCCCTTCTCTTTTCCTTCCCCCTCCTCTCCCCCCTCCTCTACTGGGTTACTAGACAGTTTTTTTTTTTTTTTTTTTTTTTTTATTACCCTTTCGGAGGACATGGCGGTGGACACTTTTAAGGTGACATCTCTTAATGCCAAGGGTCTTAACACCCCTGAAAAGAGACGCATGCTGCTGCACGATCTCAAAAAATCACGCTCAGACATTGCGTTCATACAAGAGACCCATTTTAAAACAAACAAATCCCCTGCACTCCAGAATAGATCCTTTCCACATGTTTACCACTCCACAAACTGTAATGCCAAATCTAGGGGCACGTCGATCCTGATCTCCAATAGGTTGCCGTGGCGTTTCCAGGAAATGATGGCAGACCCCGAGGGACGCTATTTGTTCCTAAAGGGACGTCTGGGAGAAGCTCAGTTCACGCTAGCCACCCTTTATGCACCAAATGAACAGCAGGCAAACTTTATCAGGCGTACAATGAGGAAACTAATGGCATACAGGGAGGGCCAACTAATCATGGGGGGTGACTTTAATGTGCCCCTGGATCCCTCAGTGGACACATCCTCAGGTACATCCTCTTTATCGCAGTCACATCGAAAATGTATCAAACAATCCATACACAATGCTCATTTACTTGATATATGGAGACTTCAACATTCGGGAGAGAGGGACTATACCTTCTTCTCCTCCCCTCATAAAGTATACTCCAGAATAGACCTCTTCCTGGTGCCACATGGCCAACTACATCTAGTGGAAGCTTCCACAATTGGTCAGATCACATGGTCGGACCATGCGCCAATTTACCTCACGTATACACTTACTGAGAGACCCTCACCTAGATCTCTCTTCTGGCGACTGAATGAGAGCTTGTTGCAAAACCCAGAGGTGCTGGGGGATGTGTCCAAAGCCATAGATACATATTTCCAGGAAAACGATACCCAAGACTGCGACCCCGGTATTTTGTGGGAAGCCCACAAATGTGTGTTAAGGGGGGTACTTATTAAACACGGGGCCACCATTAAAAGAGAGAGGAATAAACAGCTTGCCGGATTGCTCGCCGACCTATCTACCCTAGAACTCCAACACAAACAGTTGCCCTCTGGAGACCTAGAGGTGAAACTGAGAAACGTGCGAACACAGATCAATGACCTACTCCTATATAAAGCAAAGGCGGCTTTGCAGTTCTGCCGTAAATTGTCTTACGAGTCGGGGGAGAAATGTGGTAAGCTGCTGGCTAGGTCGGTGAAAGAACTTAAAGCATCCTCGTACATACCACAGATAACATTACCAGATGGCAGGAAGGCTACCATCCCGAGACAAATTGCAAAAGGTTTTGAAGCCTTCTACTCTGACCTATACAATCTTCCCCCCCCCCCCACTAGTCCAGCACATATTGACAAATATGTTTCGGAAGCCCAAATTCCCTCTCTTACTGAAGAAACTAAAGACCTGTTAGATGAACCAATTACATTAGATGAACTACAAAACGCAGTTAAAACCATGAAAATAGGTAAAGCTCCAGGACCGGACGGTTATACAATCCAGTACTATAGGACTTTTTTATCGGTTTTGGGCCCACGACTCCTGACATTTTTCAACACTCTAGGAGTTGATTCTGCCTTCCCCAACGAAGCCCTCAAAGCTCATATATCTTTAATCCACAAGGAGGGAAAGGACCCAGGCTTGTGTGGGAGCTATCGTCCCATATCTCTTTTAAATGTAGACCTCAAAATATTCTCTAAAATTATAGCCACTAGATTAGCGATGCACCTCAACTCCCTGATTCACCTGGATCAAGTGGGGTTCATCCCATCCAGAGAAGCCAGGGATAACACCATTAAAGTCCTCAACCTTATCCATCTAGCAAAGACTAAGAAAATCCCCAGTATCTTTGTTAGCACTGACGCGGAGAAGGCCTTCGATAGGGTGCACTGGAATTATATGTTTTCAGTGCTCCGTCATGTTGGCCTAGGTGACAGAATGCTGAAGTGGATTGGCAGTATATACTCGACCCCTTCGGCACAAGTGAAGGTTAATGGTATACTCTCAAGTCCTTTTCCCATCAGGAATGGCACTCGCCAGGGGTGCCCTTTGTCCCCCCTGCTCTTTGCCCTATCTCTTGAGCCCTTTCTCTGTAGGATCAGATCACATCCAGACATCACAGGTCTTCAAGTGGGCAATACGCACTGCAAAATCTCAGCATATGCTGACGATCTCCTCTTCTCCCTCACAAACCCTAAAATTTCCCTCCCCAATCTAATGCGAGAGTTCAAAATTTATGGTGAGATCTCGAATCTGAAAATAAACTTCACTAAATCT
This sequence comes from Lithobates clamitans, assembly GCA_037952925.1. Lineage (NCBI taxonomy): Eukaryota > Metazoa > Chordata > Amphibia > Anura > Ranidae > Lithobates > Lithobates clamitans. The sequence goes on along the minus strand of JBBGZY010000015.1, from coordinate 2,902,113 downwards.
GAAGCAATGGGTGTCTCGGTCCCCCCTAATATTTTAACTGATCTCCAATCAAACTTTAAATTTAAATGGACCTCATCAGCACTTAAATACCTAGGTACGTTTATCCCCCCAGATGTGACACAGACGTTTGACCTAAATTTCCCCCCACTGTTGATAAGGACCCGGTCATTGTTAGACAGATGGCATACAGGCTTCCATTCCTGGTTCGGGAGATGTAATCTGCTTAAAATGAGTATCCTACCGAAATTCATCTACCTGATTCAAGCCTTACCGATTCATATCCCGCCCTCTTTCTTCAAACAGACCCAAGCACTTTTCACCAGATTCATCTGGGCACACAAAAGGCCGCGATTGCGCCACGCACAGCTGACCCTACCCAAACATTGTGGCGGGCTGGCAATGCCCGATATACGCTTATACTATATGGCCTCTCATCTGGGGCGTGTACTTGATTGGAGGAGAAATGCTGATTCCAAACTGTGGATAAAACTGGAGCAATCGCAGTCGAGTGTGCCCTTGGGGGGTGCGTTATGGTGTGCCGGCGATCTCCCAGGCTCCCTGAAGGCGCACCCTCTTATAGGCACCACTCTGAGGAATAGTCACCAGATCGCCTCCCACTCAACTTACACTTCAAAGACATCTCCCCTATACCCCATCTTGGGCAACCCTAAATTTGAACCAGGCATGGAGGCAGCGGAATTAATATCTCTTAAAGAGACCGGAAGGGACTGTGCATTTAAATTTATCAGTGGGGGGAAATGGCCGACCTTAGAGGATCTCTGCAATCCAGAGGGTCTGTATCGACTGACCTTCTGGAGAGCATTGCAACTTCACCACTTTCTCCACTCACTCCCAGAACCACACAATTTCACTCGGGAACTAACGCCATTCGAGACACTCTGCTCTGAGAACACCCCATTGGCTCACATCTTGTCACAAACGTATCTCTTACTGAACACGCCAACGTCGCAACCTCATTTGAATTGCCTAGCCAAGTGGGAAAAAGATCTGCAGCGCACCTTCTCTCCCTCACAGAAGGCCCGGATCATCTCCCTCTCCCTCAAATCCTCGCTCTGCGCTAAAATACAAGAATCTAATTTTAAACTACTCACGAGGTGGTACATGACACCTTCTAGACTAAGAAAATGCTACCCGGATTCCTCCGGGCTATGCTGGCGTTGTGAAGAGGGGGAGGGAACCCTGATCCATGTCTTTTGGACATGCCCTAAGATACAGACATTCTGGGGCGAAGTTAGGCGAATCACACAGAAATTTACGAATTACGAGATCCCGGATGACCCCGCGTTCTTTCTTCTCCACCTTTCCACGGTACCCATTAAGACATATAAAAAATCACTGGTTCGACATCTGCTTAATGCAGCGAAGGGCTGCATTCCCCTTTTCTGGAAGCGGACCCTCCCTCCTCCTATAAAACTCTGGCTTCAAAGAGTAGAGGAGATCAAGCAGATGGAGGATTTGATACTGACGGCGCAACATAAGCAAGAGATGTTTAAGCAGACTTGGGATAACTGGAATATGTTTATATTTTCTGATGAGGGTCAACGACTTCTGGTCTAACTGACGGGCTGTGCCCCCTTGGCCGAGAATAGTGAGAACACCCGTCCGCCGCCGTGTCTTCCTTCCTTCCCCCTCCTCTTTCCCCCCCCCCTTTTCCCCCAGTACCTCCCCACCCCCCTTCTTACCCCCCCCCCCCCTCATTCCTCCTTCCTGTTCTCCCCGTTTTTCCTTTCCTTTTTCTCTTTTATTTCTTAGCTACCTTATAGGTTCCTTGGTTCCTTTCCCTCTTCCCTCTTTCTCTTCTTAAAGTAAAGTGGAAAGTCGGGCGAGGATCACCATTAATAGGTATCCCTACTACGAGATGAGGATTGCTATAGAACATACCTTTATAATAGACAATGCACATGTCTGTGTACTTTATGTTATCAAACCTGTACTGCTTTACACTGTATACCTCTTCTATATGCATTTCAACTGTAATATGACTTCATCTCAAATGTAACTGTCTGTGTTGGTGGGTTCCCCGCCCTTGTATGGAGTTTAATAAACTTTATATTTGAAAAAAAAAAGATACAAAATATCTTTATAAATCTTTATAAATGTCAAATATTGAATAAAAAAGAACGTTTTGCCTTTAGTTACACTTTCAAGCAGCCTTTATCTATCCTTTCAACACAAAGGGACCCTTGAAATATTTTCCAGTCTCAGGGAACCCCTGCTAAAAATTACTGTATCTACAGTGCCTTGAAAAAGTATTCATACCCCCCCCTGAAATTTTCCACATTTTGTCATGTTACAACCAAAAACGTAAATGGATTTTATTGGGATTTTATGTGATAGACCAACACAAAGTGACACATAATTGTGAAGTGGAAGGAAAATTATAAATGGTTTTCAATATTTTTTACAAATAAAAAAATATAAGTGTGGTGTGCATTTGTATTCAGCCCCCCTGAGTCAATACCACCTTTGGCTGCAATTACAGCTGCAAGTCTTTTTGGGGATGTCTCTACCAACTTTGTACATCTATTGAGTCACATTTTTGCCCACTCTTCTTTGCAAAATAGCTCAAGCTCTGTCAGATTATATAGAGAGTGCCTGTGAACAGCAATTTTCAAGTCTTGCCACAGATTCTCAATTGGATTTAGGTCTGGACTTTGACTGGGCCATTCTAACACATAAATATGTTTTTGATCTAAACCATTCCATTGTAGCTCTGGCTGTATGTTTAAGGTTGTTGTCCTGCTTGAAGGTGAACCTCTGCCCCAGTCTCAAGTCTTTTGCAGACACTTGAACAGGTTTACTTTAAAGATTGCCCTATATTTGGCTCCATCCATCTTCCCATCAACTCTGACCAGTTTCCCTGTCCCTGATAAAGTAAAGCATCCCAACAACATGATGCTGCCACCACCCTGTTTCATGGTGGGGATGGTGTGTTCAGGGTGATGTGCAGTGTTAGTTTTCAGCCACCCATTCCTTTTGCTTTTAGGCAAAAAAGTTCAATTTTGGTCTCATCTGACCAGCACACCTTCTTCCACATATTTGCCGTGTCCCCCACATGTCTTCTTGCAAACTGCAAACGAGACTTCTTATGGCTTTCTTTCAACAATTGCTTTCTTCTTGCCACTCTTCCATAAAGTCCAGATTTGTGGAGTGCACGACTAATACAGTAGCTGTCCTGTGGACAGATTCTCCCACCTGAGCTGTGGATCTCTGCAGCTCCTCCAGAGTTACCATGGACCTCTTGGCTGCTTCTCTGATTAATTCTCTCCTTTCCTGGCCTGTCAGTTTAGGTGGACGGCCATGTCTCAGTAGGTTTGCAGTTGTGCCATACTCTTTCCATTTTCGGATGATGGCTTAAATAGTGCTCCGTGAGATGTTCAAAGCTTGGGATATTTTTTTAGTAACCCAACCCTGCTTTAAACTTCTTCACAACTTTATCCCTGACCTGTCTGGTGTGTTCCTTGGCCTTCATGATGCTGTTTGTTCACTAAGGTTCTCTAACAAACCTCTGGGGGCTTCACAGAACAGCTGCATTTATACTGAAATTAAATTACACACAGGTAGACTCTATTTACGAATTCAGTGTCTTCTGAAGGCAATTGGTTCTACTAGATTTTAGTTAGGAGTATAAGAGTAAAGGGGGCTGAATACAAATGCACGCCACACTTTTCAGATCTTTATTTGTAAAAAAAATTGAAAACCATTTATCATTTTCCTTACACTTCCCAATTAACTGCCACTTTGTGTTGGTCTATCACTTAAAATCCCAATAAAATACATTTACGTTTTTGGTCGTAACATGACAAAATGTGGAAAATTTCAAGGGGTATGAATACTTTTTCCAGGCACTGTACAGCTCCTGATACATTAGTGTGATGGTCAATGGGAAGAATGTTCCTTACATGTGTGGTCATTGGGAAGAATTACCGTATTTATTGGCGTATAACACGCACAGGCGTATAACACGCACGTTCATTTTAAGAGGGAAGTTTCAGGAAAAAAAACTTAAATTTTAAATAAGGAACTTTGAAGCAAAATAAGGGTCAGTGCCCATCTGCAGCCTCACCATTGCCATCAATGCAGCCTCATCAAGTGCCATCAATGTAGCCTCATCAAGTGCCATCAATTCAGCCTCATCAAGTGCCATCAATGCAGCCTCATCAAGTGCCATCAATGCAGCCTCATCAAGTGCCATCAATGCAGCAGCCTCGCCATTGCCATCAATGCAGCAGCAATGCCATTGCCATCAATGCAGCAGCCTCACCATTGCCATCAATGCAGCAGCCTCACCATTGCCATCAGTGCAGCCTGATCGATGCCCATCTGCAGTCTAGAGGGGACACGAAGGGGGCGGGGCGAGCGTCAACAGATTACATACAGTGAGAATCTCCTATGATAGACAGAACAGTGGTCCAATGGTGGCCCAGAAGATGGGACTTCCTATTACAGAGGCTGCTCAGTAAACAGGAGATTCTCACTGTATGTAATCTGACGGCACACGTCCGGCCCCCCTCCCTGTCCCCTCTGAGGCAGATAAAATTGAAGTATTGGCGTATAACACGCACACACTTTTTGCACCCGATTTTCATAGTGAAAAAGTGAGTGTTATACGCCAATAAATACAGTACTCTCTTATAGATAGCTAAAGAAAAACTCAATGATGTCAATGGGAAGATATCTACATGTGACACATGTTCTAACAAGGGATTTAACCATTGTGTTATGCATGTACATTGTATTATGTTTGGAGTGGTTGGGAGATTTTTTGCAGCATATGATGTATATGCTTATGCCTATATACACAAAAAAAAGTCTCCAAAAATCTGGCGAAATGACAGGAGAAAATAGATATATTTTACTACATGTAATGGGGCGGATTTACTAAAGGCATATAGACTGAGCACATGGCAAGTGAAGTTGCTCCAGAGCTTAGTAAAAGAGGAGGAGCTCTGCTGAATTCTGTCAACCAATCACGTGCAAGCAAAAATGCTGTTTTTTTTCCTTGCATGTGATTGGGTATTCTTTGTAAAGTGAAGCTCTACCTCATGTACTAAACTCTTTGCCTTAAAGTAGAACTATAGGGAAAACTTTTTCTAAAATTTTGGATAGAGTAAGGGAGGGTTATAACCCCTGTCAGTTTTTTTTTTTTTTTTGCCATCTGTGTCCCCATTGGAAGATTTCCCCTCTATTACTTTTCTGGGGACAACCCAAAATTTTGAATTTTCATTTACTTTCACTTTCAATGATAATGGTAATGGTAAACAGGACAAATAGAGGGGGTTAATCTAATTGGGGGCACAGACAACAATAAAAACCTGACAGGTGTTCTAATCCACCTCCATCCCAAACAATTTTTTTCCCTTTAGTTATACTTTAAGTAAATCATCCCCATTAATTTCCATATATCCATGTTTAGGTTTTTATTCATCACTATTGAGGGAACTGATCCAAAAAGGCAGAGACTTCTCCAAACTGGTAATTATATTTTTACATTCCTTACCAATTGAGGTCTGGGCCATAGCCGAATGACGGCCGCAGCACGGACCTCAATTTCTGGGAGGCCGTCATGGGACATCCTCCCCTGTGCACACGTACCACGCGTACCCTGCAGGGCATGCGGTATGGGCGCTGTGATCACCGAGTCACGGAGACACGGATGATCACAGATCCGAGTAAGGGGCTGATCCCGGCCCCTTACCATGTGATCAGCTGTCAGCCAATGACAGCTGATCACATGATGTAAACAAAAGCTCGGTAATCGGTTAAGTCTTCTCCTCACGCTGACAGCGTGAGGAGAAAAAAAAGCCGATCACCGGCTTATGTTAAAGGGACATCGGTCCCGAAGAGGAAGGAGGCACATATGCCTCATTTGAGCCTACCAGTGCCATCTGTCATTGCCACCTGCCAGTGCCCAGCAGTGCCACCTATGAATGCCCACAAGTGCCACCTATCAATGCCCACCAGTGCAACCTATCAATGCCCACAAGTGCCACCTATCAATGCCCATCAGTGGTGCCAATCAGTGCCACCTAGCAGTGCTGCCATCAGTGTAAGCAATCAGTGCACATTATTGCCACCCATCAGTGCCCATCACTGCCACCTATCGGTGCCCATAAGTGCCGTCTCATCAGCGTACATCAGTGAAAGAGAAAAATTACCTGTTTGCAAAATTTTATAACAAAATATAAAAAAATATAATTTTTTTTTTTTTTAAATTCGGTCTTTTTCAAGTTTTTTAACAAAAAATAAAAACCGCAGAGGTGATCAAATACCACCAAAAGAAAGCTCTATTTGTGGAAAAAAAATGATAAAAATTTCATTTGAGTACAGTGTTGTATGACCGCGCAATTGTCATTCAAAGTGCGACAGTGCTAAAAGCTGAAAATTGGTCTGGACAGGAGGGGGGTTTAAGTGCCCAGTAAGCAAGTGGTTAAATTCCGCATGCCTGGATCACTACTTATTTACTACATGCATTTATTTATTTCCTTCTGTGAATTTAATTTAACGCCTCTTCATGTGGTATTTACCAAGCGTTTTGCGATAAGGACCACAAAACGGTATAGTGAATTGACAGTTTTAGGATCGCATGCGATATTTAGGGACAATGTGTCTGGACACCTAAATACCGCATGCGATCTGCTTTAGTAAATGGAGCCCACTAAGTAGTACAGTGTAACAATGTATTGTTACATTGTAGACACAATTTAATTTATATGTAGATCAAAGTATATCTGTATATGGCATCAGATAACGAAACCTTACAAGTAAAAAAATATTTTTAAATAAGATGTATTTCTATTTCACCCTTTATTAACTTTTAGTTAACCATAATCATGCCTAAGGAACTCCTTCCTCCCCTTCTCCCTATTGCTATCAATTTTCTGCTGGATTTTCTTTTTTCTATTTCCATTTTTTAAACTATATTATTTAAACTTTTTTAGTTTTTACTCATTTTGTTTGTTAGTTTCTTAACAGTGTCACCTAAAAAAATGCACAAAATGAATACATGCTTAAAAAAAAAAACTAACTAACTGATCAAAATAGAAAAAAAACGTAATTCTTGTCTATAGATCACATAAAAAAATAGTTTCGCAGGGCAATATTAGGAAAAGAAAGTCTAGATCACAAAAAAAAAAAAAACAATGCATGTATTACCGGTACATTATTTTTTTCAAGATATGGTACAAAGGTACAAGATATGAACTGAATAAATACAGTATGTGTGACACTTCCCAGTCTGGATCTCTAGCCCTAACAGCATCCAAATTTTGTCATTTTTGCAGTCATTTATATAGGCATTAAATTTGTACTAACGATTGTATTGGGATACCAGTGTGGTTAGTTGGCCCACAGTCTCCATGAGTTGTGCCTGTTGTCGTTGTAAGATGCTGTTGTTGTGCATTGCATCATTGAGCTGCTGCCCCATTTCCCTGATGAGACCATTCTGCTTGGAAAGTGAATCTTCTACATGAAGTTTCTCAGATTTTAGCACATCTATTTCCTCTCGATGCTTCTCTTCCACCTCCAAGACTCTATTTTCCAGAAAACTAGAAATAGAAGAAAATCCCACTGAGAGCATAAGGTAATACATAATTCTCATAATTTTCACACACCTCTTGGATTATCCAGTTGGGGAGATTTCCCTTTCATGTCCCAAAGACACAGAAAGAAGCAAGGGAAATCCCCTTTCTAGCAGTTGTCACCATTACAAATGTCTTAAAACTCAAAAGTTTGGATTTTCGCACACTTTTAGTCCCAGTTACAGTGGTTACCAGGACAAACTGGAGGGTGAATCTCTCCAGTGAGGATGCAGACATTAAAAAGTCCAAACCAAGTAACCATTCCTTACTAAATCCATAAATAGAAAAAAGTTTTGGCTTGGATATACTTTATGAAATTAAATGCAGGTAAACAACTAAATTCAAGCATGAAACACATATAGGAGTTGTGTTACACGCCAAAGGATTTGTATTTCTGTCAATCCAGTCCTGAGATTTACACAGGTTGGCCAGACAGCACAGCCAGGTTGGTGACCTAAGCTTTCTCTACTTGCATTAAGTAATACAGCCTGAATTCCTCCCTCACCTTGCCTGTAATTGGACAATGGAGAAGCAGCAGCAGACTGGTGAAATCATCTCTCTGCTCATATTGCTCTTTCCTCCTGTTAAGCTGGCCATAGATGCATCAAAATTCAGTCAGTTTAGCAGAGACCGGCTGAAATTGAATCCACGTATAGCCATTCCTGTTTGACAGAATGATTTACTTCTGTTAAACAGGCAACATTAGAAAGATTTTGTTAATCAGCGGCTGCAGAGTATAATGTTCCAACAGGGTCATTGGTTTGTAGTGCTACCTGCGTAGGGGCCGCTGGTAAAAAGTGGTTCTTCCTAAATAGTAGAATAGTGGCTGCCCGTTCCCACAAGCACCAGTCCATACACACTGTCTTCAATAACTCAGCCTATGGGATGGGATGCTTCTTTATTTTTATTGCTTGAAGAACTTTAAACAGGGAAGGGGAGGGGGGTTAGGGTGTGGGATACACCAAAATGTTGTACAGTAACTGGAGAACAATTTTCCCCAGGGTTAGTGTAGTGTGTCCTCTGAACAGTGTTCAGCTAAAACTACAAGTTAATGTAGTGCGACCTCTGCACAGTGTTCAGCTAAAGCTACAAGTTAGTGTAGTGCGTCCTCCTCACAGTGTTCAGCTAAAACTACAAGTTAGTGTAGTGCGAGCTCTGCACAGTGTTCAGCTAAAGCTACCTGTAGAAGGTTGGTGGTGTTTTCCTGATCCTATCACTACCGCAGGCAGCTAAATAAGCTACAAGTTATTTTTTTGCGAGCTCTGCACAGTCACCTAAAGCTACCTGTAGAAGGTTGGTGGTGTTTTCCTGATCCTATCACTACCGCAGGCAGCTAAATAAGCTACAAGTTATTTTTTTGCGAGCTCTGCACAGTATTCACCTAAAGCTATATGTAGAAGGTTGTTGGTGTTTTCCTGATATTATCACTACCGCAGGCAGCTAAATAATCTACAAGTTAGTTTTTTGCGAGCTCTGCACAGTGTTCACCTAAAGCTACCTGTAGAAGGTTGGTGGTGTTTTCCTGATCCTATCACTACCGCAGGCAGCTAAATAAGCTACAAGTTAGTGTAGTGCGAGCTCTGCACAGTGTTCAGCTAAAGCTACCTGTAGAAGGTTGGTGGTGTTTTCCTGATCCTATCACTACCGCAGGCAGCTAACTAACCTACAAGTTCATTTTTTGCGAGCTCTGCACAGTGTTCAGCTAAAGCTACCCGTAGAAGGTTGGTGGTGTTTTCCTGATCCTATCACTACCACAGGCAGCTAAATAAGCTACAAGTTAGTTTTTTGCGAGCTTTGCACAGTGTTCAGCTAAAGCTACCTGTAGAAGGTTGGTGGTGATCTCATACTACAGGCAGGCAGTTGCTTTTGTTAGCTGCAGTATCAGTATATATATATATATATATATATATATATATATATATATATATATTTATATATATATCCCAGCTTAGTGCAGCTACAGGCCATTAGTATGTCTGGAAGGCCAGCAAGGAGAGGCAGACAGTCACAAGCCAATAAAAGAGGGCAAGCAGGCTCTGTGTCTAGAGGAAACAGTGCTGGTTGTGGAGACGGTGCATCCTCATCAGCACGTGGCTGTTGGACACGCTTGGCCTTTTTTTCGGCAGCTGGCCGTGTTGAGCCGCAACATGCGGAAGACTTGGTCGAGTGGATGACCAAGTCGTCCTCATCCTCCTCATCCTCTCTCACCCATGCTCAGGGTACTTTGTCTGGCAAAGCAGCTGCCAACGGGGCCTCTTCCCTCGGCTCAATGGCATCAGTGACTCCTTCCCTAGCCCCACCATGTCCTCCTGAGGAGTCCCTCGAACTGTTTGACCACAGTGTTGGGTACATACTCCAGGAGGATGCCCAGCGTTTAGAAGGCTCTGATAATAATACTGAGCTAGATGAAGGCAGTAACGTGAGCACGGACAGAGGGGGTGCCCAAGAAGGACAGCAATCTGGCAGTCATGCTCCCCCTGCTGCAGCATACTGCCAGGTTTGCTCTAGTGATGAGGAGGAAGGGGATCATGAGGTCACTGACACAACGTGGGTGCCTGATAGGAGATAGGAGGAGGCACATCACCAACGAGGCAGGATGCCCTCCAGGGGCCAACCTAAGGGCAGCACACTGACTGCATCACACCCCAAAGCTCCGCATGTGCAGGGCGCTGCTGTCTCTGCGCGTTATTCCAAAAGTTCTTTGGTGTGGGCCTTTTTTGAGACGAGTGCATCAGATCGCACCGCTGCTATTTGCAACATATGTCTCAAGCGTATCTCGCGTGGCCAAAACATCTCCCGCTTGGGCACCACATGCTTGACCAGACATATGTTGACCTGCCATGCAGTTCGTTGGCAAGCGTATCTAAAAGACCCACACCAAAGAACAAAGAGGACCTCTCCTTGCTCCTCATCAGCTGAGATCTCCAACCCCACTATGCCTTCAGTCCTTTCTGAGACCTGCACTGAGAGGAATGAAGGTGTAGAATTAGGTGTGTCACAGCCAAGTACTTGTGGGCAATCTGCTTTTGGTACACCGACGTCATATTGTACCAGGCAAATTTCCCTGCCCCAGCTGCTGCACCGCCGAAAGAAGTTCGCTCCCAGCCATCCACATGCCCAGCGGTTGAATGCTAGCTTGGCAAAATTGCTAGCACTTCAACTGCTGCCTTTTCAGTTGGTAGACTCTGCCCCCTTCCGTGAGTTTGCGGAATGTGCGGTTACTCAGTGGCAGGTACCCAAACGCCACTTTTTCTCACGGAAGGCGATTCCAGCTCTCTACCGGCACATGGAAGGCAATGTCCATGCCTCGCTGGACAGGGCGGTCAGCGGTAAGGTGCATATTACCGCTGACTCATGGTCCAGCAGGCATGGACAGGGATGTCACCTAAGTTTCACCGCGCATTGAGTGACTCTGCTGGCAGCTGGGAAGGATGCAGGACAAGGTGCAGTATGTTGGAGGTTGTTCCGCCACCACGCCTCCAAAATGCCACTACTAATGATTGTGACACACCTCTCTCCTCCACCCCCTCCTCTTCTTCTTCCTCCATGGCCTCTTCCTGTGCTTTGTCCTCGGAACCAGCGGTGCTCCGTAGCCGTTCAAGGGGCTATGCAAGTATGCAGGCCAAACGATGCCATGCGGTGCTTGAGCTGGTATGCTTGGGTGACAGGAGCCACACTGGGGCAGAGGTTCTGTCAGCTCTGCAGGGGCAGGTTCAGAGGTCGTTGATGCCACGCCAACTTAAGGCAGGAATGGGGGTTTGCGACAATGGCACCAACCTCCTCTCTGCCCTCCGACAGGGACAAATGACCCATGTGCCCTGTTTGGCTCACGTCCTTAACTTGGTGGTGCAGCGGTTCTTGGGCAGGTACCTGGGCTTACAGGATGTCCTGAGGCAGGCCAGGAAAGTCTGTGTGCATTTCTGCTGGTCATATAATGCCAGTGCTCGGCTGGCAGACCTCCAAAAGGAGTTTAACCTGCCGAAGAACCGCCTAATCTGTGACATGCTCACCAGGTGGAACTCAACGTTCGCCATGCTGCAGCGGCTACACACACAGCAGAGGGCCATCAATGAGTACCTGTGCGACTATGGCACCAGGACAGGGTCAGGGGAGCTTGTTTTTTTTTCCCCACGCCAGTGGGCCATGATCAGGGATGCATGCACTGTCCTGTCACCATTTGAGGAGGCCACGAGAATGGTGAGCAGTGACAGTGCATGCATCAGTGACACTGTCCCCCTTGTCCACCTGTTGGAGCACACGCTGCGTGGAATAATGGACAGGGCACTTAAGGCAGAACAGAGGCAGGAAGAGGAGGACTTCCTTAGCTCTCAAGGCCCCTTTTATCCAGACAGTGTTCCTGCATGCCCGCCGATCACACAGGAAGAGGACGAAGAGGAGGAGGAGGATTGTGTCAGTATGGAGGTGGAGCCTGGCACTCAGCATCAGGAGCAGTCTTTAAGGGATCAGTCTCAAGAAACACATGGACTTGTACGTGGCTGGGAGGAGGTGGCTGTGGACCATGTCGTCCTTAGTGACCCAGAAGACTCCGGACCGAATACCTTAGCAAACCTACGCTGCATGGCCTCCCTGATCCTGCAAAGCCTGCGTAAGGATCCTCGTATTCGTGGTATCAAGGAGAAGGACCAATACTGGCTGGCAACCCTCCTTGATCCACGTTACAAGGGTAAGGTTGCGGACCTTATCTTGCCGTCGCAGAGGGAGCAGAGGATGAAACATCTTCGGGAGGCCTTGCAGAAAGGTCTGTGCAATGCGTTCCCAGAGACTGGGAGGTTGCAAACTCCTGTTTCTGCACAAGGTGTTGCTGAGGCTTCGGTCAGTCAAAGAAGGAGCGGTGGAGAAGGTGGCCGTCTGACCGATGCTTTCAGACAATTTTTTAGTCCGCAGCCCCAAGGTATGATCGGTTCCAGCAACCATCGCCAGCGTCTGTTTTACATGGTGCATGAATACCTAGGGGCAAGATCTGACTTGGACACCTTTCCCACCGAAAATCCTTTGGGTTACTGGGTCTTGAGGATGGATCACTGGCCAGAGCTTGCACAGTATGCAATTGAGCTACTGGCCTGTCCTGCATCCAGCGTTCTTTCGGAACGCACATTCAGTGCTGCTGGAGGCTTTGCAACCGATCACAGGGTGCGTCTGTCCACCGACTCGGTCGATCGACCGACCTTCATAAAAATGAATCAGTCTTGGATCACCACCAGCTACCAAGCACCTGATGCTGATGTAACCGAATAATTTTTTTTGAAATCTCAGATCCCTTCAAAGACTGCCTATGCTGATGCTGAGTGACTATCCTGAGTAATTATCCTCTTCCTCCTCAATGATCACGCTGATAGCTTGCAAGAACATTTTTGGTTCTGGGCCCTGCCACCAGTGCCTAAGGCCCAATTTTTCAGCCCCTGTTTAACAGGGACGTGTAATTACAATTTTTGATGCAATACTTTGCAGCAGGGCTCATTCCTGCGTTCCAACTAGAGTATCTGTGAGGGGTTGCAGTGTTGTGGCACCAGCACCAGTGCCTAAGGCCCAATTTTTCAGCCCCTGTTTAATAGGAGCATGTAATTACAATTTTTGATGCAATACTTTGCAGCAGGGCTCATTCCTGCGTTCCAACTAGAGTATCTGTGAGGGGTTGCAGTGTTGTGGCACCAGCACCAGTGCATAAGGCCTAATTTTTCAGCCCCTGTTTAACAGGGGCGTGTAATTACAATTTTTGATGCAATACTTTGCAGCAGGGCTCGTTTCTGCGTTCCAACTAGAGTATCTGTGAGGGGTTGCAGTGTTGTGGCAGCAGCCCCAGTGCCTAAGGCCCAATTTTTCAGCCCCTGTTTAACAGGGGCGTGTAATTACAATTTTTGATGCAATACTTTGCAGCAGGGCTCGTTCCTGCGTTCCAACTAGAGTATCTGTGAGGGGTTGCAGTGTTGTGGCACCAGCACCAGTGCTTAAGGCCCAATTTTTCAGCCCCTGTCTAACAGGGGCATGTAATTACAATTTTTGATGCAATACTCTGCAGCAGGGCTCGTTTATGCATTCCAACTAGAGTATCTGTGAGGGGTTGCAGTGTTGTGGCACCAGCACCAGTGCCTAAGGCCCAATTTTTCAGCCCGAGTTTAACAGGGGCGTGTAATTACAATTTTTGATGCAATACTTTGCAGCAGGGCTCGTTCCTGCGTTTCAGCTAGAGTATCTGTGAGGGGTTGCAGTGTTGTGGCACCAGCACCAGTGCCTAAGGTCCAATTTTTCAGCCCCTGTTTAACAGGGACGTGTAATTACAATTTTTGATCCAATACTTTGCAGCAGGGCTCGTTCCTGCGTTCCAACTAGAGTATCTGTGAGGGGTTGCAGTATTTTGGCACCAGCACCAGTGCCTAAGGCCCAATTTTTTAGCCCCTGTTCAACAGGGGCATGTAATTACAATTCTTGATCTAATATTTTACAGCAGGGCCCGTTTCTGCGCCCACCAAGAGCGAGTGAGGACTTACAGTGTTGTGGCACCAGCACCACCACCACCACCAAAGGCCCAATTTTTCTGCCCCTGTTCAACAGGGGCCTGTAATTACAATTCTTGATCTAATATTTCACAGCAAGGCCCTGTGAGGGCTTACAGTGTTGTGGCCACAACAACACCTAAAGCCCAAATTTCTGCTGAGTATATAGGGCAGGCCCCTACTTTCAAACATCCAACTTACAAACGACTCCTACTTGCAAACGGAAGGAGACAACAGGAAGTGAGATGAAATCTACCCCTAGGAAGGGAAATTCCCTCCTGTAAGAGTTAATATGGGAAAAACATTTCTCCTTTCCACTGATGCTTTATCACCAATCCTTGTTTCACAAAAAAACCCCAAAATTTTCAAAAAACATTTGTCATTGGGACAAAAAGTGAGGTTCAATCTTCTGAAGAGGAGCAGCAAAACAAATGTCACAGGGGTGATAACCCTTCCCTATGTTTTCCAAAAAGCTTAAAATAGATTTTTTGGCTGGAGCTAAACACGTTAAAAATGTACCAGTTCAAAATTACAAACAGATTCTACTTAACAACAAACCTACAGTCCCTGCCTTGTTTGCACTGCCTGTATACTGGTGTTCAGAGTACAGAGCCTGTATACTGCTGTTTCCTTTTTTAATTTGGATGTGGGGTTCCCCTTAATATCCATACAAGACCCAAAGGGCCTGGTAATGGACTAGGGGGTACCCATGCCATTTGTTTCACTGATTTTCATCCATATTGCCAGGACCCGACATTACATTAAAGCCGCAAGCAGTTTTAAATGACTTTTTTTCCTTTAAAAATGACATTTCGTGCAGGGACTGTGCTAAGCACGGGAAACACGAGCCACTTTACAGGCATACTGTAGACACCCCCCAGGTACGATATTTAAAGGAATATTTCACCTTTTTTTTTTACTTTAAGCATCATTAAAATCACTGCTCCCAAAAAAACTGACGTTTTTAAAAGTTTTTTCTGCATTGATACATGTCCCCTGGGGCAGGACCCGGGTCCCCAAACCCTTTTTAGGACAATACCATGCAAATTAGCCTTTAAAATGAGCACTTTTGATTTTGAACGTTCGAGTCTCATAGACGTCAATGGGGTTCTAACGTTCAAATTTTCGGTCCGTTCGCAGGTTCTGGTGCGAACCGAACCGGGGGTGTTCAGCTCATCCCTATTCTTGAGTATATTTCTGAATTCTTGTGAGAGACTATCTCTGTTCTATTATTATTATTTCACATGCACATGCCAGATAACTAGGTCTGTGTTACTGTATGTGTAGTGGTCACCTTCCAGTATATTAAAAAGTGAACCTGTTTATTGCAATATAGTTTATATGCAATTTCTATTTTACTAGTTTACCCTGTCTCTTCTGGTCTGGGATTCTATAGCTGGTTATAGCTTAGGGCTCAATAACCCTTCTGGATCATTAGCTTAGAGGTGCAGTTGAATGTCAGATGACAAACTACTAGGGAGGGATAAAGCACAGGGTATATAGGCAACTCTGAGTTCCAGCACCACAGTTTCCATGCAACACCACAGTTCCTGCCAGTGAGAAGCTCCATTCCAGGCTGGTTTGACAACAGCTGGAGGATCTCCCCGCAGATCTTGTCTTCAGGTCTCCAACACAAAGACAAATGCTACATCATCCTCAGGGGCCGCTGCAACTGAACTTTGCTGCAGCATTAATCTGACGGTATCTCTATTACTAACTACATATGCCCCTGTATATCTGCACAGTTCTACCAGGACTCCTATCAGGCCCTTTGCTGATAACACTTGTTTGTACATTGGATATATGTACTTTTATTAATCTCTTCTTATATAAAGTTGGTTTAGTATTTTTTAGTGTGCATCTATTACTTATGGTTAATGGTATATGCTGGTTGCAGTAGTCTCTCTGCTCCCAATTACATTGATTAGATTATTGGTTCATTTCTCAGCTGATCCCCTCTGCTCACAGAGGCCCTGTCCTGGGTAGAGGTACTGCCAACTTTTACTATCAATTCCACTCTTCAACTTAGCGAAGGTTCTAGTTCTTTTATTTACTTACAGGTTTAGCTAAATATCCTGTTTGGGGAGGGCCATTTCTCTCAACCACCAAAAAGAGGGCTACACTAGTATATTACAACACATAACAGATATACATATATGACTGTATTTCTTCAAGCAAGCCATATCATGTCATGGGTCACTTTTATTACAATTTATATTTAATTTGTTTTACCAAATTATAGAAAAAAGAGCCAAGAATTTAATGTCATAAATGGGAACCATCTAATATAAAACAGTTTAGAAGAGAGATACATTCTATAGCCTTTTCTGACACTTGGCTTTTTCTAGAAACAATTAAAACTCATAAAACCAGGCAACCTGCACAATATTTAGAGATGGCTTCTTACCTGTTCTTTTCACGCAGCTTGGTGATCTCTTGGCTCTGTAGCAGAAGTTCCTTCTCCAGTTTGTTGGTTGATAAAGAATTTTCCAGTAGCTGAATTTCCAGTCTATTTGTCTGGTTCAAAACCTGCAATGTATGCTAAAGTTTTAACAGCATGCTGCATTGCTGACTTCTCCACGATACACTATTTTCTAGACCTGTAGAAAATCCTCTTGTGGACTTATTTTTACACCGTCAGTAGGTGCTACATTTTATGTGTTATGATCATTTGAATTTCTTTCAGTCTTGACTCAACATTTACTTTTATTTTTAAAAACTATTTTAAATGTTTTAAGCATAAGAACCATTTTCTTTGTGGTTTAGGGAATAATCAGTGACCTTTTTCTAATGCAGTGTACACACGGGTGGGCTTTTCGACATCAAAGGCCCGACGGTCTTTCCAACGGACTTTCGACTGACTTTTGACGGACTTTCAATGGACTTTCAAACGAACGGACTTGCCTACACACGATCACACCAAAGTCCGACAGATTCGCACGTGATGACATACGACCGGACTAAAATGAGGAAGTTGATAGCCAGTAGGCAATAGCTGCCCTAGGGTCGGTTTTTGTCTGTCGGACTAGCAAACAGACGAGCGGATTTTTTGGACCAGACTCGAGTCCGTCGGAAAGATTTGAAACATGTTCCAAATCTAAAGTCCGTCTGATTTTTGACCGAAAAAATCCGCTGCAGGTCCGATGAAGCCCACACACGGTAGGATTTGTCCCGTCGGACCAGTCCGGTCAAAAAGTGCGCCCGTGTGTACACGGCATTAGGGTAACTTCAAAATGAAACCTTTTGTGATGAGTGATCTTGCTAAATTTAGCAGTGTCAGCATGTGCTGGCTAATTTGACAATAAATCTAATTTCACACGTAATTTTTTTTAAAATACTTTTTAAAGCGTATGGAAACCCTCACCTTGTAAAACAACCTAATCAGTTTAAAAAAGAAAAAGGCAAAACATTTGTGTATAGATATAAAAAAAGATTATAAATACCTTTTTTTTTCTATTTTTAAAAGGATCACATAGCCTCTGTTCTTAGCAGCACAGAGAGGTGTGGGAAGAGAAACAGCAGCACAGTGATCTTTCCACTGATAGGCTGTGCAGGGGAGATTTGTCAGGACAAGTCTGATCATTGGAGGTGAGCAGGCTGAGTTCCTAGCATAGCTAGAGAACTGACCATGCTATGTTCCCTTGCTAAGTGTGGTCAGTTTTAGGAAAGCAGAGGGACTGATAAGAACAGCAGAGATTTCACACAAAGGAAGCAATACAAAGAGAACAGGATACTTTTTTTTATACAAGTACATGGTACAGCAGGCACATATTAGGAATATGAAATGTTGGCTTTACATACTGGTTTAATAAAATTCCTGCTTTATTTATTTTTTACTATTTTTTTTTTCATTTGTTCATCTGCAGGCTGAAGCCGTACATTTTTCATTGAAGCCTCCAGCCTGCATGTGATCCCTAGCTGACATATTGATTACGTGATCTGGGATTGCTCTGACTGGTTCCTGATCATAAGTTGGTTTCTAGCTCTAAAAAGGGAGACATTTATTAACATGTGCTAGGGAATGGTAATAAACAGATAGCATATTAAAAAGAGTTAAAGCATTACTAAAAACAATTTTTTAAATTAAAATAATAAACATGTTATACTTACCTGCTCTGAGCAATAGTATTGCACAGAGCAGCCCCGATCATCCTCTCCGTGGGCCACTCGCCAGTGATCTTGGAGCTCTAGAGGTCCTCCTCTTCTGTGTCTCCATAGCAAGTGGTGGTGGTGGTGGTGGGTAACAACAAGTGTCAACATTTTTTAACCAGGGAATGCATCAAGGTAAAAAACAATTTAAATTTAAAACCACTTTAAACAGCAATTCCAGGCAACAAGTGAGACGAATCATTGAACTACTAATACTATCTGGCAAATATTGAAAATATTCTTTAATTAGAACATTGACCTAATTTTAATTAATCGAAGTTCTTTGTAGTTCACAGAAAACAGTATAGAGACAGAACCTCAAAGAACACTGGCAGTATAATTTCTAAACAGGAGTTTTCAGATCACCAGACTGACAAAAAAGAGAAGGATGAATTGGTATACTACAGCAATGCCTGGATGAAAAACTGGAATGAAAAAAATAATGCACTCAAATCTTGATTTTTAATCTTGAATGGAGTGTACATTTAGCATAACATGAGTGTTATATAACAGCAAAAGCATATACCTTTAACCGCTTCCGTACAGCATATATAATTCAGCAGGGAGGCCCAGCTGCACGAAATCATGTGCCTGTACTTGATTTCGTGCACAAAGTATGGGGCGCGCGCGAGTGCCGTGGGCAACCCGCTCCCACTGTGATTGGCTCCCGCTTTGTCCAATGAGTGAGTCCGTTAGAAAGCACTCCCTAGGAGCACACTTAACCCTTTGATCACCCCTGATGTTAACCCTTTTCCTGCCAGTGTTATTTATACAGTGCATTTTTTTTAGCACTGATCACTGTATTGGTGTCACTGGTCCCCAAAAGGTGTCAGTTAGTGTCAGATTTGTCCGCCGCAATATTGCAGTCCTGCTAAAAATCGCTGATCGCCGCCATTAATAGTAAAAACAATAAAAAATAATAAGTCCATAAATCTATCCCATAGTTTGTAGATACTATAACTTTTGCGCAAACCAATCAATATATGCTTATTGGGATTTTTTCTACCAAAAATATACAACTGAATACATATTGATCTAAATTTATGAAGAAACTTGTTTTTTTATTGGATATGTTTTATAGCAGAAAGTAAAAAATATTGTTTTTTTAAAAGATTGTCTGTCTTTTTATGCTTATAGCGCAAACAATTAAAACCGAAAAAGATAATCAAATACCCCCAAAAGAAAGCTCTATTTGTGGGGAAAAAAAGGACATACATTTTATTTGGGTACAGTGTCGCAGGGCCGTGCAATTGTCAGTTAAAATAACACAGTGCCGTATTGCAAAAAATGGCCTGGCCACAAAGAATGGTAAAGTGTCCTCTGCGGGCTGGAGAGATTTGTTTGCCAAACTAGGTTTCTGGTTGGTTCATTTACTTCCAGTTTTGGCTATTACATACACTTTAGTTAGGAAAAACTTACAGGTCAATATATTATGCTCAGTAGTGCATTTTATTAAGGTAAGTTTGTTGAAACTTGCAAAAAAGTAAAAAAAAAAATTCTAATACATCACCACCTGTTGTTTCCATGTAGTCACATTTAAACAGAAAAAGACTGCACTTTTTATTTTTTACTTTTTTTTTTTCATTTGTTTTTTCCCTATGTTTATGCATATGTAAGTATGTACTGTAAGTATCCCGCTGAGCTTTTTTTGTCAAGAGCAAAACAATTTGACCACAAATGGGCCTAATACTGATACTTGTGGTACACAACAACAAAATGTGTCCATGTTTTAACATGCCCAATTTAAAATAGAATAGTTTATTAATTATCCTCAGTCATCAAATTCTTCAGATATTCTTTAGAAATAAACAGGAAATCTGTGAGTCTTCTAAAATGCTGGCTATACTCAAGAAAATTTTGAGGCAGTTTCATACACTTTCAATTCTTTGATTGCAAAAAAACAAGACAATCTACAACCAAGAGTTTTAAATGTTTCACAATCTAATAGCAACTGTTGGTGGTAGGTTACATGGATCCATTTGGGTTTTTTTTACAAAAGTGGTCATCGTTTCCTAAAAATAGCTGGGTTTACTGTCAACATTACAAAAGATATCCTGGGAATCGTCTCTAAAACCTGTAAGCTATTAACATTATAGGGGTTAAATCACTAAGGCAGCTTTGCAAAGGAATTCACTCTATTGTTTTGTGAATGGGGTGAAGCTCTGCTGACTTCTATCATCCAACCGTATGCAGGCAAAAATTTCATTTTTTTCATTTTCCATGTGCCTGATTCGATATTCTTTGCAAAGTGAAGTTTCGCCACATTCACTAAGCTCTGGGGAAAATTGTGCCCCAAATTGCAACTTTCTTGCAAAGCGAACAACTTGCTTGCCTTTAGTAAATTAAAGTAGAAGTTCACCCAAAACTAAAGCTAAATCTCCTGGCAGCCACATTTTAAAACTAATCTATCTAATCCTGCAAGGAAGAAATCGCTACACCTTTTGTGAAGCCAATCCGTTCCGGTCTCCAGCGGCCGATGCTGTGTGCAGGAGAGAACCGACAATGGCTGTGATATGCCAGGGAAGTAACATCACTCATAGACTTACTATGGGTCTTTCATTGCCGGCTGCCTCTACTGCACACACCTACACAGAAGCAGCCGCTGACAGCTCAACATGGGACCGGAGCGGGTGCAGAAAAGGTATGTATAGCGATTTCAACTTTTCAGATTGATTGGTTTTAGTATGTGGCTGCAAGTAGGTTTAGAGGTAGGTTTTGGGTGAACTTCTACTTTAACCCCATTATCTTGTCTTCTATGGAAACATATCAGCTGGAATATGAATAGGTACTAAAACAAGTACAAATTAGCCTTACTGAATAGGAAAGTGAATAGGCGATGTAATGAAACCAAAAAGAGTGGAAGTGAAAAGAAAATAAGAGTATCAGAAGTTAAAAGAAAAGGTAGAAGCTATTCAGGGATGCCAGAAATCCAAAATGGGTAACATAGAGCAGAACTTAAAAGAAAGTTTGAAGAAGACAGTGTCAAATAGAAGCTACACAAATTCCAGAAGAAGCAAGAATTGCAACACTGAATTGGAACACTGAATAGAAAATTCTTGGAATATTTGTCACATGTAGAAGGCCAGTTTTTACCAGTTTTTCATCCATTTACTTCTGTACTGACCAGGTCATTTCATTCCACTTTGTGTGTACTGGTGATCCTGGAACACACCTGCAGGTGATGCTGGCACACCTACATGGCTGCTTCCAACACTAAGGTGTCCGTTTATGAAGCAGTGAAATCTATTCACTGCTTCCTTCTCCGGCATTCACAGTGAAGAATCTTCTCCTCTGTGTGCAGTTTATGAAGCGGTGTAGATCACTTCACCTTTGGAGGAGTGAAGAGATCTACAAATGCTTCAAATAGTGAAGAACGGCCCCTGATACTGGAATCTCGTGAGACTTTACGAGATTATAGTACCAAATGTCAGTTTATCAAGCAGTGATAAATTATCACCGCTCAACGGCGCGTGGATTAATGTTAATAAAATAATGTGTCCCCCTACATTATACACATATGTATACACACACACACACTATATATACATGTATATACACACACATGATATATATATACATATACACATTATATGTATATATGTATAAATATGTATACACATAAATATGACAGGGGGACATGCTTACAGTGTTGGGGGGTCTGAACGAGGCATAAGGAAGTTAAAAAACTTCCTCCTTCCCCCTCAGATCCCCCCATATTCTCTCTTCACTCCCCAATTCACCACCTCTGAGCTGGTGAACCTGGGAGTGTGAATTCTGACTCAGATCGCCAGTGAAGCGGTGAGATCACCGCTTCATAAACTGGCCGTTACTGTGTCATTCATGAGGATTCTCCGTGTGTAGAGATAATCAGCGGGAGAACAAGTTCAAACATGTTCTCCCCCGATTATCACTGTTTCATAAACTGTTTATGGACTGTGATCAGCGGTGATCCTCGGGATCACCGCTGATCACTGCTTCATAAACGGACACCTAAGTGTCGGTTCACACTGAAGCAGCAGTGTGAACCGACCCTTAGAAAGCCTGCTGTAGAAAATGCCAAAACTAAAAAGTTTCTCATAAACATCCATCATTTAAAGTTTACCTTGGAAGTTTGGATATGATTGGTGATACAGAAAGCAGAGAGAGTGGAAATTAAGCAGCACAGGCTTCAGAAAATAAACTCTTACTGCCCTTCTAGTGACCCATATGAAGCTATCTGTGCTTATTCTGTAGGTGTCAGATAAAGGTAAATTGAGTGAAGCTTCTGGCTTTAGCACAATAGCTATCTACATTTAGTAATTCCCTGAGTGCCTTCACTTGCTTCCTGGAATTGTTTAAGCATATAAAAAGTTTTTTTTTAATAAATTGTTCTTGCAGCTTTTATTATTATTTCAATAATAAAACTGATTTTATCTGCCTATCTAGTCGGACAGAGTGCTGCTTCCATAATTTTTCAGTCAGTAATACCTGAGTCTCGACGTCCGTCAGCTTGCGTGTCTGCTCCGCAGTTTGAGCTAGCAGGTTTGTTCCGATTTCCAGCATGTTGATTGTTTGATTCTGCACAGTTGATCGCTCAGAATCTGTTGTCTCACCTCTGATATTGTCATGAATGTAGCTTTCTAGCTGGAATACAGACATGATGAAAAACCCATAAGTGTTCCATTACTTAGTAATATTTCTAAAAACAGGGTGAGGTGGGTTTTGTATTGCTGCAATGAAAATTTAAAGGGCCAGTCCTCCCAAAAGTGATATTTTATATATGGGTGGAGCTTGATTGGACAGTCACAGTCACTGTCTTTATACTTGTTTTGGATACAACAGTGATATCTCCCTGCCATTCCCTGCATTTCCAAACTCTGTTCCTGTCCACATGGGTTAATTTACTAAAGCTGGTGATTGCAAAATCTGATGCAGCTCTGTGTAGAAAACAATCAGCTTTGAGAGCAATTGCATCCAGGGTTAAACTTCTGGCCTATAACCGCTGGACCCAAATAGACAAATTATGGATTTATGGATTATGGACTTTTCGACGGACTTTCGACGGAGTTCTTTGAGAGACTTCCATCGAATCGGACTTGTCTACACACAATCACACCAAAGTCCGACTGATTTGACCGTGATGACGTACGATCGGACTAGAATAAGAAAGTTCATAGCCAGTAGACAATAGCTGCCCTAGCGTTGGTTTTCGTCCGTCGGACTACCATACAGATGAACGGATTTTTCGACCGGACTCGAGTCCGTCGGAAAGATTTGAAACATGTTCTAAATCTAAAGTCCGTCACATTTTCGTCAGAAAAGGTTCGCTGCAGGTCCGATGAAGCCCACACACGGTCGAATTGTCCGACGGATTTGTTAGTTACAGCCTTTCTCTACAACCATAAGTTACCTGATAGTCTAACCTACCAGATGATCTCACCTTGGTTGCAGAAGAATCTTTTCCACTATGTACACCTAGTGAACTCGGTGACTAGGGTACTACTACCCTTTGACAAAGTTAGAGCTAAGCATGACCTCCCCCGTACTGCTTTCTTTTCCCCAACTCTTCAGTTCTCCATACCTTCCCCATTTGAAAGAGTAGTCTGGCCCCTCACAGAGAGGACTGACCTTGAACATATATAAAATTCAAAATTCTTCTGACAGACTCTCTTTGGGGAAACATAGCTATATGCGTAAATGGGAGGAAAATCTTGGGGAGGAACTGTCTCCTGAACAATGGAGAACTATATGGTCTAGTGCAGCTAAAAGCTCCATATGTACACTTTATAAAGAAAACACTTATAAGGTGCTCTTTGTTGATACCTAACACCATCTTGCTTACATGCCATATACCCATCGGCTTCGGACCGCTTCTGGAGATATCTTCAAGACCGGGGCACGTTACTCCGTATTTATTGGAACTGCCCAGCTCTCCAGCCCTATTGGCACTCGGTACAGGGGCTTTTTCATCGGCTGTTTGAGGTAGATATCCCCCTCTCCCCTAAGCTGTTTCTACTCGGCCTTCTGCCTCCTAAACTCCCTGGATTAGCAAAAAAACTGCCCACACATATACTCACAGCGGCAAGGTGCTTAGTGGCCCTACACTGGAAAAAAATCGACATCCCTCAACACTTTCAGACCTCTATGCCAGAATTAAAGATGTGGAGCTCATGGAGTCTATGTCGGCCTGCTTAGAAGATCGTATGGCTCAACATACGGCAATTTGGGAGGGCTGGTATCTCCGGGTGGATTGCTTGGGGCACCCCTGCCATGTGGGTCGAGTCTGTGTGGGATCCTGGAGTGACGAATCTAGCTGGTTGGAGTTATTTTTCTATATACTCCCCCCCCCCTCTTTCCCTCCCCCCCTCTTTTTTTTTCTATCTTCTATCTCTGGAAATGCAGACCACGCAATTATAGGATAATTATTGTCCTGATAGTATGTTTAACTGATGATCAAGGTCCACCTATAAGCTTATAGGTATTACTACTGTATTATGTTCACACTTTTGCAGAGCCGTTTTTCAGCCTCTTTAATAATGGCTATGCTTCATGTTTGATATTTGCAGGTTGCATCTATGCTATCCATAGAAATCTGTTGATTCCTCATTATTTTTAATTTTTCCCTCTTTTTTTTACTCTCTTCAATTATTTTATTTCATTATCCCTTTCTGTATTTGTGCTTTATATTTTTGTATTGAAACGATCAAAACATAATAAAATTTGTCAATTATAAAAAAAAAAGAAAATAATCAGCTTCCAGGTTTTTTTGCCAAAGCTTATTTGAAGAAGCTGAAGCTAGAAGCTGATTGGCTACCATACACAGCTGCACCAGAGTTTGCACTGTCCAGCTTAATCAACCCAACTGTGTTTCCCGTATTTCCACTTACATTTGTGTGTTACTGCATCTCCTTTTACAGTCTTAAAAATAGACAATGTAAAATACATCTAACAGGGAAAGTTAGACAGCTTAATAATGGCTACAGCAATTGGGCAGAGATATGATACTAATTGTATCCACAAGAGATATACAATTTTGTCCGGTGATTTAAAAAATTCCCATACTTATAACTGGCCCAAGCCTAACAGTCCCCCCCCCCCCATGCTATCTATACTCTTTTATATTTACTTTAGATTAGTCTGAAGGAAGATGGCCTTTCCTTTAGGGTCTATTGAGAACAGCTGTGTAGTACAGTACCAAAGACCCCCATCAGCTCAGATGAGGACATAAGAAATATCTTAAAGGATATTTTAACCCAAAAACAATAAATTAACATATTGCAGCTTGCAGTATCCGTCTTTAGATGTGTTGCTGCATTTTTCCATGTTTTCAAGATTTGTTTTTCAATATTTTTACCTGGTAATCCTGGGAATAACACTTCCTGTCCCTATGTGCCTATGTGGCATGCTCACTACTTCGCTGTATCTATGGAGGGATCCATGCTTGTCACACTAGGCTGTTCTTCTGATTTAGACAACAAGCACATTTTAGGCTTGGTTCACACCTGCACTGCCATGCATCGTGTGTAGGGGAGCCCATTCCTTTCAATTGGTTGCCCTATGCACGAGAAATACGAAAAAGAAGTTTGTGCAAGGTGGTGCGGCTCCATGCGGTTTGGCGCACACAAAAACATTTTAAGAGGTGAGGCAGTGCCATTAACAATTATTGCCCTTGCCACACATCTGCTAAAGTCCAGTGTTTTTCTTTGTGTGTCGCAAAAATCACACCATTTTGCATAAGTTCCTGACACACAAAGGTCTGAACCTTATATACTATAGAAGGATACATAGTCTTAGGACTTTATGTGGACATATATAAAAAACACTGAGTAGCAAAAAATACAATTTTATTTAATTCCATTTAAAATAGTACAAGACATTTAAAAAAAAGAAAGGTCCGAACCTTACTTTTTCCATTACATGAAGGGGGGATAATTGTACCCTACAAAACATAGCTTGGAAGTTCCCTTCCTCAGAGCTGGTCCACTTCACTGAGGGCATTGAATTTATACTAATCACAAATCAGGGTCCCTCCCCTTAACAGCCTGCACTGGGCGGGACCAAACACCAACGAGGCCATGGGAGATGTGTCATCCTCGATGCTGGAGATGTATAGGACATGCGTTTTATCCTTTTATGTTTGTGAGTATGCTTTTGGCGTTTTGTAAATAAAATTCCTAAGGTGTCTAAGGTAATGCACTAAGCGTTTGCGCCCTCCTTTTTTCTGTTTCTAATGATTAATACAACATTTTTAGTGCAAACTGTGTAACAGTGTAAGTTCTTGAATGTGACCTGCAATCATCCTCTTGCAGTCTATGTTAAAGTAATTGTAAATGCAAAAATTAAAAAACAAACAAACAGGTTTATACATACCTGCTCTGTGCAGTGGAATTGCACAGTGTGGCCACTGACCTCTTCTTCGCCGGCGCTTCTGGCTTCTCTCTGGCGAGTGGCCCCATAGGTGGTGGCTTCCTATG
This sequence comes from Lithobates clamitans, assembly GCA_037952925.1. Classification (NCBI taxonomy): domain Eukaryota; kingdom Metazoa; phylum Chordata; class Amphibia; order Anura; family Ranidae; genus Lithobates; species Lithobates clamitans. The sequence continues at coordinate 2,875,398 of JBBGZY010000015.1, read as the reverse complement.
GGGGCACTCATGAGGGTTCGCTCCCAAGCCTTGCTGTCTGTGTCTATGGACACAGACAGTGGAACTTGGCCCGCCCCCTGCTCCCTCATCTCTGGTTTTGATTGACAGTAGTGGAAGTCAATGGATCCTTCTGCCTCAGCAAAGCCTGTGGGACACGGAAGTGAGGGGAGAGAGCTGCTGCAAACAGGCACAGCACTGGAATGAATGAGGGCTCAGGTAAATATAAGTGGGGGGTGTCTATGGACACAGACCGTGGGACTTGGCCCCACCCCTTGCTCCCTCATCTCTGGCTTTGATTGACAGTAGCGGGAGCCAATGGATCCTTCTGCTTCAGTAAAGCCTGTGGGATACAGAAGTGAGGGGAGAGAGCTGCTGCAGACGGGCACAGCACTAGATCGAATTAGGGCTCAGGTAAGTATAAGTGGGGGATGAGGCGGGATACTACTACCCAAACTTTTTTTTTATCTTAATGCAAGGAATGCATTAAGGTAAAAAATGTTTAGGCTTTATAACCACTTTAGGTCTGTATAGCAGAGATCAGACAGGGTCAGGAGAAACTGCATAAGGAGCCAGGCAGGTGTACTATAGTGCAAGGAGCCATGCTGATAGGGTTAGAGGGCAGAGGGCAGGATCAGACAGGGTCAGGAGAAACTGCATAAGGAGCCAGGCAGGTGTACTATAGTGCAAGGAGCCATGCTGATAGGGTTAGAGGGCAGAGTGACAGAGAAAATAGCTCATCGGTATGCTGCTTCTCATGTGCTCTCAAGTCACATAGCGGGGCAGGAGGGGGAAGTCTGTATGTCCCCTGCTAGGCAGGGCTGTGCGGTGTGGCAACTGTGAAATCTCAAGAGTGGATGGATAGAAATACAAATCTTTTGGCAGGTAAATCAACCTGTCAATTTTGTTGTTTTGCTAGAGTTCAGCTTTTATGCCTTTGGACTTCATTGTTGTCCTTTGGACTGGATTATTAAATATGTCAGCTTAAGAGAAAACAAAAAGATATACTATATTAATGTCTGTTTGATATTTTATACTATGCTTGTTGGTGTAGACATATGGTGGTAGTTGATTGTATGTAAAATATTAATTCCTCCTTTCTGACATCATGTATGTCCGCATGGCAGGCAGATTTGCTTTGCTTTTCTGGTCAGTGTCCCAGGATACATATTTTAAATGATTTGTGTCTAACAGCAGATTGCTGGCTGGTTAAGCACATTAGAGAGAAATAGTTTTGCCCCCCCACAGACAGCTTACTTGTGGCTTTTTAGTGCAGTCATATTTAAACCTTGAATGTCAACTTGATGAATAATAGGCAGAAACTATTTTTTTCAAAACATATGCACAGACAATCAAGTCTTGCACACAATAATTTTTTGACAAGGTCAACTTTAGCCTTGTTGTATTCAATAGTCAGGGTTGCGTTAGCACATGGTGATATCCATCGATTGTGGTGGACCCCTGTGCAGAAAAGCAGTTTAGTCTCCCTTTGAAAACTCATCACTGCTGCTCACCACATGTGCAAACCCTTCATTAGAGTATTTATACATTTCAGGATCTTGTTTGGCCAATCATTGCCTAGAACTCATGCGGCATCTGCAAGCTCTGTATACAGTAGGCAAAGCTTTTCTGTTAGACCAGTTTTCCATATGAATTATAGATTTGCGCATTGAGTTGTAAAATTTCCAATGCTTTTGAGTCCCGGGGAGCAATGAATGCCGCATACAGCCACCAATACAACCAAATGGCCATAAAAATGCTCGGGTAATTGTAATGCCTTCTGTACCGACTTTTCCGCATGTGTACGACACTTCTCCCCAGATGCCTAAGTGGTGCATTTGGGAACAACTACTGTACATAGTTGCATACAGTCATTCACTAATGTAGCAGGGAAATTTTTTAAGATGACACGAGCCATGAGAACTATGGTTAAGTGAAAATTCTGTTGAGTGCACATTTGGAACAACTGATAAACAGTAGTTATTGTTTTAGGGTAAATTCCCACTGTAATTATTCTCACCGTAATGACTGTACTAAGTTCTTGTACTGTAATGCTGATTTGTTTAATAAATTTTTTCTGTAAAAAAAATGTAGCAGGGAGCTGGCTATCTTACCTGCAGTATCAAAAGACACTCTGCAACATTGTTGCAATGAGACTGTTTCCCTCTAGTGCCGGTTAAGACTCTGTGTCATTACACCCTGTCAGCAGAGTAATTACCATCAGTGAGCAAAGCATAAAGGGAATTGTAGTTCCAGGACTCATGTTTCACATTAAGATGTAACTATATGGAACTACAAAAGACCAGCATGCTCTGAGGGCAGAAAAGGAAGGACTCCATTTTGATTTCCTGAGGAGAATTCACACAGCACAAGGTGGAGGAAGAGATCAGACCTGAGGGAGTGATGCTGTCTCTCAGGTGATTTCACCGTGCAGTTTAAGCCTCCGCCTTCAGTCGGGACATCCAGCCTGAGAGAGGGGGATCCCAGGTGCACCTGCACCAACGTTGAAGCGTTCCAGTTTGAGGTGACCAGTCGGGTCACCAGGAGAGCCTGCTGTTCCAGGATGTTCATTTGGGCCTTGGGCAGGAAACAGGGACACTGCACCACAGAAGAAGTTAAATGGATACTGTATACAGACATTATTGCTGTTAGTCATCTTGCTGACATTGTAGTTCCACAGGGCTAAAGGATAAGGCCATCCAATTCCAGGGACACTGTATACAGACACCATTGGATCCTGCCTTCTTCACTTGATAATCTGGCAAGTTGTGTTGTTTGGCCCTGCTATTTAGAAATTTAAGTGCACCAACGAAAGTGGATAGCTGAAGACAGATAGTTTTATCTGTTCTTTGAAAGAACTGAAGCTACTAGTGCCATACGGACCTGCACACACATATTCAGGGCTCTGTATATGCAGTGGGTGTGTGGAACAGTTTATCTAGGAAGTTAAGCCATTACATGTTGATTTGAATAAAGTGTTTAAAGTTGGGCATGTGGTGTCAGAGGACAGAAGAGAGAGGCCTGACATAAGAGGGTCATTCCTCTGCTCTCCTCCTGTCTGGACTCAAAGAGCCAACCTGAGTAAAGGTAACCAATCTGACACGGTTTGCCATTTTGTGATTTATTTGCCATGTAAGTGTGCCTCTGCTTTTGGGGTTATTCTTAGGTTTTGAATCCCATGAAAGCAGCTTGAATATAGTATTGAGCTCTATTGCTCATAACCTCAGTTATTGCTCTCCTATTGCATTCCTTGAACAAATATATTGTTACTTTTCCACAGAAATATTGCAGTAAAGGCAATTTCTGTGTTTTATTATAACGTGTGTTTCTCATTGGTTATTGCACTTACACTATTGCCAGGTGTGCCAGAGGGGACTGTTACTGGGGTTGAGATGCAGAATAACGGACTAAACAAACTTAAGCGGCAGAAACATCATCCAAGGACAAGACTGCGTTTTTTAGGGAGGACTTACTCCTTTAATGGACATTCTGGAATCCCCCCCCCCCCCAAAAAAAACTATGCAATTTCTGACAGTCATGGATGTCTCTCTAAGGGCAATTTATGTAAGAAATCTAGCTCAAAATGTTCTATCCCGAACACTGACTCATTGGCATTATTTCCAAATCAGAAACTATACTAATCACAAATGAAAATGGTGTTTTTTTGTCACACCCTAACAGCCTGTGAAAACCTATGTTGTCCCAAAACACCTGTCAGACAGGTATATCCCCCAACACACAGGGTCTGACTATAGGATGCATATAATAGCACTCTAATGACCAATATGGCTTTGATAAAATTTGGATCTTTTAATGTAAGAGGTCTTAACACCCCACAGAAAATAGTGCAAATCTTATATAATATGCATAAACAGAGAGTCCATGTGCTTTTTTTACAGGAGACCCACTTTAAAACCTCATCAGTTCCATTCATGCCTACACGTAACTACGCCAAGTAGCATCTCTGTAATAACCCAGTAAGTAAGTCCAGAGGCATGGCTATAGGCTTTCATACCTTGCTCTTAGTCTAGGATATTCAAGAGGTAAGTGACCTAGGGGGTAGATTTCTTTTTCTTAAATGCAAAATGAATAATACGCTGTGTACTTTGGTTAATGTCTACGCCTCCAATCAGGGCCAGACCCCTATGCTCGCTCTTTCAGGTAAACTGGGCTCTTTGATTGAGGGAAGAGTAGTACTGGGTGGGGATTTAAACATTATACTTGATCCAACATTAGATACTACATCCACCCTCCAGCATTGCTCCTTGTCTCAGCTTAACCATCTCAAGCGGCAGTTAGTTGACGTGTGGCAGGTGCTACATCCAATCGAGCGTGACTATACCTGCCACTCTAAAACCCACAAGACATACAGTAGGATAGACCTGTTTTTAGTTTCATACGACTTGCTTAGTTGGCAACCCCAGACATTTATCGGACCCCAACTTTGGTCGGATCATTTTCTGCTTTTTTTTTATGATTAACTTACCATATTTCTCTAAATCAATAGCTTCTTGGAGGCTGAATGAAAGCCTCCTAAAAAATAGTTCAACCTGTAATGCGGTCAGACGCGCGGTCTCCCAGTTTTTATCTGATCACTCGCATGACATGATATCGCAGCCACTTAAATGGAAGGCCTTGAAATGTGTTATAAGGGGGACTCTTATCTCAGAGGAGAATCACCTAAAAAAAATGTTCTGCGGAAATTACACGGCTCCTGCAGGAAGTTCATACATTAAAGTTTGCCCACAAACACTCATGCCGCGTACACACGAGCGGACTTTACGGCGGACTTTGCCCGGCGGACTTTGACGTATTTTCCGACGGACTTTCTGAATGAACGGACTTGCCTACACACAATCCACCAAAGTCCGTCGAATTCGTACGTGATGACGTACGACCGGACTAAAACAAGGAAGTTCATAGCCAGTAGCCAATAGCTGCCCTAGCGTGGCTTTTTTGTCCGTCGAACTAGCATACAGACGGCGGACGTTTCGACCGGACTCGATTTCAACGGATAAATTTGAAACAAGTTTCAAATCTAAGTCCGTCCAACTTTTGAGAAAACAAAGTCCGCTGGAGCCCACACACATCGAATTGTCCGACGAAATCCAGTCCGCCGGGCAAAGTCCGCCGTAAAGTCCGCTCGTGTGTACGCGGCATTACAGGAGGCAGTTTTATTTCAACAATTAGAAAAGAAACGCAAGGATCTCTTTCAGATACTTGATCTGGCCTACCTCTGATATAAAGACCGCATGCATAGAACTATATATGAATTTGGAAACAAGGTGAGCAGATCGCTGGCCTTGTCATTACGCACCAAATCAGGACATACATACATCTCTAAACTTCGATGTCCTAAATAGGAGTTGTTATGTTCATCTGAAGACATTGCTCAGACTTTCCAAGAGTACTATAAGACACTTTACAATATTCCCAATCATCTGACGGAGCCTACCAACACACAGGGACGTGAAAGGATTGCTCAATACATCTGGAATACAGCTCTTTCAAGGCTAGACCAGGGTGTTGCTGAGCACTCCCTTCACTATAGAGGAAATTTATCAAACCATTAAGGCACTCCCATTGGGCAAGAGTCCAAGCCCTGACGGTTTCACAACTGTTTTTTACAAATAATTTCAGGATGTTCTAGCCCCTATTCTAGACTCTATGTTTATCTCGATTTCTGATTCATGCCCCTTCCCCAGAAAGCCCACATTACCCTTATCCATAAAGACCAGAAAGATCCCACTAAATGTTCGAGCTATCACCCAAACTCTTTAATGTCGATCTTAAAATTTATGCAAAAATAATAGGGATTAGATTTTAGTTGGTTATCCCCTTTATCATTAGTTTAGAACAGATGGGCTTTGTCCCTACCCGGAAAGCCAGGGACAACACTATTAAAATATTATCTCTTATCTCATACTGTCAGTCACAGGAGGTCCTTCTCTGTCTCCTCTCATTAGATGCGGAAAAAGCGTTTGATTGTTTGGATTGGACATTCCTGTCAGCAACATTGGAACAAACAGGCTTACCCCCGGTATTGATTAAAAAAATGATGGCCCTGTATTCCTGCCCATCAGCTTGTGTTAGGGTGAATGGCCTACTTTCAGATCGGGTACCTATATCCAATGGGACCCACCAAGGGTGTCCTCTCTCGCCACTCCTGTACATATTAGCAATGGAGCACTTGGCGACTGCCTTACAGACTAACAACTCGATAGGCGGGGTGGATATTGCTGGCAAGTAATATAAAATTAGCCTGTTCGCGGACAATCTTTTGCCTCATATAACTAACCCATTAGTAGACTTTCCCTCTCTTTTAAAGAAATTAGAACTTTTTGGTAAGTAATTTCAAAATCAATGCGACCAAATCACATTGCTTAAATATTTCTCTTCCTGCAGGGACTCAAGATTCTCTTACCAACACATTTTCCTTCCAATGGGTCCAGCACTCTATTAAATATCTGGGGGTCCAGATACCTGGGCAACTCCATTAATTATACAAGCTAAACTACCACCTGCTTTTGCATTCTATGCAACAACGCCTCCAGAGATGGTCATCAATGCAACATTAATTCTTAGTACGGATGTCCCTTTTTAAGATGGACATCCTCCCGAGATTTCTTTATATTTTTGAAATGATCCCGATTCAAGTCCCACATTTATTCTTTAGATCGGCACGGTCTTCACTACTTAAACTTATGTGGCCTAAATCCTAGGCTAGACTCAGGTATGATATACTGGTGATGAGGCGAGATGCTGGTGGAGCCGGCTTGCCCCACTTGGAGCTATATCATAGGACAGCACTATTTAGCAGGGTATTAGATTGGTTCCATCATGGTTCCTTTAAGCAGTGGGTCACTCTTGAGATTTATCGCCCGTACTACTGACCTCCCTTCTGTGGCTTCTTCCCAATGACCGTCCCCCTCTAACACAGTAACGCCCTGCTTTCTTTTTTTTTTAAATGTCTGGGACAAGGTTATTAAGACATAAGATATCTTCACGCCCAGGACCATTAACCCCGATATTGAGTAATGCGAGGTTTCCACCAGGTATGTCAGACAAGGGCTTTCTTTGTTGGCACCCGCTGCACCCATCACCTATCTGGTGTTCATTTACCCGATAGGGGTTTGAGACCGTTGGGAGATCTTAGCTCCCCATCCAACTCCAAGGGAGGAGAGTGGCTCCAATGTTTTCAATTACGCCACTTCTATGGAGAGTTGAGCAGGGAGGGGCTATGTATGGATTTGACTCAGTTTGAGGAGCTGTGTCTTTCTGACTTAAAATATCTACACTCTCTCTAAAACCTATGGTATTTTACTATCACACGCTTTCCCCAACCATCCTTTCTACATCTGAGACTGGGAGAGAGAATTAGGCAAAAAGCTGGCCCCTGAGGAATGGGATAAATCATTCTCCCTCACATTTAAATTAACTCTAGCCTCTCACTCGTAGGAAGGTATTTAGAAGATTTTAACAAGATGGTATCGTTGCCTGGTCTTACTAAACAAGATTAATCCTGTTGTATCGGACCAATGCTGGAGATGTGGCAAATCGAGAGGCACACTTTTACACCTATGGTGGTCCTATCCAGTAATAACACCATAATGGTTGGCTATATTAAACCTTAGTGATCTAGTCGGCAAAGTGGTTTGGTGGCTAACACTCTTGCCTAGCAGTAAAAAGGGTCGCTGGTTTGAATCCCCAACCACGACACTACCTGCCTGGAGTTTGCATGTTCTCCCTGTGCCTGCGTGGGTTTCCTCAGGGTACTCCGGTTTCCTCCCACACTCCAAAGACATGCTGGTAGGTTAATTGGCTTCTGTCTAAATTGGCCCTAGTATATGAATGTGAGTTAGGAACCTTAGATTGTAAGCTCCTTGAGGGTAGGGACCGATGTGAATGTACAATGTATATGTAAAGCATTGCGTAAATTGACGGCGCTATAGAAGTACCTTAAATAATAATAATAATCTAGTCACTGGCAAAAAATGCCCAGAGATAGCACTTTTTTCTATGATACCTGAATCATTTAAATCCATTAAAAAGGGCGTATTTAGCTTCCTTCTGATGGCAGACAGGGCATTAATTCCAAGACATTGGAAATCTCACATATTGCCAGCTCTACAGGAGTGGGTAGCCGAGATGAACCACACTATGCGGATGGAGGAGTTAATTTCTACAGCAAACAAAAATGAATTCAAGTTTAGGGAAATGTGGACCCCTTGCGTGAAGTTTCTTGAATCTCACTTATTCGTATCCTATATGAGATAGCTATTCACTGTCTCCCTCTTACTTAAGCTAGCCATATTTGGTTGAGCCACCATGGGACTGTTTAAAGTGTAAGCTCACCTTTACAGAAAAATCTATAAAGTGAATTTCCACAGGTCCCCCTCCTCGCCCCCCCGGTCCCGCTGTCCTGGACCACGGCAATCTCTGGTTCTAAGCTCCGGTATATCTGGGCCAGGAGTCCGGGGCTTAGAAATCCTCTCTGCATCCACGCAGCGTCTTCATAGCTGACAGGATGGGCTATGTGGCTGCTGATTGGTTGGCGCCGCACATGTGATGGTGCTGACCAATTTGAATTTTCCAAAACCTCACTCCTGACGAGGACATTCAGCTCAGGGGATTTCTAAGCCCCGGACTCCTGGCGCGGATATACCAGGGCTTAGAACCAGAGATTGTCGCGGTCCAGGTCAGCAGGACCGGGGGGGGGGGGGGGGGGGGCGAGGAGGGGGACCTGTTTAAGTTCACCTTACAGATTTTTCTGTAAAGGCGAACTTACCCTTTAAAATTTACAGGTGCCCAATGGCAAAAAAAAATGCACCTTAACCCATAACTGTTTCATCAGTTCCATACAGGAAAAGTGCTTACAAACTCTTATTGATGTGGTATATAACCCCACAAAAACTGCATAAGTATTGCATCGGCACTCCCCACAACTGTTGGCAAGGGTGCAATGAAGTGGACTCCTTCCTGCATATTTGGAGGGATTTCCCCAAAATTTCCACTTTCTGGATCTCCATCAGAGACTAGATTAATCATATAACTGAGCAGCTTGTACCCTTCAATCCCACAGTATTACATAATACTTACATGATATTAGATGTTATATTTGGTGCAATCCGAGCTGAATAATGTGGGCTATGCAGCATGGACATACATTATGTCATGCTATTTTTGAATACAAAATTAATAATCATTTTGTATTTAATATGAATTGTAAATGTTCTGTTTCTCACCATCTTTAATTGTATTGCTGTCTTCCTTTGTATTCAAAAATTATATTATTTTTTATATAATTATGTCTAATTTGGTAGGTAATGCAGGATACCTCTGCTCAAAAAAGCCTGACAACTTCTGACAATTTCTGACAATTTCTCCTGCTGCATAAATCAAAATACCTTCAGAGATCAATTTTGTCCCTTTTTTACACTTTTTAGTTCCTCCTGAATACTTCTTGTCATCTGAACAATACAGCAGTAGAAGGTAAACTCAAACTCCCCAGTCAAAAAACTCCTCACCACAGGGGGCCTTGGTTACTTCCAATTGATAAGGGAAGGAAGCCATGGCACCCCTTAGTTTGGAAGAATATCTATCAGCAAGTGTGTGTGGACATGGGTCTCTCCAGGAGAATTAGTAGTTTACTACCTTACCAAGTATTTGTACCAGTGGCAAGGAGTGCGGGCTTAGTAGTGGGGCTATAACCTGTTTAGGCCAGGCTGGGCCTTGTCTAGAGTTCCCAAATGTTAGGTTGTCCCTTGGTTTCCACCCTTGGAGCAGCAGGAGCTCTGGGGAAGTCCATGTAAAAGATTATAATGATGCCACACTTATCTCCCCAAACTGAAGATACTCTACAGAAAGGGGTTAATGGCAGTAAGCAGTTACCCCTGTGTGTCCTGCTGTTACAGCTGTACTACTGTACACATACAGAATCTAAGAGCCACGGACTGACGCAATGTGTCATGAGTCATCATGTAATCGGTGAACGATTTAGGCAGTTTATGGTTGTCTTTGTCTTTCAGACTTCCCTCCTCCCAAACTGCAAATTCTGGAATCCTAAAAATCTTAAAATGTGTTATTATACTGTGAATGTTATTTGCTATTGTGTGTTTTATGTGCATGCCATAATGTCACAACTTTGGTATACAACCAGAAACATGATATGATGAAGTGCCATGTTTACAAGCTAGTAGTATATGCAGAAGGAAACAATTAGGGAGAAGACAGACAGTAGCAGTATAATGACTGCAGTCCAATCAGACAAAATTTGGCAGAATTGGGAGACAATTGTTGAATATTATTTGATTAGTGCAAATACCCAAACCAATCATTCTGATAGTCTATAGTACATCATCTGTGTTACAGGTATATTTTAAAAGTCCATACTATTCCTCCAAAATTTGCACAAAACATGTGGGTGCAGAGAGGATTATTTCACGTGGTACTTTTTATGGCATGTGTAAAAAGCTTTTTATGATTTCAATTACGATTTGACTTTAAAGTGTAACTATGGGTCATTATTTAATTAATTTTTAAAATAATATATATGATGCAGTCTGTTGCCACTATTGAGGCAGCAGTTTTAGTTTTTCCTTAGTCTCCCCAAAGCCATAGTTTGATAACATGTAAGCACTAGCAGGCCGTCCACATCCCATAATAAAGCCTAACTCCAGCTTTACTATGACTTTAAATAGAACCAAGCTGGTCAAAACACCAACTACATACAGTATATAGCGTTGTGTTCCAGCAGTGGGATGATGATTTTTATCCTGTTCCCAGATCACAATTAAATTGAGTTGAAAACAAGGCTTCCTCTGATTGGTTGAGGTGGAGAAGCGGGTGGACGGTGTCATGATCTCCACCCTAGCCCATCTGAGAAAACCCACTTAGGTTAATGGAGCACTTCAGGATGCTTCACTGAATCAATTTAATTGTTGTAAGGGTAAGTGGTTTGGAGATTAATTGGTTATCCTACATAAGCTGCTTTCTCTTTGATAGTCTCCATGATTAAGCCTTGTTGAGGGTGAAAAGTAGTTGATGTATTGCTAGGATTGGAAGGCTTTTTTAACGTGTGCTGTCATATTCCATGCTTACCTAATAAAACTATTTTGGTGCCTCAAATGTCATCAGTGCCTGTTTAGTCAGTTTGAATAGTAAATCTGGAGTTAGGTTATTAGGAAAATGGGAAAAGTCACAATCACATCTATGCTGTCATAATGCCAGTACAGTAGAGCACTGTTCTTATTCTCTAATGCTTCTCCAGAAATCCTCCCTTGTGTCTCCCTGGCTGAAGTGGACCCCCCTTATATCTATTGTCTAGAAACTGGAAACTTGCAGGGATTGTTCCTCCCTTTGTTCTCTTGCAAATCACTCATTTGCTTCTCTACTCGTGGGCATTTCCTGTAGAAATAGACCTTTATCCCTAAAACGTGTACAGCTTCTTGTAGAGTCTCCTCCAGAAAATCTTGGGAAAAAACGCCAGTTTATATGTATATTTAATAGTACTTAAAGTAAAGATAATCATCTCAGATCATACTCTGGGGAGGATTACTGGATGAAGTATTGATACCCAAGACTGCTGAATGATGCTTGTTTATTTTTATATGGTCTGTAATATGTGCTCACTGGATAAAATACTTGCATTGGGGAGGATGCTGTTGGAGAGGACGGGGTGGGTGTAGGAGAATTTTGCAGTGGTTCAAGTCTTTACTTGGCCCTACTGATCATAGCCAAATGACCCGCCTCTCTACTTAAAGTGGTGAATCTTAAGTTTTTGAAGCTGCTTGTGAGTCTTCCCTCCCTGTCTTTAGAGGCCACAGAATTTGCAGTAAATACATCAAAAGAATGTTGTGGAAGAAGGGAAGATGCAGAATGTAAAGGACAAAAAGTAGGAGAAGTGCAGACCTTTTGCTGCTAACTTGTGTCAGTGAGGTACTGTGTGTGTTTCCTCACACTTGAGGTACTCAAATGGCTGGTACATTTTTCATGGCTGATATGCTATGAAAGAGGCAACTGAAGGAATGTGATCAGCTATAAAAAAAAAAGGAAAATGTATTTATAATGTTTACTTTATATTTATTCACAAATGCTTCGCCTTTCATTTCTATTATAAACTGAATGGGTTGTTTTCCAAAGTGATTGTTTACAATCATTTTAAATCTGACTGGCTGCTGTGGGGGGAACTGTTCCTGCATTTCCTGCAGCACCCTGTGACTTGCAGTGGCACTGTTGTTACCCAAAAGCAGTTCCTTGTAATAGAAGAAGTATAATTATCACTCTGGTAGCCCACATCTCCTATCTTTACTCCAAACCTTCCAACCTTTCTCAGTTCCTTCAGCATTCAGCACTTCTGGGAGTGTCGGATGTCTGTGTTGCCCTGCTGCATGCTGTAGTTACATCTTCCAATCCCTATGTCATTGTTGTGTCCTGTAGTAACATAGGAGTTGGAAAATGAAATCGCTTGGGAAGGATAAAGAACATCTAACATTCCAGAACATGTTAAATGTGGAAGAGTCAGACAAAGGCTGCAGCATTAGCACTTTATTGGTGCATAGACAGGAGCTAAGGGTCACCAAAAAGGTGAATAAAATTACTATTCTATTATTGGGATCTGCTTTGAGGATTTTTTTGAGACAACATTGTCATTTTTTTTATATTGCAATGAAAATTACCTATAGCCAAAACTGGGAATCTCTGTTGAAATAAAAGAGTCTATTCATAAAAAAAAATTGCTTTACGAATGTCTCATCATTCTCCTAAACATAAAGAATAATACCCATAATGTTTTTAATATATCTATAATAGTTTCTTTGTTGCCTTTTTACCAGGCAAATATAAAATTCCTTAACATTTAATGCTAAGAGAAAAATAGTTATAAGAACTTATGACCATAAACGTTGTCTCAAAGGCGCTGGTATGGAAATTGAGAAGGACCCCGCGCTTTTTTTTTTTCCCCCGTGGGATCCCCCTTAAAATCCATAACAGATCGAAAAGGCCCAGCATGAATTTTAGAGGGGGACCCTACACCTTTTCTTTCCAAAACTCTATCCCTACTGCTTTTTTTCCTTCACCTGTCAGTTGGGTATCCCCAGCTGATAGATAAATGTGCCAGGCGAGGGTGAGTCACTGGTTGTTAGGATGCCGGAGGGTGTTACCTCCCTAACAACCAGGACGAAGCTGTCATATTTAGCAGTGGTAATAATACTACTGCCAAATGTTTCACTTAACACTGCAGCTGGAGGTTCACTCGACAATCATATTATTTACCCTGATGACCAATTGTTCTTCTCATGGTTAACTCTCATGGTTCTTTTATCTATTTTTCTCTTAGGATCGAATTCTAGGGAATGCTACATGTGCCCAGTGAAAGGCAAAAAAAACCCTATTATCTAAATGTATATTACAAACTTTACAGGTATTATTTGATATACTTGCTCAAATGTTGAAACATTTAGAACGCAAATTTTTTATATATAGAACCTAAAGCAAAATATTTTTTTCTATTCTGGATAGCGTAGGGAAGGGATAGACCCTTGGCCAAGCTTTTATGGATGTCTGTGTCCTCACTAGCAAAATTCGCTCCTCCAAAATTCAAGAGTGGTCACTAGAGCAAGAGGTGATGGAAAATCCTCCAGTGGGGACACATGTTCCTGTGACAACGCTCTAAGATAGAATATCAGTTTTTGTCTCGTTTGCAGTTGCTTCTCTAGGACAGGAAGTAAAGGGGAATTTCCCTAGCAATAATCAGGCAATAAAAAAATTACCTGAGAATAGTTTTAACCCTTCCCTATTCTGTCTAAAACAAAAGGAAACAGGTTTGGCTTTGCATACCATTCTTGGGTATGACAGGTAATATTATGAGTCATATGATTTCTTAAATTTCACTAGGAGAGGGTTGTACCATAACAAAGTACTGCTATATATGTGCAAAATTATGCAAAAATGAAATAGTCATGGAACTGTGCAAAAGGAATGAATCTACAACAACTGGAATTTTTCTAATACAAGATAGACACTGAAGGAAAGAATTTGACAGGTTGCTATAATACAGTCTTTTTCTTTAGATAAATTTATACTTATGGCTGCTAATCTTTAAAATATGAAATAGCTAAATTAGAACAAGGTCATGAATCAGCATCAAAAAAGTAATGCAGTGTAGCAGGAGAAAAAAAAGGAAATGCTCACTAGCTCCTTAGATCTTAAGCTTTCATGAGCAGGGCCCTCCTAACTTTCTTGTGTAAAATTGCATTGTAATGGTACTTTCTGGCAAATCTATAAAAATATAAATCCTGTATAATAATAATAATACATGTTGATAAAAAAACAAAAGGAAATTCTCACTAGCTCTTTAGATCTTAAGCTTTCATGACAATGGCCCTCCTAACCCCCTGGTCTTAAATTGCATTGTAATATTGCTTTCTGGCAAATCTATCAAAATAAAAATCCTGTATAATTATAATATTAATAATAATAATACAAGTTGATAAAAAACAAAAAACCAAAGGAAATTCTCACTAGCTCTTTAGATCTTAAGCTTTCATGAGCAGGGCCCTCCTGACCCTCTTGTCTTAAATTGCATTGTTATGATACTTTCTGGCAAATCTATAAAAATATAAATCCTGTACAATAATAATGTTAATAATAATAATAATACAAGTTGATAAAAAAAAAACAATGCTAGCTAAGATAGCATTTACATTACCTTTTGAAGCCACTGTGTATTATTCTCCATCATGCTTTCCAGCTCCTGTATCCTCTTGTTTGGCCAATGGAGATCAGGGTGTGCAGGCGCATCCCTCTGTAATGAATTGGATACCCGGTAGTCAGCTGGAGGTGGATAACAGTTTTCTATCTCAGGCAAAAGAAATGTGTAGCTGCAGTGTCCATGCTGGACTTTGTGCTGACGTTTTTCAGGGACTCCAATCCCTTTCAGGTGAGACCCCACCACTGAGTTCACTAAGGTCAAGAAAAGGCAATGTTTAATCAGCACCAGCACTATGCTCATTGCCATCCTAGAATTGATTCTTGTGCAGTGATGGAATGGGATTCTTCTCAAAGCTGAGACCTACACTGCTATAGAAGAGCCTTGCGTAGTGTTTCCCAGAGTGTGTACTTAGACAACTTCTTTGTATCACTAACCCACGTTTTTCTGACAGCTCCAGGAAGTTTTTCTTAGTAAGCAATCCTCTCTGGCTGCAAAGTTTTTCTGTCCCCTCCCAGTGTTTGCAGTCCACAAGCTGGAAGTGCTCCCATACCACACATAAGGATGCTTTATCATTAACCTCTTCACTGCAAGTCTAATGTGACTCATTGCACTGACACAATTTCCAGAAAAGGGATAATGCAAATTCAGACTATTCCCCTCTACCAGAAGCACATGTGCCAGTCGTTACAGTAATAATGTTACAGTTATCACACGTTAACACAGAGTCCTATAAAGGATTACTCTTTAATATGGACTCAAATATGAACATTAAACAAGACAGCTTGATGCTGGAAAAAATGTAAAACAAAAATCATCATTCACTGCATGTTTTTGATTTAAATGACTTTTTACTTAAATGGTTATGAAAATATTCACTATTCGGTTAATTTTCTGGTTACTTGTTTATTAGTCATTTTTGTTATTTTAATATTATTATTATTATTATTATTATTATATTTACATTTTAGCTAATGGAAGCCAAAGGTAGCATCAGAAGTTTTTTATACCTCTAGAAAGAACTGACACCATAGAACATAAAGCCTATGTTTAGTTTAAAAAGCACTTAACATCAGTGTGATACGTTCTTTTTGCTGCCCCCTGGTTTAGATTAAATCTTTCTCCCCACCCCTGCTCCATTTACTGTATCTTCTGATGGTAAGTAATGTCAGGTTAATCTATGCTTTATTTCTTTTTTTTTGTTAACTAAATTTAGACCTTAATAATTTAAGTGTTTTTTAAGAACATACTTATTATGATGTTTATAATAAGCATCCAGATTAATTAAGGATTTGAATTATTTTAGGTCAAGTTGAATTCTGAATTGGTGTACAAAGAACTCCGGGCAAACAGGTAAATATGCAATTGCAATACCATAAATATTTACATGCTTTTTTTGTAATTCTCATTATACAGTCTTGGTATTTACACACCCCTGCCACACTGAACAGCCGGGGACATGACATTCTAGTTCAGTCTTTTCTCTTTTTTCATACCTTGAGTCTGTTCATTGGATTGTTAGGCAGCATCTTCACCTGTGCCCAAATAGTAGGCAAGAGAAATAGGAAGCAGTAAAGCTGGACCAGAAAGTAGTTTCGCTTTACATCAAGCTAGATTTCTAATAGGAATGAGGTTCAGGTTCACCACTACCATGAGTACAATGTGAATCCTGGAGGTTCAAAGTTTGCGGTCCCAGCAAATTTATGTGCAGAACATTTTTTAAACCACATTTCACTACATGACCTTTGAAAAATTGTCAAACGGCTAAGAAAGGCCAATAAGGGTTTTTTTGGTAAAACCAGTCCCTTCACCATATAGGTAGGGGCCGAAATGTAAGTGTATTGTAAGCTGTTACAGGAAAATTTCAGAAAAAAAACAAACAGCAAAGGGAGAGATTAAGTCAACTAGAGAAATGTAATTTAATTCTGATTGCTAGCTCTTTGAAAAAACAAACCATTTGCTTCTTTCTTGTACTTGTTATTAGGTGCTTCTTGTCTCTTATTTTATTTTGTGGTTGATTTGAAGTCAGCGGTCACTTTAAGCTGCTGTCCCATCCATAGCAAACTTTTTTTTGCTGTAAGACTTATCAAAGTAACTTTAAAGTGATGGCAATAAAGCATTTACTTTAAGGGCTCAAAAAAAGACACAGCTTGAGATTGATCAAAAAGAGGTTTTCCTTAACCAGTTGCCGCCCGCCCCGCCGTCATTTGACGTCGTCCCAAAATGGCCGCTCTGTAAGCGGGGGCGCGCAGCGCTGCAACCGCGCCCGCACCATGTTACTAGGGCACGGCGCGACCCAGATCTCTGTAAAGAGCCACGTCCGTGGCTCTTTAACCATGTGATCGGCTGTGTCCAAACACAGTCGGTTACATGTAAACACGGAGATGCCCTTAATCGGCGCTCCTCGCCTCACACTGATAGAGTGTGTGGCTAGGAGAGCTGATCAGCTGCATCTCCTCGCAGGGGACTCCAAAACATGTAATCAGGCCACTGATCATCAGTGCCCTGATTACATTATAGCGCCAACAGTGTCACCAATCAGTGCCCACCATTGTCCACCAGTGCCAGCAATCAGTGCCCACCAGTGCCAGCAATCAATGCCAACCAGTGTTCACAAGTGCCAACAATCAGTACCCATTAGTGATGCCAGTCAGTGCTGGCTATCAGTGCCGCCTATCAGTGCTGCCCATCAATATCCATCACTGCTGTCCATCAATGCCCATCAGTGTCACCCATCAGTGCCACCCATCAATGACCATCAGTGCCGCCTATCCGTGCCGCCTATCAGTGCCCACCAGTGCCGCCTATCAGTGCCAATCAATGCCACCTATTAGTGCCCATCAGTGCCGCCTATCAGTGCTCATCAGTGCCACATATCATTGCCGCCTATCAGTGCCCGTAAGTACGGCATATTAGTGCCTCCTTATCAGTGCCACCTAATCAGTGCCCATAAGTGAAGGAGAAAAATTACTTTTTTATAAAATTTACTGACAGAACCTAAGTAAACAATCTTTTTTTTCAAAATTTTTGGTCTTTTTTTTTTTAGTAAAAATTAAAAAAAACAGCAGTGATTAAATACCAGCAAAATAAAGCTCTATTTGTTTGAAGAGAATTATAAAAATTTCATTTGGGTGCAGTGTAGCATGACCGTACAATTGTCATTCAAAGTGCGACAGCGCTGAAAGCTGAAAAATGGCTTGGGCAGAAAGGCGGGTGTAAGTGCCCTGTAGGCAAGTGGTTAAACTGTGTTAGGAGTTCTTTGCTGTAAGAGCAGTGAGAATGAGAAACCCGTTTCATCAGGTATGGTATCAGCTGAGAGTGTTAATAAATGAAAAAAAAAAACTCATAGATGTCTTCCTCAAGGTACACAATATACAGGGTTATGGGAGTCTAAAAACTCACATGCAAACATTCATAGTTTGAACAGGATCGACCTTATGAGCTAGGTAAGTATGTAACTTCCCTTTAAAGAAAAAAGTAGTCTTTTGTGTGTTTTCTTTTTTTTTATGTTAACAGGGCATTCACATGTTACTGACCATCTGTTCCTGTCCACAGCATACCACTACATCATTTAAAAGAAAAAGATAAGTGCAAGAATAGCATGTACCTAAACTATTCACTGCACCCATTATCCTAAAGCAGGGGTCGGGAACCTATGGCTCGCGAGCCAGATGTGGCTCTTTTCATAGCCTCATCTGGCTCTCGCCTCTCAATCCGCAGATCGCGTGGTGTGCGTGGGGCGTGGCTATGTATTGTAAGCCGTCACACTGTTCGCCCCATGTACTGCACGGGTGTTCGCTTATTTTAATGCCGGCACAATTTTACTATTTTTACTAATGCTCCCACGGAGTGTCTCCTCTCCGTCTTTGTTATATTCATTTTTTTATAATAAACCCCAAACTTATTTACACTATTGGAGCCTTTTTTGTCTTTTTCCTTTCACCACCTTGGAAGCAAGCGAGCGCTTCTCCCCCCTCCAGGTACAAGACTTGGTTCAGCCCGGACTGGAGACGCTGGATGTATCAGCTGTTGCGGACGCTATCTCCACAGGGTCCCTGCAGAGGGCGAAATCTGCATGCTCGTTAGACCTCGCTAATAGGGGGTCCACCATCGAGGGTAAGGGTCCATCTTTAATATTTACCTTTTGGATTCACCGCAAGTGGAGTCACATCTATTTATCCCTCTCTCCTTTCCTCAATCATATGGATGATGGTCTTATGGAAGGTGGGTGGTGTTTCCTCATGCTGATGAACTTTTTCTTTAATGTTTCACTTTATGGACTTTAGTCAAAATTTCTATATATTATTTATATATTCATTTTTCACTCTTTTTAATTATTACACTCATTTTTGATTGATTTGTATTGGTTGATATTTCACATTTGTGCCTCTTATATGGGTGCTTGGCATATCAGTATATATTTCACATGTCATATCATTTATGATTAGAGATATTTTTTATTTCACTTTTATGCAATTTATTTCGTTTTTGTTCCATGTATGTGTATTTGTTCACTTTATTATTTCTTGTTTCATGCAAGTTTATTTATTTATTTTTTATCCATCACTTGTGTATACAGATTGTAAGCGCACTTTTTTACATAGATTACTGGGAGGGGCTGGGGAAGACACGATGTCATGGTACACGTTGGCACCAATGACAAAGTCAGAGGCAGATGGAGTGTCCTAAAGAACAAGAACAGCTAAATTGAGGAAAAGGACCTCCAAGGTATTATTCTCAGGCATACTACTGGCACCTCGAGCCACACCAGAAAGGCAGAGGGAGATTAGGGAAGTAAACAAGTGGCTGAGGAGCTGGTGTAGTAAGGAGGGGTTTGGGTTCCTGGTGGACTGGGCCGACTTCTCAGTCGGTCACCAGTACTATAAAGGGACAGACTGAACCTAAATGAGGAGGGTGCAAATCTGCTGGGAGTAAAGATGGCCAAAAAGTTAGAGGGGTTTATTAACCAGGTGACGGGGGGAGGGTCCAGAGGTAGAGATAGTCAGCGCGGAACATATTCCAGCGGGTAGTATTAGGGTCATTAGTGGTAGGTTGACTAAAGCACATAAACCCAAGGTAAGTATAGTAACAAGTTCTAGTTGCAATCTCTGAACACCCAATAAGAGGATAGTATGCGACCGGTCTAAACTACGTGGCATGTTCACCAATGCCAGGAGCCTGGCGGACAAGATGGGTGAACTATAAATACTGTTGTACGAGGAGGATTTGGATTTTGTGGGAATTTCATAGACCTGGTTTAACAGCTCTCATGATTGTCTGGCAACCATTCAAGGGTATTCCCTTTATTGCAGGGATAGAGAGGGTAAAAAAGAGGAAGGGGTATGTCTATATATCAAGAATAATGTACAAGTGAATGTGAGAGATGACATCACTAAGGGAGCTAAGGAGGAGGTGGAATCCTTATGGGTAGAGCTCCAAAGGGATGAAGCTAAGGGGAAAATAATACTGGGAGTATGCTATAGGCCCCCTAACCTGAGGGAGGAGGTGGAGGTGGACCTCCTATCACAATTTGGATTAGCAGCAAGAATGGGAAGTGTCATCATGATGGGGGATTTTAATTATCCAGACATAGACTTGGTGGAGGGAACCACGCATTCGTCTAAGGCTCGCCAGGTCCTAAATGTCTTGCAGGACAATTTCATGGGTCAGATGG
Organism: Lithobates clamitans; assembly: GCA_037952925.1. Lineage (NCBI taxonomy): Eukaryota > Metazoa > Chordata > Amphibia > Anura > Ranidae > Lithobates > Lithobates clamitans. The sequence goes on along the minus strand of JBBGZY010000015.1, from coordinate 2,855,020 downwards.
TAGATGCAGCAACTAGAAATAAAGTGTTACTAGATCTACTGATTACCAGCAATACAGACCTGAGCACAGATGTGGAAATAAGGGGCAATTTAGAAAACAGCAATCACAAGTGAACTGGCTACAGTATAAATCCCACAAATAGGAAACATAAGAGGAATACAAAGACACTGAATTTCAAAAGAGTCAACTTCCCTAAACTACGAACCTTGCTAGAAGGCATAAACTGGGATAAAATCTTAAGAACAAAGAACACGGAGGAGAGATAGGTTCATAATAAGAGCATAAAAACTATGGGCATTAGCCAGTGCATCCCATTGGGTAATACATTTAAAAGAGTGAACAAAAGTCCTGGATGGCTTAACTCCAATGTAAAAATGCATATAAAAGCAAAGTAGAAAGCCTTCAAAAAAATACAAGGTTGAGGGATCATCACCAGCATTCAGACTTTATAAATAATGCAACAAAAAATGTAAGGGTGCAATTAGGGCGGCTAAGATAGAACACGAAAGACACATAGTGGAGGAGAGCAAAAAAAATCCCAAGAAATTCTTTAAGTATGTAAACAGTAAAAAATGGAGGACAGACCATATTGGCCCCATAAAGAATGAGGAAGGACATCTGGTTACAAAGGATGGAGAGATGGCGAAAGGTATTGATTGAATTTATTCTTCTCCTCAGTCTTCACAAGGGAATCGGGGGGGGGGGGGCTTATGTAACCAAAACTGCAGTGCTTATCTTCGTGACACGTCACATGAAGCACCCTCATGGCTAACAGAGGACAGAATTAGAATTAGACTTGGGAAACTTAACATTAATAAATCATCGGGACCGGATGGCTTGCACCCGAGGGTACTTGGGGAACTCAGTCAAGTAATTGCCAGACCATTGTTCCTAATTTTTACTAACAGTCTACTGACTGGAATGGTACCGGCGGATTGGAGAAAAGCCAATGTAGCACCAATACTTAAAAAGGGCCCAAAATACATCCCTGGGAAATACAGACCAGTTGGCCTAACATCAATAGTATGCAAGCTCTTGAAGAGGATGAAAAGGGACTATATACAAGATTTTAGTAATGAAAACAGTATCATTGGCAGTAATCAGCATGGATTCATGAAGAATAATTCTTGCCAAACCAATCTATTAACCTTCTATGAGGAAGTGAGTTGCCATCTAGATAAAGGAAGGCCCGTAGACGTGGTGTATCTGGATTTTGCAAAAGCATTTGACACAGTTCCCCATAAACATTTACTGTACAAAATAAGGTCCATTGGCATGGACCATAGGGTGAGTACATGGATTGAAACCTGGCTACAAGAGCGAGTTCAGGGGGTGGTGATAAATGGGGAATACTCGGAATGGTCAGGGGTGGGTCGTGAGGTCCCACAGGGTTCTGTGCTGGGACCAATCCTATTTAATTTATTTATAAATGACCTGGAGGATGGGGTAAACAGTTCAATCTCTGTATTTGCAGACAATACTTAGCTAAGCAGGGCAATAACTTCTCCACAGGATGTGAAAACCTTGCAAGAAGATCTGAACAAATTAATGGGGTGGGCAACTACATGGCAAATGAGGTTTAATGTAGAAAAATATAAAATAATGCATTTGGGTGGCAAAAATATGAATGCAATCTATAAACTAGGGGGAGAACCTCTGGGGGAATTTAGGATGGAAAAGGGCCTGGGGGTCCTAGTAGATGATAGGTTTAGCAATGGCATGTAAATGCCAAGCTGCCGCTAATAAAGCAAACAGAATATTAACATTAATTTAAAAAGGGATTAACTCCAGTGATAAAGCGATAATTCTCCTGCTCTACAAGACTCTGGTCCGTCCACACCTAGAGTATGCTGTCCAGTTCTGGGCACCAGTCCTCAGGAAGGATGTACTGGAAATAGAGCGAGTACAAAGAAGGGCAACAAAGCTAATAAAGGTTCTGGAGGATATTAGTTATGAAGAAAGGTTGCGAGCACTGAACTTATTAGCTGGAGAAGAGACGCTTGAGAGGGGATATGATTTCAATTTACAAATACTGTACTGGTGACCACACAATAGGGATAAAACATTTTCATGGAAGGGAGTTTTACAAGACACTTGGCCACTCATTAAAATTAGAAGAAAAGAGGTTTAACCATAAACTACGTATAAGGTTCTATGTGTATGTGTGTACAGTAGCACCTTCCTAGGTAGGTACTTGGATCAGATAGATAGATTTAGTGTTGGCTCACTGTGTTTTGTGATTTGATAGGTAAATTTAGTTGCCTCACTGTACCCAGTGTGGCTGTGATTGTTTGTTAGGTACATGTAGTTTGATCACTGTAATCAATGCAGCTGCATTTCCCTAGATAGGTCTGCTCAGTATGTGGTCACCAGTACGGTATTTGTAAATTGAAATCATATCCCCTCTCAAGCGTCTCTTCTCCAGAGAGAATAAGTTCAGTGCTTGCAACCTTTCTTCATAACTAATATCCTCCAGACCCTTTATTAGCTTTGTTGCCCTTCTTTGTACTCAGTGGTGCTCAGTGTACACACTGGTGCTCAGTAAAAAGAAGGGCAACAAAGCTAATAAAGGGTCTGGAGGATATTAGTTATGAAGAAAGGTTGCGAGCACTGAACTTATTCTCTCTGGAGAAGAGACCCTTGAAAGGGGATATGATTTCAATTTACAAATACCGTACTGGTGACCACACAATAGGGATAAAACATTTTCATGGAAGGGAGTTTAACAAGACACTTGGCCACTAATTAAAATTAGAAGAAAAGAGGTTTAACCATAAACTACGTAGAAGGTTCTATGTGTATGTGTGTACAGTAGCACCTTCCTAGGTAGGTACTTGGATCAGATAGATAGATTTAGTGTTGGCTCACTGTGTTTTGTGATTTAATAGGTACATTTAGTTGCCTCACTGTACCCAGTGTGGCTGTGATTGTTTGTTAGGTAAATGCAGTTTGATCACTGTAATCAATGCAGCTGCATTTCCCTAGATAGGTCTGCTCAGTATGCTTGACTGCTGCCAGCTTGATAGCTCCCCCTGTCTCCAAAGAGCTTGAGAAGCTTCTGTATTATAGGTGTGTAGTTATGCATGTGGCAGTATGAATATTGATTCAGCTCTTGCAAATCCTAGAGAGGCAGGCTCTAAAAGCATGCTGGGAAACTGTATATATTTTTTGCGCACAATGGGCTCTGAATATTTTCCTGGAGATGATCAGTTCAGCATGGAAGGGCTTGTTGCCCTCCAAGGCATTGCTGCCACATGTCTGCTGTTGCAAGGTCTCAGGTGGGTGACCTGAGGGCCTGGCTGCTGAGACCCTGAACCTAGAGAGAGCTAACTGAGGGGGGTCTGTCCACTGAAGATCTGGTCTGGTATCAATGGAGTATGGTGTCTCTTGGAAGTTGAAAGGAGGCAAACAGCTGTTCTTGGGCCTTGTGTAAGTAAAGGCACTTCTGAGAGATCGTGGAGACTCTTGGGCTGCTGACACCCCTCTGGTGCAAGAGCGAGTCATCTGTGGATCTATTTAAAGGGGACACTGGCTGAAGTTCTGAAGAGCTTAGTCCACCTAGTTCTCTGTAAATGGGACTCTGCTCTTGTGGCTCTAAAATAAGAAGTTTGAAGTTACTACCACTACTACTTTTACTACTACTACTACTTTAAAGCTAAAGTTCACTGTTTGCTGCAAGCATGTACTTTATTCCTGCTTTTCCAGAAAGAGTATTTAGTCATCAACCTGTACATAGCTCCTAATTTTGGAGTCTCCCACTCAATTCCTTTAACCCTATCCAAGTTCTCCAAAAAAAAAAAAAAAAAAAAAAACACCCCTTGTCTGGTTATTGAAGAAATGTGTGGATGAGCCTGTCTGCCTGGCTGTGGGGCAAAGCTTTTGGGAAGACCGGAACAGTATTCCTGCGGCTCCCACTGGAGTAGCGCTACATATATATACTGATGTGACCCTTGAATGATCCTGTACTTGGTATTCGATATGAGCAGATTTCAGGGCAAAGTGAAAGAGTTCCTTTAAGGAAGGCTACCTGGGGAAGCTAAGAGCACTCCCAGTTTTCCCATAATAATATATTTTTATGATGCCCACTGCTTTGTTTAGTTATAAAGCATGTAAATGGGTTATTCTAGCCAAGTGGAATGTCAAAATCCAGTCTCTTTTCATTACAGAAGCCCATCAACTTGTTTTTATAGTTTGATGTAAGCATGACTTTTCTGGCTGCATTATGTACAGGATTACAAGGCCATTTTAGATGAAATGCTGATTATGTAATTTTCAGACATGATTTTCAGTTTGCATTATGCATGCCAACTTTACAACATCTCCATTTTTGTAATTCCAAATACAGAAAATCTCATATAGTAATAAAAATGCTTTATACTTTTATGTTCTCGATTTATGGACCTTCCTTTTCATGGGCAAAGAAACAAACATAACATATCCACATGGGATTAACAATCCAGATTTATTATACTATTGTTAAATAAAGCACATAAAGCTGCCATTAATATGTAATAAAATGTCAGACTAGATAGAGTAACTTACATGTTTAAACACAGTTTCTAAGGTACCAAAACAAATGTATGATATCAATGTACGAAACAAATGACTTTGAAAGGAGAGCTCCAGCAAGGCAGTTTTGTGTGGATTGAGGAGAAGGTGTGTTGAGGGGTGAAGGCGATCAGGGGTATCAGGCTCATCTCTGATATTCCAGGTCTACGACACAATGGTCTAAATACCCTATTTGCCTGTCCAAGGTAGAGTGGTGTAAGGAGAAGGTAATAAAACATGTGTGATGTTTATGTGGGCTAGGTGGGCACCAGAGATTTAAAGGGAGCAGGCAGTACAATTTCATCTTTAAAGTGGAACTAAACTAATCTTGGCTCCAGTATTGCGACATCCCGGAGCAGCATTGTCGCTGCTGACATCTTCAGTTCGCTGGTTCCTGGGTATCAATTGCCTGCAACTATCATTGGCTGGGCCAAAATGACATCACTCCTGTGTATACGTGGAAGTTCAGTCAATTCTGCGTTGTCAAACTTGTACAACGAGCTGCACATGAGAGAAAGGCAGCTAAGTAACTTTAATGCAGAAGAAACATGTATGCCCATGTTTTGTTTTTTCCATAAAGTTCCACTTTTTGTGCTTTCCATATATAGAACTTCCACTTTAAGTGATGGTGACCCCCTGACATGCCACATTTGGCATGTCATTTTTTTTTTGGGGGGGGGGGGGCGGATACCCTCTTTTAGAGGCACTCAGCTCCCACTTCCTCCTGGGGCTCTGCAGCACCAGAAGGAAGTTCACCTCTTCCCTTCCCTCCCTGCAATCTTCTGGGACACATCACAGGTCCCAGAAGATTTCCCGGCCATTCACGGCTAGCGCATGCGCAGTGCGTGCCCGGGTGTGAAGCCAAAGCTGGGCACCCACAGTTACAATGCTGGCGCCGCAGAGAGGAGGGGGAGAGGAGCTGGGCTTCGTTCGCCCGCACCACTGGACCGTGGGATAGGTGAGTGTCCGATTATTAAATTTTTGCATCATTTCCTAGCCCTGTTAACCTGGCAACTGAGCAATCTGTCAATTTTCAGTTAAATAAAAAAAAGGTAAATGCAATTTTTTTTTAATGTTTAAAAAATAAATGTCTCATTTATACTGCAGCACAAAGTGGGATAATTTTTCTTGTGTGTGTGGGGTAAATGAATACATTCCTATATGAATGCATGCTTTACCTCCCACAGAAGAAAAGTATGCTTGTGTGTGGGGTAAATGTGTACATTCCCAGGTGAAACGTATGCTTTACATCCCACAGAAGAGAAGAAAAATTTCTTTTGTGAATGGGGTGAATGCACGAGCAGCAGACTGAGCTCCATTGTGCATTGAAGAGGCCTACTTTGGGTAATCTGGACATCTCCATATAGCCGACACTCCATCGCAGACTCTATGAAGATCCTTGCATCTTCTTGGCATGACATAGGCTTCAACGTCAACAGGTATGAACGAGAGGTGAGCATTCGCCAATGCCAAAATGACTATAGAGAAGTATTTATTGTAGTTGAAATACATTGATCCTGAGTTGGGTGGCATTTTCACCATAATGTATTTTCATTCCAGGGCTCCTATGCAATTAGGAAACGAAGTCCTCTCCCAAAATTCATTAGCAACCTCTTCCCACATATCTTCAGTTAACTGAGGCAATATGACATCACATAACTTCTCCCACAGTGCCAAGCAGGTTACTTTTGCTACCATGTTCACACGGTGCACGTTCCCTGTTGTGTAATTTTTCAGTCCATTCATTTGGATGGGCTGAAATCAGAACGTAGAGAAAGTAGTGCATGCACTACTTTACTGCAGTTCCATGCAATTTGGTACCTGCAAATGCCCTGAATTTTTGATCTGCATTTGGGTGCTGTTAACATTATATTGGCACCAACAGCAGATCACAAAGGCAGCACGTTTTTAGTGGAGTGTGGGAGACAGGCACAGAATACGCCCACTTCTGGTTCCTGGCATGGCTGTCTAAACTAGCTTCTCCACTGCACTGTGGATATTCTAAGGGGATTTGGATCCCCTATCCTCCCCTTATCTATACCCCTGTCATGGTTGGTGTGGTGGGGGGGGGGGGGTTGATATTGAAAATAGCTTTCTGAAAAAAATCATAGCACCTTGCCTCAGTGCCCATTTTAATTTAATGGCATCCCAGTCTTAGTCCGTAGGGTTCAATATTGCATTGGCCCACCCTTTGCAGCTATAAGAGCTTCAACTCTCCTGGAGGAACAAGGTTTAACCACTTCAATATCAGGCACTTACGCACCTTCCCACCCAGACCAATTTTCAGCTTTCAGCGCTCTCACACTTTGAATGACAATTACTCAGTCATGCTGCACTGTATCCAAACAAAATTTTTATAATTTTTTTCTCACAAATAGAGCTTTCTTTTGGTGGTATATAATCACTGCTGTGTTTTTTATATTTTGCGATATAAGCATAAAACAGCGAAAATTTTGAAAAAAACCCCACTTTTTTAGTTTCTATTGTAAAATTTTGCAAATAAGTAATTTTTCTTCAAAAATGTGGGCCAAAATTTATACTTCTACATATCTTTGATAAAAATAACCCAAATTAGTGGATATTATTTAGTCTGTGTGAAAGTTATAGAGTCTACAAGCTATGGTGCCAACCACTGAAAACTGATCACATCTAATCACACCTGATGTACTGACAGCCTATCTGAGACCCTAACAAGCCAGGAAAGTACAAATACCCCCCAAATGACCCCTTTTTAGAAAGTAGACAGTCCAACTAACAGGCATGGTGAGTTTTTTAAAGTTGTAATTTTTTCCTACAATTCTTGGGAAAATGAAGACATTTTTTCTTTTACACAAACTTGTCATGTTAACAGGTTATTTCTCTCACACAGTATATGCATAATTGCAACTACACCCCAAAATACATTCTGTTACTCATCCTGAGTATGGCGATACCACATGTGTGAGACTTTTACACAGCTTGGCCACATACAGAGCCAACATTGAAGTAGCACCTCCAAGCGTTCTACGAGCATAAATTGCACATCTCATTTCTCAACCACCTATTACATTTTGAAGGCCATGGAGCACCAGGACAATGGAATTTCCCACAAAATGACCCCATTTTGGAAAGAAAACGCCCCAAAGTATAATCTATGAGGCATAATGAGTCTTTTAAATGGTTCATTTTTTTCCAGAAGTTTTTAGAAAATGTGGAAAAAATATGAAAACGCATTTTTTTTACACAAAGTTGTCCATTTATAAGATATTTCTAAAACATAGCATGTAGCACCTCCAGGCATTCTAGCAGCATAAATTACACATATAATTTTCTCACTACCAATCACATTTTTGAAGGCCCTTCATATTTCTAACACATAGCAGGTACATACCAAATAACAAAAGATTACCTGTGGTTTTAGAAGTACAGTGGTCCACAGAGGAGACCATCGGTCCAAGCAGCAGGCAGGGATGTGGTCAGTGACAGCAAAAGCAATCATCCAGGCAGCAGGCAGGAATACTGTCCATAGTTCGTACAGGCAGAGATACTGTCAGCACAGCCAAAGCACGGCCAAAGCATTGGTCCAGGTAGCAGGCAGAGGTGTCCAGGCAGAAATCCTGTCCATAGTCAGTAGAGGCAGCAGGCAGATATATGGTCAACAAAGCCAAAGTATTGGTGTCAAGCAGCAGGAAGAAACATGGTCCATAATGTCCTGGGTCATTACAGGCAGCAATATGGTCAGCACAGCCAAAGTATTGGTCCAGGCAGCAAGAAGGACCATCAAGCTTAGGGCCAGGGGGACAGGGGTAGAGGCTTCTCCCACCCAAATCTCTTTGAAGCCTCTGGGCAACCAGACCCTGTTCTGGGAGCACAGAAAGCGAAAAACTGGTTTCTCTACTCAGACCGCTATTCTGAAGCCCCTCACATATGTGAGATAGTGTGTACTAAAGTAGAAGGGCAAAAGATCAGTCCAAGTGGCAGGTAAAAACATGGTCAATTAACAGGCCGAGGTTGGTGCACATGGAAGTCAGAAACGTGGTTTAAAGTGGCAGGCAGAAGCATCGTCGGTAAACAGGCTGAGGTTGGTGCACGTGGAAGGCAGAAACGTGGTTTAAATCGGCAGGCAAATACATTGTCAGTAAAAAGGCCAGGGTCAGTTAATTAACATGGAAGGTAGAAACATGGTATCAGGCAAATGATCCACACAGGTATTTGAAATGGGGAAATGGCAGTCTGTTAATAATAAGGGGAACTAATATCTGATGGATGTGTGATAATTTTTGAAGCAATCTCCGACGCACAGGCCAGGTTGGGAGGGACACTGGGGGCAATAATACACGGCATTTCTTTTGGCGTCTTCTTCCAGATTCCGTGGGGGGAATGTTATAGGGAAAATGTTGCTTGTGAAGTCAACTCACACTATCAGAGCAAATGCTTCCTGGGGCAGGACCTTGTTGGTAAATCAGAGCAGTGACGATGTCTTCAATATACTTGAGGTAGGTGATTTGTTGGTAAGTTGCTTTTGGGTAGCAGAAAAACTAATTAAACAGGGCCATATGAAACAGGTGAAATGCAACTTTCTTATACCAACAACGGGACTTTCTGGTTGACAAATAGGGTTGTAGCATCTGATCGTTTAAATCCACCCCCCCATGTACATATTGTAGTCATGGACACTTTCAGGCTTTACAACGGGGCCGTGTCTTCTCTGGATCTCCACCAAGGTGTTATTGTGGATAGTAGAGAGGATGTGGACATCTTTCTTGTCCCTCCACTTCATGGCCAACACCTCCTCATTTCTCATGAATGCAGATTCTCCGTTTTGCAATTTTTTTGTTAACAGATTTTGTGGGAAGCCCTTCCGTTCTTTTTAGAAGGTACCGCAGGCCAGGGTTTGTTTACTGTAAAGGTGACGAAAAAGGGGTAGGCTGGCATAATAGTCAACATATAAGTGGTAAACTTTTTCGAACAGTGGGTATGCCAGCTCCCAGACAATTTTCCCACTGGTTCTAATATATGTGGGGCAATCACGGGGCTGGAATTAGGAGTCTTTGCCTTCATAAGTACAGAATGTGAACACGTATCCAGTGGCTCGATCACACAATTTATTTAATTTCAACCCATACCTGGTTCTCTTACTTGGTATATACTGCTTGAAGTGCGGTCAGCCAGTAAAATGTATAAGGAACTCATCTACACAAATTTTTGGGATAAGAACTTCTGTAAATCACTGGGAAAAGGGATTGATTAGGGGGTGTATCTTGTACAATTTGTCGTTGTTGGGATGGGGGGGGGGGCACTGCGAATTATCATTGAAGTGTAGAAAATGCATAATCATATCGTATCGTGTCCTGAACATTACAGCAGAATATATCGGCATTAGGTGGATGGGGTTGGTGGACCAATAGGCATGGAGCTTGTTCGTTTTTGTAAGCTCCATATTGAACGTAAGGCCCAAAAACAATTTAAATTCATCCAGTGTTAGACGTCGCCACTGGAACATGTGGGCATAGGATGAATTGGGGTTGGCGGCAATAAATTGGGATGCATAGAGATTGATTTGGTCCACCATATTTTGCAGCAAATCTTTTGGGAAGAATAAATAAAAATAATCTAATTGGGAAAAATTCATAGTATTGGGCTGCACACATGGCTGTGCGGTGAAAGGGGGGATTATAGTGGATCCTGAGTTGGCAGGCAACCATAAGGGGTTTGCCAGGCCATCGGGAGGTAGGACTGGGTTTGGATTCTTTGCGTAGGGCGTGTAATTCCAGTACTTGTACTGGGCTCCTCTTCCTGGGGTCTGGCGCTGCTGGTGGTGGGCAGGTCTTCTGATTTTGGTCCTGATCTTGGTCCTGATCTCCTTATTCTTTTGGGAGGGAAGGTTTCCTCTTCTGACTGGGACTCTGATCCACTATCCTCCACTGGCTTCTATTCCGAACCAGAATCTGATGATGGGATCTCCCCGCTGCTCTCATCATCCGACATGTTCAGAATGGCATATGCCTCCTCATGTGTGTAAACCCTTTGAGACATTATGGCAGTACTTATTGGCGGGCATGTGTAATGGTACTGCCGGAGGGCCTGTGTGGTGGTAATGATGGCGGTATTAGTGGCGGGCCTGTGTGGAGGTACCGATGACGGTATGGTACCGATGGCAGAACTGGTGGCAGTACTGATGGTGGTACAGGTGGTGGTACCGATGGTGGTACTGGTGGCGGTACTGATGGCGGTACTAGTGGTGGACCTAATGGCGGTGCCGATGGCGGTACTGTTAGCAGGCCTGTGTGGTGGTACCGATGGTGGTACGGGTGGCGGTACTGGTGGCGGTACCGATGGTGGTACTAGTTGTGAGCCTGATGGCGGTACCAATGGTGGTAGTGGTGGCAGTACTAGTAGCGGGCATGATGGCGGTATCGGTGGCGGTAAAGATGGCGGTGGGCCTGTGACAGATGGGATGCTTAACAGATGGGCTGTGTGACTAACAGATCCAGATGAAGTTGTGACAGGTCCTCTTTATTGGGGTGGTGGCAGTGTTATGCACAGTAATGTTGTACAGACAATACACTGATCTTACTTACTGATCCCTGCTCTCTCCTCACACGACCGGTAACTGCTCTCTGTATTTACATTTGTGCCCGGCTGTGATTTGACATAGTCTGTCACGTGGTAAACAGCCAATTTTATTGGCTGTTTACACAGATCGGGGAAGCGCTGTGTCCAAGGGATCTGTGCAGGCTAGTCAAAGGTGTTCTATAGGGTTGAGGTCAGGAATCTGTGCAGACTAGTCAAGTTCCTCCACCCCAAACTCGCTCATTCATGTCTTTATGGACCTTGTTTTGTGCACTGGTGTGCAGTCATGTTGGAACGGGAAGGTGCCATCCCCAAACTGCTGGGAGCATTAATCTGTCCAAAATGTCTTGATATGCTGATGATTTAAAAGTTCCCTTCACTGGAACTAAGGGGCCAAGCCCAACCCCACATCATAATCCCCCCTCCACCAAATGATTTGGAGGGGTGGCCCAATACTTTTGGCAATATAGTGTGGATGAGCGAGTTTGGGGTGGAGGAACTTGACTGGCCTGCACAGAGTCCTAACCTAAACCCGATAGAACACCTTTGGGATGAATTAGAGCGGAGACTGAGAGCCAGGACTTCTCGTCCACATCAGTGCCTGCCCTCACAAAAACGCGCTTCTGGAATAATGGTCAAACATTCAAATAGACACACTCCTAAACCCTGTGGACAGTCTTCCCAGAAGAGTTAAAGCTGTTATAGCTGCAAAGGGCGGCTAACTCAATATTGAACCCTACTGACTAAGACTGGGATGCCATTAAAGTTCATGTGCCTGTAAAGGCAGGCGTCCCAATACTTTTGGTAATTTAGTGTATAACATTTAGCACATTGTATACAGCAAAATGAAGTTACGTCAACCAGAATCTATTACCACCTAGTACATACTACCCTTAGCATCTATTCCTGAACTAGTAGTGGTTACTGAAATTAGCAGCATATGGCAGTACACAGGCACTATGGTTATACAAATGTCATAGCTCCCAACTGCCCCTGATTTGAGGGGCTGTCCCTGATTTGGCACAAAGTCCCTCTGCCCCTCTTTCCCCCTCAATTGTCCCTCATTTTGGTCTGATCTATATGGTTTTATATTAAATGCACTATTTATCTTTCAAAAAATATTTCCCAGTGCTAAACCTTTCATCCAATTCCTAAATGGCTGCATTTGTAAATTTCAAAAGCCAGTTTAAAGGAATAGTAATGGTAAAAAAAGCCCTTGTGGGTGGTTTAATTAATTGTTTTTTGTTCTCCTTTAAGGGGGTGTGTTCTATAACTACGTACTTTTGCTAATAGGTGTCACTCATTCCCATCTCAAAAAGTTGGGAGGTATGCAAATGTAAATATATAAAGAGTGGTTTAAGCTTGTAGCCTCTGTATTCATTTATTATTTTTTTCCAGCCAGATGTTGTATAATCAGTATTTTAATACAGATTGGATAGAGCCCAAAAGTTGCTGTGGGACATGACCCGTGTTCCACGGTCTGGTTACATTACCGCCATAAATTACTGTACTTGCCAATAGAACATCTCCACTTTACATTGCTTTTATGCATTTCTCAATATGGTTATAGAGGTGTTATGCTTCCAGCATACAGTTTGCTCTTTATTTTTGCCTTGTGGCAGTGCATGTGAAGTAAAAATGTGTAATTTAAAACTAAATAATTACTTTTTGTTTTAAAGTCAAACTCTAATGAATGCACTTGTTAATGTATAGACTGTGATGAAAACAAAGCCCTTCATTTGATTCTGAATGAGAAGATAAAGTGAAGACATCGATAACACTCCTCAACAATGTCCTCAATTCACACCAGGGTACTACCAGAGTGCCGGTTCACACTGCTGCGCTGTGAATTTGTTCCATTTTTTTGTCCTGTGTGAGGTGCGATTTTAGTGTGAATTTACTGCGATTTTAACGCGATTTTAACGCGAATTTCAGGAGTTGGTCATAGCTGCGACTGATGTTCTAGCCAATAGAATCATAATGAAAAAAAAAAAAGGTGTTAACTTCCTGTGTATTTCCTGGTTTTTGTGGAGAGTAGTGTGGTGGAATTCGCACATATCTGAACCAACAATGCGATTCCAGAACAATTTACATTGATGTCTATGGAGGCTAAATTCGCAACGCAGTAAACTCGCACAAGACCCTTTTTTTAATCGCATCGCATTCGTAGGGGAATCGCAACGCATGTATGTGAACGACGGTCATGGAAAACAATGACTTTATGGATGACATGCGAATTTAGAATGTTTTTGACGCATCACATTCATTATGAACTCGCATCAGTGTGAACCGGCACTTAATGACTGTGTCTACAACCACAGATCATTCAAAAAAGATTAAAAAAAGTTGCAAAAAAAAAAAAGGGAAATTGCAAAAATTATTCTTTCTTTACCTTTTCATATGTATATTTTTTTATTTGATTTTTTATAAATCAGAAAAAAATGTAGTCGACGTAGCAACATGAAAGGTTTAAAAATACAGCATCACAAATATCTGCCACATTTTAAAGAGAAAACATTACCATTCTTCTTTTTTCCTATTGTCTAAAAAAAACAACAATATTAACAAAAAAATACATACAAAAAAAAAAAACACAAGAAAATCGAGGAACTTGAAAACCTCCAATTTCAAAGTCACCAAAAAAGCAAAAAGGTATATAAACCCTAACAATGAACTTTTCACTTGGTTCTTTTTGCTGTGTTAAATACCACTAAAAATGTTTTGTTATGTCTATTTAATAATGGAAAAAAATGCCTGTTGATCTTGTGTATTGATAAATTGTCATCTCTGCTTGTGCCAATCTCCGCTTCCTTTAATTCTATCCTGTTTCTGTTGTCCTGATTACAGTAGGGTGAGAGCTGTCAATCCATGTTACTGGCAGGATTACCAGGTGAAAATAAAGAAAAAAAAGTTTGAAAAAAAGAAAACCAATGCAACAATTACATCTAGTACTGGTAAGTTGCAATATATAACCGTTTTGCTTTTGATTATAGATATGCTTTAAAAGTTTTAAAATACCTAAAACCACATTAAACCAACCTCAGTTTTTCATTCCCGATTGACTCTGATGTATATAAACAAAAAGTAAAATTTCATACAAAATCTTTACATTTTGACAAAAGTGAAATTAGCCAATGTTGCTCCTGCCTAATGGTTATAGGAATGAAATATTGTTATGTGCATATGATTCTTACCACTTTTAACGTTTTTTGGAAGTTTTCTTGGCAATAATTGGGATTGAGTGGGAAGAGATTCTTTTTTTGTACATTATTTTAAACAAATACGCATTTCCCATTTTCTAGGCTGTTGTACTTTCTCTTTTAACAACTTCAGCTCTTACACACAATGGACTAGACTACATAGTTACATAGTTAGTCTGGTTGAAAAAAGTCCATATAGACCAATTTTTACATTTTTGGTATGGGCCTGTTTTTTAGCTATACTTTTGTCATTACTTAAACTAGAACTATGGCCAAAACTCTTTTAGCCATAGTTCTCTTGTGGGTCACAGGAGGGCATTTAGTTCTGCACATCTGTGACCCAGATACAGCCAACAGCTGGCTAAAGTCTGCTGTCGGTTGATGTGAGAGAGCTGGTCCAGGTTCTGCAGGGATCCTGACAATATTGTCAGGATCTGCTCAGATGCCTGACTGGCAGCTGGCTCAGCCTCTCAGCATACTACTGATCCAGTTGCTCCCGCCCCCTCCACAGTCTGATGCTCCAGTGAGTCCTGGAGGGGCAGAGCACAAAACAGTGACTGATAGTCCCCGCTCTGTGTTCAGAGCAGACTTGAGAACTGAACAGTCTGTGATCACTCTGTGCAGAGGTGGTGGGGGACAGATTCAGCATCGGATAGATGCTGCAGCCATCTAGATGAGTATGTATATTCATTTTAATTCCTGCACTTCTCTTTTAGGATAGCAAAGTAATACATACACTGGTTAGTTTAAAACAATGTTATTTGTTATGCAATCCAAAAACAAAGAATCTGAAAAACACACTTTTTCCTACTTTGATCACTGTTAGTTAAAAAATATATGGTTAAAAGTATAACTTTTATCCCATAGTTTTATAGTTTTCCATACATACGTACATAGATGTGGCCTCAGGGAGTGGGCCTTCTTCTGTGGGACAGCATATGTGTTTACCTATGTTTGTGCTGGAAGGGCATTCAATCACGTGTCCCCAGCATAGAAGCTAAACTGTCACCAACAACTACTGGTCATGTAAAGATCACATGATCATTGTGATAGCCTTTGATTGGCTATCACCCTGAACCCTGAATACTAGCTGTATAGCCCTCCCCAGAACTCTCTCATTTGAATGGAGAAAAAATACATATCTTTTTCTCCTCACTAGAGGTGAAGAATGTAAATGAAAAGTCTGTGTAAAAAACAAATAAATAAAACAAAGACTAAATAGCTAGATCAAGGCTCTGTCTAGGTTAATGTTAGGGTCAGGTGTGATAAATACTGCCATCTAGTGTCCAAATGTGGTATGTTCCACTTTTAATCAATGAAAAAGATTTGACCAGCACAGGAAATAACCTAATAACATTTGTTTTGTGCCCCATTTGCACAAAACAAATTGTAAAGGACTAGCGTAATTTTTATTAAAGGCAAGTTCACCAAACAAACATAGGTTTCCCTAACAGGGGTTTTAGCATTCCTTTTTCCATCAACAAAATGACATTCAGCCTAGTTGGCTCTCACTTTCAGCACTGCTGCCCTGGCCTTACACTCTAGGCCCTTGTCTGTCTCGTACAGACTGTTTCACCAACCACGTTGGTGCATATAGCTAGCAGCCTCCGGTTCAGAATTCTGGGTCACAGCCTCCTTTTAGACCCTGGCAGGGCAACGCTGTGTACATTTACTTTCATTAAGTGAAATGCTATACACATTTTTTTTTAAATACAGCTCTATGTGTACTTGGATTATGTGTTTTTCAGGCATGTGTAGCATGCCCAGTGTCCCTGACTGGTTACAAACAATAATACTCTGTGTTCATAGGTACAGCCTTAAATAAATGTTTACTTGTAATATAAAGATGTTATATACATAATAAAACAGATATAAAATAGTTTGAAAATGTAGAAACTTTTCATTAACATGACCCAAACCAAGTAAATGCAGTGCTAGCTTTAAAAAAATGTCATCTTTATGTAGCCAGGTCCCTGGGCTCCAGAGTTAGGGACAGCTGACATCCTTCTGTGTAGAGTGGGTTACAAGGCATGGTGGGTGTACTGCAAAATGAAATGGTGGGCTCCAGACACTTTTTGAATGCAAAGAGATTTATTGTCTCTAGAACAGAACTGGGGGAGAGAGGGTTAGGGCAAAGACACCCTTAAGTAGATGCAATGGTAATTAGCAGACTCCAAGACTTCTATAGGTAGACAGCTATACAGGTGAAGGCCTCCAGCCGGACACCACTTCTGTATAGGTAGGACCGCTATCTCCTATGGCAACAGTCTTGTAGCAGTTACTAACGGTAGTTGTAGTCAACTATTGGCAACACAAACAGTTCTCCACTTACTCCACAGTCATTTACTGTGGATCTTCACTCAACAAACTTCAAGTCTATCACTAGACTTCGGATCTAATAGCCACTGGATCTCCTGAGCTCTGTCACTTTTATCACTCAATATCTTCCTCAAGCGTCATCCCCGCTTCCCTGCTGGGTCCCTGGCTTGGCACTTACAGATACTCTTCAAGCGTCACCCCTGCTGACCCGCTAGGTCCCTGGCTTGGAACTCACTGATGCTCCGCAAGCATCACCTCTGCTGTCCCGCTGGCTTGGCATTTGCTGAAGTTTTCCCACTTCTTCACCATCCCCGGCTGGTGAGAAGACTACTCTGGTACTGGCTTCAGATCACTCACAGTAGTCTCCAGTAACAAGGTGTATGGTCCCTTAGTAGCGACAGCTTCCCCTCTACCTCCGACCACGGCTGGTTCTCCATCCGGCTGAACTTCTACTTCTGGTTGGACTACAGGCCAGCAGTCTCAACCCTACGATGCTTCTCCTTCTCCTGGATAGGCCTCAGGCTTCTGGCCTAGCAGCCCGGGGCAGCATAGCACATGTCCACCCAGACTGCCGTCCAGGTGGCACAGAACCCCGATCACCTGACTCCACCTAAATAAATAGGCTTTCCCAGCAGGCCAAGGGACCAAAGAAAATCCCTGCCCATTGGCTGAGACCATCAATCCATTCATAGCTGATCTTGCAAAACCCCTGTCTTATCTAATGCCACTAGCATAGTGCCATTTAGTGACAGAAGAGAGAGGGTGCAACAATTCCAGATTTAGAGAGGAATCAATAGATCTCCTGACAATTGGCCAAGGCAACTATTGCATAGCAACTAAATTTGATAGCAACCCTGCCTAAACATCATATGTGCAATAAAGATTTTTAGAAAATGTACAGATGGTGCACGTTTTGTGATTAGGAAACATAGCATAGGTTTTAGGAAATGTGATTCTTGTGTAATTTTTCTTTACACCCTTCAAGATATGAAGGGATCCCTGCGGCACTGCAGCCTTGTCATTTACACACCTCCATGTGTGCTCTTGTGAAGATGAGGCTTTTCAATAAACAGATCTCATGTGTTTGTAATTGGGCAGTATGACCTAGGATGCCTTCCACACAAATTACCCCATGAAACAATTAGGGGAAAATCATGCAGCATCCCTCAGGGGAAATATAGAAGTACATAAAAAAAAAACGTACAGAAAGATAACATGTCCTTTGAATATGAAAAATTGTTTAACTGTCTGTGCCTTGTAGAAATCATTTTTCATATGAAAATGTATGATCCACTGTTGCAATGTGATTTATGTATGCAGGTATATTGTTTTTGTGTGTGAATGTTGTTGAATATCGGTGAATTATTAGTAAATGTAATTTACAGTAACAGTGAAAGATTACAGTAGTAGTAGATGTACAGGAAGCAGTCCGAGGATTTTGATGAGTATAACATGGATATGATAAAGTGGTTGTTAATGTAAAAGGTTTTTAACTCATTCTGCGCAAGGTAAAGAATCTTTCCATATCAGCAACCCCAGCACCCCCCCAAAAACTTACCTGAACCCAATCTTGATCCAGCGCTGTGCCTGACTGCAGCAGTGCTGCTCTTCTCTCTCCTATTCTCACAGGAGGCTTGATAGCAGCAGAAGCCATTGGATCCTGCTGCTGTCAATCATATCCTGTGAGCAGAGAGCGGGGATCTAGCTTGTACAAGTGCCACCATAGCAAGGGGCTTGCAATGGAGGCACTCAGAGAAGAGGAGGAGCCTGGAACGATTGTGGGAGACCCCAGAAGAGGAGGATCGGGGTGCTCTTTGAAAACCAATTGCACAGGTAAGTATAACATGTTTGTTATTTTAGAAAAAAATAATGAAACCTTTACAATCATCTTAGAAACAGCTTTAAAGGAAAACTATATGGCTGTCATGGTGTTCAAATGGCTCAGTAGGACTTCACTTGCTGTGTGTCCCAGGTCAGTGACTCCAAAAATATTAAAACCAGAGACAGTCAGGCAACTAACATTTTCAAAATTAGATTATTAATAGATGCCTATATGTCTCTTTCCACATAGGTTTCCCAGGACCGCTGATAAGGCAGGAAAGCTAGCCCTCCTGTACTGGGCCCAGGCCTCATCAGTTCAAAAGGGGGGCCCGGGCACCAGCCAAGCAGGAGGGCCAGCAGTACTGCCTTATTGCTGGCACTTGTGCAGTGCTTCCAGATTCTACTTTTCTTTTCTTCCTCCAGCTGCCCAGCAAGAGGATTGGTTCTAGTATCTGCGCCCCCTTCTCCCTGCAGTCTGGGACCCCTGTGTGCCCCTTTACCCCGCAGTGCTGCAGTTTTTCTTCATCTCCTGTCAGCAGCTGTTAAGGGCACACAGGTGGGTTATTTCAGGATGGTGAGCTGTGGGGCTCACTGTCCTGAATGAACACGTCACTCTAAATGAACACAGTGAGCGATCAGTACCGAGCACTCACTGTGGAGATGCAGATATTGCCCCCATGCCGCTATTCACTTGAATGGGTATTGTTCGAAGGGGGTATAATTTCTGCCATGGTTGCAAAGCATAGCATTGTGGGCACTGTATTTTAGCAAAAAATATAATTTGCTATTTTTGGAGGAGGGGTGCCCTGTCAGGTAGGCTGTACGGGGCCCTGTGATTACTATTAGCAGCCCTGAGGTTTCCTAGTAATAATTGATAAGAACTTACTGACATGGATCTTTACTTGTCCACCTCTGTATCATTTTGTTTTTGGCTTCCCCCCCCCCCATGAATCTGTGTTTTTCCCACTGACAAAGTTAGGCAATTTTTTCTACCATTGACAACCCACACCGGGCATTTTATCCTCCCACTGACCTCCAACTAACCTTCATGCCAGGGTATTTTTTTCATCCTACTGATGTTGTGGCATATATTCCTCTCACTAACCAGCACTATAAGGGGCACTATGACACTATTCTCCTGATCACGGCACTCTATACGTTTTGTTGGCTACTACACTCTATACGAGATATTATTGGCTGCTTTAGAAAGAAAATGGTCTATAAAGTATGTTATACCTTTTTTTTGATGCACCTGAAATGTATTTAGCTATTTTAAACTGAAAGGTCACAAATAGAGCTTTCTTTTGGTGGTATTTGATCACCTCTACAGTTTTTATTTTTTGCGCTATAAACAAAAAAAGAGCAACAATTTTGAAAAAAACACAATTTTTTGTACTTGTTGCTGTAATTAATAGCCCCAATTTCCTCAGTTTAGGCCGATATGTATTCTTCTACATATTTTTGTAATAAAAATCGGAAAAAACTTTTATATTGATTGGTTTGCGCAAAAGTTATAGCGTCTACAAAATAGGGGATAGATTTATGGCATTTTTATTATTTTTTTTTTTTTTTACTAGTAATGGCGGCGATCTGAGTTTTTTATCGAGACTGCGACATTATGGCGGAAACATCGGACACTTTTGACACATTTTTGGGTCGATTGACAATTATACAGCGATCAGTGCTATAAAAATGCACTGATTAATGTATAAATGTCACTGGCGGGTAATGGGTTAACACTAGGGGGAGATCAAGGGGTTAACTGTGTTCCCTAATGTGTGTTCTAACTGTAGGGGGGTGGGACTGACTATAGGAGATGAGAGATCGTGATTCCCAGCTCGTAGGAACTCACGATTTGTCTCTTCTCTCCTCACAGAACTGAGATGTGTGTGTTTACACACGTCCCTGTTCTGCCTCTCGTGCCGGCGATCGCTCGTGGTCGTTGGTCATCGCGACTACCGGTCACAAGCATCGGTCACCCCCGCTGTGCAGCGGACGTTCACGTACCTGCTATCCTGCTTAAAGGGACCAACGTATAGCTACGAAGGTTCGC
Organism: Lithobates clamitans; assembly: GCA_037952925.1. Taxonomy (NCBI): domain Eukaryota; kingdom Metazoa; phylum Chordata; class Amphibia; order Anura; family Ranidae; genus Lithobates; species Lithobates clamitans. The sequence continues at coordinate 2,834,527 of JBBGZY010000015.1, read as the reverse complement.
GGGATCGTGCCGACCTGCCGCTGTATAATGACGGCGGCTGGTCGGCAAGTGGTTAAATGATCATTTAGGTTTATGTGTGTCTATGAGACTCCTAGCATGATAGCTAAGGAATATTTTGTGGGTACAAGGTTTATGTGCATGTGTCCCTTTAGGTCACATCCAATATTTGTCAAAATGCAGCCACCTCTATTTTCACCACTTTTTTTATTGCAGGGCATCCCTTTTTCTCAAGGTATGCTATTAAAAGATGCAGTTTTACCAGAACAGAACAACAATTACCTACAATAGTGCTATAATACAGCAAAAAACACCATAAACCCCCATTTGAAACAATCTTGCTCATGAACACACAATTGTTTATAGGAAGAAAAATAAAATGAATTGTTCAAACTCTCCTAATAAGGAAAATGTGCTTGGAACTGTACGAAAATAGTAAGCCACTTTTTCACTTTCCCACATGTTTAACCATGAGCAAATCTGAATTTCTTTTCGTAGTTTACAAAATATTCAGTTATTCAAAGATCAGGATTCTGTATTTTAAAACTTTTGTATTTCCAGGTTCCAAAAATAATTTTCAGCACTTACTTGATCTGTAATGAAATACCCCTGGTGCCGATCTGTATTATTCAAGGTAGTTTTATTTCACACATACCATTTTAATGATATAAAACAATTTTAAGTCCTTTTTCGGTTGTTGTTTTTTTTTTTTTTTCACACAGTAATCAAATCCTTATAGTTTTTCATTCACTGGCCCTCTGAAAAAATTCTATTAGATACACTTTTACAACTTCCAAACATTACAGTGTTACTTAACCCAGGACCCCGCATTTTTCTTACTTCAATGGCTGTCCTATGAAAATGCAGGACTCCTGACACTCTGTCTGGACAGTGCTGATTGGCCCTGTGCTGATCACATACACCCTTCCAAGAAAAAAACAAACAAACGCAATACACACCAAACTGAGCATGTGCAGCCTGACGCCAAAGGCTCTGTCTTATCCGGACATGTTCTGGAGTCAGTAGAAGAAGAGGAGGATCTGTGCATACAAAATTAGACAGCCTTTTTACACAATGCAGAGGAGTAACCCATTAGGTTCCACAGTGAGTATAACCAGCATTCTTTACTGCATATACAGACTGATTTTACTGTTGTGGATTTAGTAACACTTTAATACCAGTTCATTTCCTGTTGAGAATGCTAAGAGTTATATTTTTTTTAGGATTTAGTGCTTGACATCAGAGCTTGTTATAGCTTTTTATAAAATAGGGAATCCTCATTAGGATCAAGAGGATCTATTAATAATTGCTTCTTCTAAAGATAACTGTAATTCTTTGTTGGCCTTCCTAATGATGACTATGATAAATTATTGTTTGAGATTAATTAAAGAGATCATTATAACATGAAGAAGACGTAAGAACTATGGCTTGGTTGAATCTAAATTCTACAATTTTTAAACTGTAGAGCTAAAAATGTTTAGAGTAGAGCAGGGTGTAGTAAGACCCCTGACAGTTTTTGTTTTTTTATTTGTCCAGTTTTTGCTGTCGGTGTCCTATCAGGGAGATTCCTCTTCACTTCCTGTCCTAGAAGCATTAATGGTAAATTCACACATAGTGCGGTGACAGGTGTTTTACTCCATTTTCACTGAAAGGACACACAGAAAACAAATGTTCTCTGTGCGTCCCGTTCACACTGTAGTGCAGCATGGAGTGTGTGCGATAAAATGCAGACATGCTGCATAACAACGCATGGCACTGTACAGAACTGCATGGCAACTGTACAGCAGTGCAGCACATCGCTCTGCTGTACAGCAATATGAATGAAGTGTACTACTATACAATTCCAGTTTTTTCAGTAAGAAAGTTCCATTTTTTTTAGTAAGAAAAACAAAGGTAGTTGTGTAATGTGTGGAATTGCACATCAAATTCCCTAACATGCCCAATCATACTGAGGTGTGGAGCAGCCAAACCTGGGAGAGCTGGAGAAGAAAGGACTGGGAATGTGAAATACACAGAATGCCTGTCTCATGCTCCTGCATGAGATAAAGAAAATCACCTGTCTGTCACAGCAAGGGGGAAAAAACAGACACCTATATTTCTCTGTGTGTCCCTTTTTATCTTACTCAAAAAAGATAAGAGTTAGAAGGTATTAGACATGTGCAATTCGTTTCGTTCCGAATTCGTTTTTTAACGAATTTCAACAAATTCGTTAATTCGGGAATATCTGAATTAACGAAAACCCGTTTAACAAATTTTTTCCGAATATTCGTAAATTCGATAAAATTGGACACTCGTAAATTCTGGCATTCGTACACTCGTACATTCGCAATTTACGAATGTACATTCGTACATTCGTACATTAGTACATTCGTACATTAGTAAATTAGTGAATTCGTAAATTTGTAAATTCGAAGATTCGGAAATCTGAAATAATAGTTAACTAATAATAACTTAACTATTAGTAATTACTAGTAACTTTTAAATTATAGGTATTGTAATTTCCTTTCAAATTTGGCTGTTAGACCCCTTTCACACTGGGGCGATTTGCAGGCGTTATTGCGCTAAAAATACCGCCTGCAAACCGCCCCTAAACAGCCTCCGCTGTTTGTTCAGTGTGAAAGCCCGAGGGCTTTCACACTGAAGCGGTGCGTTGGCAGGATGGTAAAAAAAGTCCTGCGAGCCACATCTTTGGAGCGGTAAAGGAGCGGTGTGTTCACCGCTCCTTCACCGCTCCTGCCCATTGAGATCAATGGGACAGCGCGGCTATACCGCGGTAATACCGCGGCTATAGCCGCGCTGTACGAGTGGGTTTAACCCTTTTTCGGCCGCCAGCGGGGGTTAAAGCCGCACCGCTAGCGGCCGAATACAGCCACAAAAATGATGGTAAAACAGCGCTAAAAATAGCGCTGTTTTACCGCCGACGCCCCCACCGCCCCAGTGTGAAAGGGACCTTAGTGAACGTAACACATACAAATTCATCCGAAGTTATGAATGATCCGAAAAAACGGAATGAAACGTAATGAATTAATAATAATAAATAACAATAATAATAATAACAACGTTTTATTATTATTATTATTTATTATTAATTTGTTCCGTTCCATTTGTTTGGATGCAGCATTCATTTTGGATAATTCGTAACTTCAGATAAATTCGTATTTGTTACGTTCACTGACAGTCAAATTTGAAAGGAAATTACGATACCTATAATTTAATAGTTAGTTACTATTTCAGATTTTAGAATTTTCGGGTTTTTGGATTTTCAAACTTCGAATTTACAAACTTCCGAATTTTCTAATTTACAAATGTACGATTTTACGAATTTACGAATGTATAAATGTAAAAATGTACGAATGTACGAATGAACGAATGTTCGAATTTACGAATGTACGAATGAACGCATTTACGAATTTACGAATCGCGATCATAACGAATGACCCGAAAAACAAAAAAAATAATAAACTAATGAAACGAAAATGAACGAATTCTTTGGCTGTGCACATGTCTAGAAGGTATTCTTCCTCTTCCTGTGACAATTTCAACATGAAGAGCAAATTGTTTCCAAGACCAAAAGAAAGGGACATAGACAGCAATAAAAGTCTGACATCTCAAAAATGTTTGGCTTTACATACACAGAAAGAGGAGTTGGGGCAGTCAAGTTTGAGGTGGGGTGTCTTTATTTTACATTTAAAGTGCAGTTACTCTTTAACATATATTTTTTTGTGAACGCTTTAGTAAAAGAACCAGAATTCATCTCTGAATATTTTGACAGGGCTGTAGGGTTCTGTATAATGATATGCAATATAGACAGCTAACATTAAGGTATAAGCATACACCTATTTAATACCTTTGTGGGCCCCCTAATCTAAAAGTATAATCAACAAGAACATTACTTTGCCTTCACCAAGCACTACATAATATTCACCATCTGGCAAGCTGATCCAGACTTGCATTACTTAACACACAGCGAACAAGAGTAGATTGCAAAAATTAGTAGCCTGGGAAAAAAAGTTTTTCCACATGTCCCCCACTCACCTTGTTTCTCAGCCTGTAGATGATTTGGGTGGTGTTTGGATGATTGATTTGTGATTGTTAATTTGCCTCAGGCAAATCAGTTATTCTTGTAAAACATGACACATATGTGATCTGCATATTATCATATACTGATGTTACTCAAAATAGAAGGTTTATCCTTACTACATTATGTATTTATTTATTTTTTTGCAAGTTAAAAGTGGAATATATCATTGCTAGCTATACAGAACAACAACAACAAAAATTCAGTAAGATAACAGAAGAAATAACAATGTCGACTTTAGAAATTATAGTATTATTACATTGTTCTTCCTAAAGTAATATTCAGGCTTGTTTACAGTGAAATAGCAGGCAGTTTTATTTTTCCTGCAAAGGAGGTAAGGGGAATCTTCCAGTTGGGAAGATTTCCTCTCACTCTGTAATATCTGCAGAAAAATTCCTCAACAGGAACAGCAATAAAAGTCAAGAGAGGTTCTAACCTTTTCTCATTCAATGAAAAACAAAACATTTTGGCTTGATTTTCTCATTTAGGTTTGCATACCTTCATATTTTTTTTAATAGTCTCCACAAATAAAATATGAGTTACCAATTTGATTAGCAGTTCCACAGATTTTAGCTGCTTCTGCTAAATGCTGATATGGTTTACCAGGCAGAGGGGAATACCTTATAGATAGTTACCAAATAAAAGTGGAGCTTTCAGAAATGTATAAACCTGTATAGCTAAAATAACTGTACCCTTTATCCTTATAAAATAGTGCTTGGCCTCCAGCCAGCCAACTTTGCCTAGGCTGAGATGGTGTCATCGGTTTGCTACAGGCAAAAGGAAGAATTTCTCTTCCCCACAGGTAGACTGCAACATTACAATTTTTAAATAAGTCACAAGGTGGGCTGATTTGTTTCATACAATTATGAACACCACCAAGAACTATAAGGACTCTGGGATGTACAAAGCTTTCTTGTCTATGAGCCAGCATCTTAGTCCAGGAAGTATATGCTGAAGCTGGATGATGCCTGAACAAACATGTTCCTGTTCTTCTAGAAAGGAAAGCAGATGAAAACATTGGTGGCGTGCTGTATTCTGTGATGGAGTACATTCATTACTTTATATAAATGATGTTGAAAAAATGTTTTTGAAAATGTATCCAGTTCAGTCCAACATAAATTTTTTATACATTTTGAACATATAAAGCCCAAATATTTTGAAGGCCTTTACATGGTGGTCAACTTTCTCAGTCTTATTGATAATGTGAGTTACATACCTTTTAGATAGCCAAGTATTATCCAGCTAGTTTACATAGAATTGGCGTATTCTGTAATTGCAGAAGTTTTGTTCTAAAAGCTAAAACAGTTCTTTCTAAACCAAGCTTCAAACACCAGCAACATGTTTTGCAATGTTTGAAATGATCAGTCTTCTTCTAATGCTACTAATACATTGACATGACCTGCTAAAATTAACTTATTTCGCCCTTTTTGGCTATGGAAAGCTGGATGTCCAAGTAGTTGAAATGACCTGATGTGTGTTATTCTTATGTGAATAGAAAAAAGGTCTTTTAGGATGGTGCCAATATGGCTAAACTTGCCCTGATGGGCTTGATCTGCTTTGCACTGAACCAAAAATGTTGGAGTTATAAGGCGATCAACCTAGAGCTGAAGCCCAGGTAAACCACCAAATGGTTTATACAAATTGATATGAGCATTTTAAGCCAGATTTATATAGGTACTTATTTGTATGGACAGAATTTTGCATATGTATGTAGATAATATTTAGCGGATGCAATTTTGTGTTAATGAGAGCTGGGTCTAGTTTTAGATTTGCAATAAAAGCATTATGTTTTAACTTTTTCAAATTTTATGGTTCTGCCTTACCATATCTTTTTGCTAATGTTAACCTATTTGAATTGTACCAACATCAAAAAAGAGGGGATTTTTATTGGTGCACCAATAAATGCCCAAGAAACAAACAAACTAGGTACCTAGTATAAAATATTACAAATGCTTTATTAATACATACGTTAAAAACATAGAACATATTAAAAGAATGTCCTGCCCATCCCTGGAACAAACATTAGTTCCTGATAGACCTAATTTAAAGGGACATATTAAATCATTACATGATCATCATATTAACAAATATGGTCTATGCAGGGACCTTGTAGTAGGCCTTGACGTGTTTTGCAAGTGCTTATTTCTTCTTCGGGCGACCTAATGCAGCAGGAAATAGGATACAATTAGGATAGTATATCCAAAAATCTTTAAAATTATAGAAAAATGATAGGGTTACATACTCACATACAAGATAAATCAATGTGCATATGGCATCACATCCAGAGAGCAGCCCAAGTAGAATCCAAATACGAATATATAATTGCTTAAGAGTAGTATCCAGGTTGTGGATGGCCAAATGGAGACTCTCAGCAGAGCCCAAAACTTAATATGGATAACCAAAAAGGGGAGGTAGAAAGGAACAGTGCTCACTAAAAGTATTTACGGGGCTATAAGGTGGTATAAATTATAAAAACAGACAAAAAAAACAAAAAACTTACGTGGGCTTGATAGTATCGAATAAACCACCAACCATAGAAAAACAGGTTCTCCACCTCAAATATGATAACACACTACAAGAAAAACTGAAAATGTGGCCCAGTCACTTAAAAGCTCCATACATGAAAATAACCCCCATTTGTGTAAGGCCAATAGCAGGTGGACATTACAAAAAAAACAAAAAAGAGAAAAAGTAAAAATCTAAGAGAATGAACCTGCTGGTCACATTGGGCCACAACTAAAAACATATATACATAAAAACCAGCGCTCGCAATTAATGAGTGGTATGGTGTTGATCAGACTAGCCTGTTGCAGCAGCAGAAACAAAAAGTGCTAGACTTTTAGTGATATATATGACCAAACAAGACTGCGCTAGCAATAGAATAAATTAAAATAAAATAAAAACGTGTCAAACCAAATACATTGTAAAAATATGGTGGATGAAACAAAATATTATATGAAAGAAAAGGTAGGATAGGATATATACCTAACACACCACACTATGTGCAAAATAAAAGCGTGCACAAATGCATTAGCAAAATAAATAACTCATAGTAGCATATAGAATGTGTACATAATATACATGTGCAACTGTGGAGTGATAAGGGTGAGCTTATTACTGCACTAAAACAGAAAAATATATATAAATGTATGTGCTCTCCTAGTTTCACAGACACCAATATAGATAACACTGATGAGGTCTTCTAAGAAAATGCTGCGTGAATTGATAAACTAAAAAAGTCACCAATAGCAGAGGTTGCAAACTAAAAGTATTAGGTTGGATGGAAAACTTCCATAGCAGAAACAATTGGCAGACTGCCAGCTAACCAATCCGTGTAGTAGGCAGGGCAAGCGGTAAGCTGATGTTGAAAATGCCCGGAAGAAACCTTTGGAGGACCACAGAGACTCGCGCTCCGCACAAAAAAGGAAAGAAAGAAAAAGTATATGGTGTAAAACCTTACAGTACCAAGGGTCACCTGCGCATATATGCGCTACTCACGGGACCGGAATCGGGATGCAGAGCAGGCAATCAGATGCTAGGTCGGTTCGCCGCTAGCCAGCGTGCGTTCCACCCGCTCCAGGAAGTGATGTCACTGGTCACTGGTTACTAGTTTAGCATAGGCAGGATGTTGCGTCGACGTGTTTCGCCCCTCCCCCAGGGCGTTTTTAAAGTCTTTGATAACGCCCTGGGGGAGGGGCGAAACGCATCGACGCAACATCCTGCCTACGCTAAACTAGTAACCAGTGACCAGTGACATCACTTCCTGGAGTGGGTGGAACGCACGCTGGCTAGCGGTGAACCGACCTAGCATCTGATTGCCTGCTCTGCATCCCGGTCCCGTGAGTAGCGCATATATGCGCAGGTGACCCTTGGTACCGTAAGGTTTTACATCATATACTTTTTCTTTCTTTCCTTTTTTGTGCGGAGCGCGAGTCTCTGTGGTCCTCCAAAGGTTTCTTCCGGGCATTTTCAACATCAGCTTACCGCTTGCCCTGCCTACTACACGGATTGGTTAGCTGGCAGTCTGCCAATTGTTTCTGCTATGGAAGTTTTCCATCCAACCTAATACTTTTAGTTTGCAACCTCTGCTATTGGTGACTTTTTTGGTTTATCAATTCACGCAGAATTTTCTTAGAAGACCTCATCAGTGTTATCTATATTGGTGTCTGTGAAACTAGGAGAGCACATACATTTATATATATTTTTCTGTTTTAGTGCAGTAATAAGCTCACCCTTATCACTCCACAGTTGCACATGTATATTATGTACACAACTAAAAACAGTCCTGTCCACTTGCATCCCCTCTAGAGATGATCCACAGCATAAATGGCAATGTTCTAGGTTGCTATGCTCAAGCATTATTTCAAACTTCCTATATATAAGGCAGTCAAAACTGGCACCCATATCTGAGGCTCCTCCCCCACGCCCACTGACACTGGCCATGTAGCCACGATGGCGGAACAGTGGGTGGCTATGCCTCCCGGCACGTACAGCCCAAGGTTGCTGCGTATGCTTGGAGGTGACGGGGTAGAGCCAGGACGCAAGCCACCCGACCTCCAGGTCCAGAAAATCCCAATCAGGAAGTGATTCAAACATAGTGTTGCCTAGCAACCGCCACGCTGGATGGAAACACAATGCCGGGGGCGCAAAACACCAAGCCTCTGCCAAGAGCCCGAAACTCCCATCCAATCACAGCAAAGGAGTCTTGATTCTATTTGTGCTGTTCTCTGAATGTGATGCCATATGCACATTGAAAGATCTTGTTGTATGTGAGTATATAACCCTATAATTTTTCTATAATTTTAAAGATTTCTGGATGTACTATCCTATTTGTATCCTAATCCCTACTACATTAGGACTCCTGAAGAAGCAATAAGTACTTGTGAAACGTGTTGAGACCTACTACATGGTTCCTGCATAGACTATATTTGTTTATATGATGATCATGTAATTATTTAATATATACATTTAAATGAAGTCAAGCAGGAACTAATGTTTGTTCCAGGGATGGGCGGGACATTATTTTTCCATGTTATGTATTTTTAACGTATGTATTAATAAAGCATTTGCAATATTTTATACTGGGTACATACTTTTTGTATGTTTCGTGGGTGTTTATTGGTGCACCAATAAAATCCCCTGTTTTTTTATGTTATTTGATTCAAGTAGCTTGGGATGTGGTGCAGATATCAGGTCAGGCCGTTCTTTTGTTGCTTCCTTAACCTGCTTAATGATGGTTTTGTAATATCAAATACAGTATGGGGTTCCTCTGGGGTCTGTGCACTGCACAGTCCACGAGAGACAGATAAAAGAAACAATGTAGCATATGTTTTCTTTCAGTGGAATGGTGGAAAACTCAGGTGCAAATGAATATGAACTATTCCAATTTGTTTAGTATCTTCCACCATATCTTACCTTGGTCAGTGTTTTTCCAAGGTACAATAATTGCTTCTCATGTATTTTCCAGAAATTTGGTCTGGCATGGGATGGTATCTAAATTCCAACAATTATTGCACATGACCTGTTAGATTATCTACATTTAAGGGTCATTTCCATTGTGCTCATCAAGGGTAAATGCTGAGAGATGACATCACACTGAGTATAAACAGGCAGGGACATCAATCTGTTTCTTGTTCTCATTGAGGATCCTGGGGGTCAACCTTAATAAAAATGTTTATGTAACACATGATATCTTGTGTTACCTGGAACCATTTTTCACCAAATAACTCATACTTCGGTGCCTGCTTTTATGATATTTAATGATTACCGTAAGCCATTTTCTACAATATAGGGCATCGCAAATTACATTATAGCTGTATTATAGTTTGATAGTTCCTGTGAAACAAAACTACATTTGATCGCATTTGCAATCATAGACAATGGCAGTCAACACGGAAATATCTTCACTCCTCATTGCAAATCATGAAGTACATCCATCTATATTTTTTTCCATAAATCCTTGAAGACATTGTCTATATAAAATTCCAAAACACTCATGGTGGGTTAAAGGTTAGAACTGTGTGTATTTCTCAATACTGCCTCTAAAATACATTTTTTCCATTGATGTCTGTAATTGTCAAACAGTGGACCATCAGCTCAGTCTCCACTGTGAAACATATTTAGTGTTTGTCTAGAGCAGGGATGTCCAAACTTTTCAGTACAAGAGCTACATGACATACTTTACAAGTATAATATATATATATATATATATATATATATATATATATATATATATATATTACTAGATAGGTTGTTAGGTCAATTTAGGCAGGCCTAGCTGCAAGCTAGGCCTGTCTGTTTTGATCTGGAGGCTGGGAGTGGTTAGAGTAGCAGTGGGTGTGACCACCTGTGCTCTAGTTCTGAGGCGCCTCCCCACTTCCAGGGAGAATGTTCTGGAAGAGGGGCAGGGCCCGGAACTGGAGTGGCAGGCAGCTCATGTGGGAGCCCTGACCAATCCCCAACTGGTATTGGCAGGGGGCAGGCCTCCTATATAAGCTGAGGTAACATGCCACTGGGGTGAGTTGTTGGCTGAGTGAAGTGGAGAGTGGAATACTAGACAGCAGCAGGAGGGCACCCCCTTCTGGGGGGGTGCACCGATTGCAGGAGGAGGCCCAGGGAGAGCTTTGAGGGAACTTTGTCTTTACACGGTCATTGGCGATGTCCTTATCATCACACGGTCGTTGATAAGGGACTCCTGGAGCAGAGGGGCAGGTGAAGCTGTCAGAACGTATGGTCTGGTCAAGTTCTCCAATATGGACTCAGGGCAGAGAAAGGTCGGTGAGTATCACAGTGGAGGGCTGGATGTGCCAGGAAGTCTGTGAGGGAACTTTGCTTTTACACAGTCATCAGCAAAGTCTTCGTCATTACATGGTCAATGATAGGGAGTCCTGGATCATAGGAGAGACTGTGGGGATATGTGTCAAATCGATGTGGCCTGAGGGCACAGGATTTGCAAGCTGGGCTGGCTGGGAACAGTAGTCCATTATCCAACATGTGCTTTTAAACTACTAGGTCTCCAGGGAGAGGTGCTGCAGGCCTCTGGTCTAGCAGGGCCGGACTGGGAATAAAAACCAGCCCTGGAAATAATTTCATACCAGCCCCATAGCATTTTTATACCAGCCCAACTGCATAACGTCATTATTTTTTTTGTTCACAAAAGGGAAAACCATGCATTTTAAAGCACATTTGAAGAGTGTATTATCTATAGATAAGAGAGACATGGAATTTACAAACAGCAGCAATTTTTTATTTTTTTCCTGGCAAAAAAATCATGGCATTTACTGGCACATTTTTTACTGATACTGCAAAAAAAAGGTGCCGTAAATGGCAGGTTTCAGTGCAAATATCAATATTTAAGCTATAAACTGCTATTAGCAATGTGTTAAGTTAAACAAAAGTCAAAAACCATATTTCTCCTCTTACATGAAGGTCAGATTAATATAACCCAACACAGAGCCCCCCCATATATCAGGAGGATTCCCCTTTACAGTGCAAGGGAACTCTGACATAAAGGGGAACATTGCAGATCATGATCTAAGCAGGAACTCTGATATAAAAGGGGGCACTGGTGACCAGAGACCCCACTTATATCAGAGTCCATTGCTTTCCCCTTTACATCAGAGTTCTCACTTACATCAGGGTCTGCAGCATTGCCCTTTACATCAGAGTCCCCCCTTGCACTGTAAGGTGGAATCCTGCAGACTATGATGTAAAGGGGAACTCTGGGAATGTGGGGAGGACTCTGGTGACCAGAGACCACCTTCCGCAGAAAGAAAACACTAAGGTACGGGGGTTTACTAATATAGGGGGAAACCTATATATCAGTGCCCCCTTACAATATTGTATTGACCCCCCCCCCTCTCAGGCTGACCTGGCGGCGCTGTCACTGACCTCCTCTCGGGTGCACCGTACAGGGCTCAGTCAGCCGGCTCCAGCTCGGTGGCTCTGGTTTTATCCCATAGTTTCCTCTCCACAGTCTATACATGTCTGACTTCTCCCATGACCCCCATCCCTGCGCCACTCCCACTGTTGACTCCACTCCAGACTGCAGACGTGATATAAGACAGGAGATGGTCAGAGGCTGCGCATGGTACAGGAGAGGTCAGAGGCTGCGCATGGTACAGGAGAGGTCAGAGGCTGCGCATGGTACAGGAGAGGTCAGAGGCTGCGCATGGTACAGGAGAGGTCAGAGGCTGCGCATGGTACAGGAGAGGTCAGAGGCTGCGCATGGTACAGGAGAGGTCAGAGGCTGCGCATGGTACAGGAGAGGTCAGAGGCTGCGCATGGTACAGGAGAGGTCAGAGGCTGCGCATGGTACAGGAGAGGTCAGAGGCTGCGCATGGTACAGGAGAGGTCAGAGGCTGCGCATGGTACAGGAGAGGTCAGAGGCTGCGCATGGTACAGGAGAGGTCAGAGGCTGCGCATGGTACAGGAGAGGTCAGAGGCTGCGCATGGTACAGGAGAGGTCAGAGGCTGCGCATGGTACAGGAGAGGTCAGAGGCTGCGGATGATGCAGGGGAGGTCAGAGGCTGCGGATGATGCAGGGGAGGTCAGAGGCTGCGGATGATGCAGGGGAGGTCAGAGGCTGCGGATGATGCAGGGGAGGTCAGAGGCTGCGGATGATGCAGGGGTGGTCAGAGGCTGCGGATGATGCAGGGGTGGTCAGAGGCTGCGGATGATGCAGGGGTGGTCAGAGGCTGCGGAGGGGACCACAGAAGAGGTCAGAGGCTGAGGAGGGGACGACAGGAGGTCAGAGGCTGAGGAGGGGACGACAGGAGGTCAGAGGCTGAGGAGGGGACGACAGGAGGTCAGAGGCTGAGGAGGGGACGACAGGAGGTCAGAGGCTGAGGAGGGGACGACAGGAGGTCAGAGGCTGAGGAGGGGACCACAGAAGAGGTCGGAGGCTGAGGAGGGGACGACACGAGGTCAGAGGCTGAGGAGGGGACGACACGAGGTCAGAGGCTGAGGAGGGGACGACACGAGGTCAGAGGCTGAGGAGGGGACGACACGAGGTCAGAGGCTGAGGAGGGGACGACACGAGGTCAGAGGCTGAGGAGGGGACGACACGAGGTCAGAGGCTGAGGAGGGGACGACACGAGGTCAGAGGCTGAGGAGGGGACGACACGAGGTCAGAGGCTGAGGAGGGGACGACACGAGGTCAGAGGCTGAGGAGGGGACCACAGAAGAGGTCGGAGGCTGAGGAGGGGACGACACGAGGTCAGAGGCTGAGGAGGGGACGACACGAGGTCAGAGGCTGAGGAGGGGACGACACGAGGTCAGAGGCTGAGGAGGGGACGACACGAGGTCAGAGGCTGAGGAGGGGACGACACGAGGTCAGAGGCTGAGGAGGGGACGACACGAGGTCAGAGGCTGAGGAGGGGACGACACGAGGTCAGAGGCTGAGGAGGGGACGACACGAGGTCAGAGGCTGAGGAGGGGACGACACGAGGTCAGAGGCTGAGGAGGGGACGACACGAGGTCAGAGGCTGAGGAGGGGACGAGAAGAGGTCAGAGGCTGAGGAGGGGACGAGAAGAGGTCAGAGGCTGAGGAGGGGACGAGAAGAGGTCAGAGGCTGAGGAGGGGATGACAGGAGGTCAGAGGCTGCAGGGGGGTGCGAACAGGAGGTCAGAGGCTGCAGGGGGGACAGGTGGTCAGAGGCTGCAGGGGGGACAGGTGGTCAGAGGCTGCAGGGGGGACAGGTGGTCAGAGGCTGCAGGGGGGACAGGTGGTCAGAGGCTGCAGGGGGGACAGGTGGTCAGAGGCTGCAGGGGGGACAGGTGGTCAGAGGCTGCAGGGGGGACAGGTGGTCAGAGGCTGCAGGGGGGGGCAGGAGGTCAGAGGCTGCAGGGGGGAGACAGGAGGTCAGAGGCTGCAGGGGGGACAGGTGGTCAGAGGCTGCAGGGGGGGGGTAGGAGGTCAGAGGCTGCAGGGGGGGCAGGAGGTCAGAGGCTGCAGGGGGGGGGCAGGAGGTCAGAGGCTGCAGGGGGGGACAGGTGGTCAGAGGCTAAAGGGGGGGGGGCAGGAGGTCAGAGGTTGCAGGGGGGGTAGGAGGTCAGAGGCTGCAGGGGGGAGACAGGAGGTCAGAGGCTGCAGTGGGGGACAGGTGGTCAGAGGCTGCAGGGGGGGGACAGGTGATCGGAGGCTGCAGGGGGGGGGGCAGGAGGTCAGAGGCTGCAGGGGGGGGTAGGAGGTCAGAGGCTGCAGGGGGGAGACAGGAGGTCAGAGGCTGCAGGGGGGGACAGGTGGTCAGAGGCTGCAGGGGGGGGCAGGAGGTCAGAGGCTTGCGGGGGGGACAGGAGGTCAGAGGCTGGGGGGGACAATGAGGTCAGAGGCTGCAGGGGGGGGGGACAGGTGGTCAGAGGCTGCAGGGGGGGGACAGGTGGTCAGAGGCTGCAGGGGGGGCGACAGGTGGTCAGAGGCTGCAGGGGGGGGGGGGGACAGGTGGTCAGAGGCTGCAGGGGGGGGGGACAGGTGGTCAGAGGCTGCAGGGGGGGGACAGGTGGTCAGAGGCTGCAGGGGGGGGGGCAGGTGGTCAGAGGCTGCAGGGGGGGGCAGGTGGTCAGAGGCTGCAGGGGGGGGCAGGTGGTCAGAGGCTGCAGGGGGGGGACAGGTGGTCAGAGGCTGCAGGGGGGGGACAGGTGGTCAGAGGCTGCAGGGGGGGGCAGGTGGTCAGAGGCTGCAGGGGGGGGACAGGTGGTCAGAGGCTGCAGGGGGGGGACAGGTGATCGGAGGCTGCAGGGGGGGCGGGCAGGAGGTCAGAGGCTGCAGGGGGGGGGGGCAGGTGGTCAGAGGCTGCAGGGGGGGGCAGGTGGTCAGAGGCTGCAGGGGGGGGCAGGTGGTCAGAGGCTGCAGGGGGGGGACAGGTGGTCAGAGGCTGCAGGGGGGGGACAGGTGGTCAGAGGCTGCAGGGGGGGGCAGGTGGTCAGAGGCTGCAGGGGGGGGACAGGTGGTCAGAGGCTGCAGGGGGGGGGGGGGACAGGTGGTCAGAGGCTGCAGGGGGGGGGGACAGGTGGTCAGAGGCTGCAGGGGGGGGACAGGTGGTCAGAGGCTGCAGGGGGGGGGGGCAGGTGGTCAGAGGCTGCAGGGGGGGGCAGGTGGTCAGAGGCTGCAGGGGGGGGCAGGTGGTCAGAGGCTGCAGGGGGGGGACAGGTGGTCAGAGGCTGCAGGGGGGGGACAGGTGGTCAGAGGCTGCAGGGGGGGGCAGGTGGTCAGAGGCTGCAGGGGGGGGACAGGTGGTCAGAGGCTGCAGGGGGGGGACAGGTGATCGGAGGCTGCAGGGGGGGCGGGCAGGAGGTCAGAGGCTGCAGGGGGGGGGGGCAGGTGGTCAGAGGCTGCAGGGGGGGGCAGGTGGTCAGAGGCTGCAGGGGGGGGCAGGTGGTCAGAGGCTGCAGGGGGGGGACAGGTGGTCAGAGGCTGCAGGGGGGGGACAGGTGGTCAGAGGCTGCAGGGGGGGGCAGGTGGTCAGAGGCTGCAGGGGGGGGACAGGTGGTCAGAGGCTGCAGGGGGGGGACAGGTGATCGGAGGCTGCAGGGGGGGCGGGCAGGAGGTCAGAGGCTGTGGGGGGACGCAGGAAGAGGCACAGGCCGCCAGACACTGAGCGCTGCAGCCGCTTTACTTTTGAAAATGGCGCCGCTCGGCGCCATCGTGTCACTGCGCATGCGCCCGCACTTCCGAAAATTGCCGAGCGTGTACGGGTTTTCCCGAGCACGGCCAACCTCGGAACAGCGCTGGCGCCTGCGCAGTTGCACGTCGGCCCGGCCCCCGCAGCCATTTTTCTTTCAGGCGCCGCTGCCCTCACAGCGGCCGGCGGCCGCAGCAGGGGTAGCCAGACCACCGGCCCACCGGGGGATATCCCGGTATCCCGGTTGGCCAGTCCGGCCCTGTGGTCTAGTAGTAGTGAGCAATCAGAGCCAGCTTGGGGATTTATTATAGAGCTGTAAGGGTGGCTGGAGGGGTAATGAGACAGTCCACTGACTCGTTTAGCCGTTTGTGTAATATGGGCTTCTGCTATTCAGCTCTATAAACTGAGCTGATTGCACAACAGTTTAATTTAGTTGTTTAATTTAATAAACATTTTACAAAGAGACTGGTGTTGCATCTATTGGTTGAAAAAAGTAAATTTAAGTGTAAGGCCCCTTTCACACTGCCACGACTTAAATCACATGCTTTAACCGCTTGCCGACCAACCACCGTTATAATACTGCGGCAGGGCGATGCGATCCCACGAACCGTCGTAGCTATACGTCGCTCCCTTTAAGCAGGATATCAGGCGCGCGCATGCCCGCAGCACAGCGGGAGTGCCGATGCTCACGACCGCCGGACAAGAGCGGTGTGTGTAAACACCCACATCCCAGTTCTATGAGGAAAGAGAGATTGTGAGTTCCTACAAGCTGGGAACCACGATCTCTCATCTCCTATAGTCAGTCCCATCCCCCACAGTTAGAACACACACCTAGGGAACACAGTTAACCCCTTGATCGCCCCCTAGTGTTAACCAGTGTCACTTGCCAGTGACATTTATACTGCAATCAGTGCATTTTTATAGCACTGATCGCTGGATAAATGTCAATCGACCCAAAAATGTGTCAAAAGTGTCCGATGTGTCCGCCATAATGTCAGTCTCAATAAAAATCGCAGACCGCCGCCATTACTAGTAAAAAAAAATAATAATAAAAATGCCATAAATCTATCCCCTATTTTGTAGACGCTATAACTTTTGCGCAAACCAATCAATATACTCTTTTTGCGATTTTTATTACCAACAATATGTAGAATACATATCAGCCTAAACTGAGAAAAAATTTGCTTTTTTTAAAAAAAATTGGGGCTATTACAGCAAAAAGTACAAAGTAGTGTGTTTTTTTCAAAATTGACGCTCTTTTTTTGTTTATAGCGCAAAAAATAAAAACCACAGAAATGATCAAATATCACCAAAATAAAGCTCTATTTGTGGGAAAAAAAGGACGTCAATTTTGTTTGGGTGCAGCGTCGCATGACCGCGCAATTGTCAGTTAAAGCGACGCAGTGCCGAATCCCAAAAAATGGCCTGGTCATTGAGCAGCCAATTTTTCCGGGGCTGAAGTGGTTAAGCTTGTAAAATGTTATAATTGGAGGCGCTGCAATATTTATTTGTTGGTTTGTTTGGGTACTGTATATTTACCTATTGCAAGATGGGCATTTGTTTTCTTTTCTTTAGTGCTGACCGCCTTTTTTGTTTTCACAAATAAATTCTTTGAAATACCTCAAGGTGTGTCGGTAAGTGCTGGGTGAGCAAGGTGTATCATCTTCAGGTGTGCATGTCATACTATCATTGAATGATCTAACTGCAAATTTATCAGAATACAATATTTTTTACAATAGTGTTCATTACAGAAGACAGCAGTGACATGGAGGTCAGCAGGAGTAAAATAGTGAGAGTTATAGGGGACCCAAGAAATCCACATTCCTGAAAGTGTCAGTTTTCTTGCAGATTTCAGAAAATTGCTACTGAATGGAGTGGTGTTTGGTGGTGAGGACAGCAGAAAAGGTACATTTTTACACTTTTCTTTTTTAGGGTACACATTTGGGAAGCTTTACATTTATTGACAGCAATGCTTCAAGGGCAAAAAATTATTGGCTACAACATATTTGTGTTACTGGCCACCATTCATTACCCCTGGTGACCCAAGGAATGCAAACTGTTGTATCTAGGGGCAGAGGCTCCAGCTGCTACAGCATGATCTGGATCCTGGACACAACTAGTGCATTTGTGGTGCATTTGTATCACAGACTCAAACAATCAATCAAATGATGAGCCAAAGTATGCCAAAGTTTCTTGCCAACCTAACAAGATTTTTTTTTGTTTCCAGAATGAGTATTTTATTTCTCTTATTTTTAGCAAGGTCGCACATTTTGATCCAACTTTTTGTGCAGCCCTGGGCTTTTTCCTAAGAAATGGATCCTTAAATGATTTAATATATGAGAGTAAGTTTGCTTTGCTGTTTTCTTAGTTGAGTGAAAATTAAACTGGGCAGTGCATTCTGTTTTGTATGTGCTAAGCCTTAACCTTTATATTCACCTAATTACTTGTCAAACAAAGTCCATTGACAGAAACCATGAATTTCTCCATGGTAAGCCAAGCTAAATGATTACCAATGATTTGGCAGGAGATAGCATGGGTTTTAGAGACTCAAGACACATAAAACCTGCTCCTTTCATCCAGATATCTGCCATGTTAAATGAAAATTTCAAAATAGATGTTATGTTTAAATAAGAGCTTGATGCAGACTTTAATTAATACACTGAGAGGAGGTATACAAGTATGTTCTGCTTTACCCAGAGTGTGAGATTTATAAATTACTGGGCAAAGTGCCTATAGAACAGAATAGTCTAACTAGTGGCTCTGGGCCTAGTTGGATTCCTAAAGGCTTTGTGGATGTTTTGTGGTTGGTTGTACTATTGGGCTTGAAAAATAGCAGCAATTCATATCAACTACCACATCAAACATCAAAGCTGCCATTGATATCTCTACAAATATACATCATTGTCCAGTACCACAGGGTTAGCTGCTGTCACAAATCATAGGTAATATTGAACCCATACAGCAACCCCTGGCTCCAGTAAAGCACTGACTCTATGTACTACCTTTTCTATAAAGTAAGGGATATGGACAAAAGCCATAAAAAGAATTAACACTTATGCCCCGTACATGCGGTCGGACATTGATCGGACATTCCGACAACAAAATCCTAGGATTTTTTCCAACGGATGTTGGCTCAAACTTGTCTTGCATACACACGGTCACACAAAGTTGTCGGAAAATCCGATCATTCTGAACGCGGTGACGTAAAACACGTACGTCGGGACTATAAATGGTGCAGCAGCCAATAGCTTTCATCTCTTTATTTATTCTGAGCATGCGTGGCACTTTGTGCGTCGGATTTCTGTACACACGATCGGAAATTCCGACAACGGATTTTGTTGTCGGAAAATTTTATAGCCTGCTCTCAAACTTCGTGTGTCGGAAAATCCGATGAAAAAAGTCTGATGGAGCCCGACAACACGCTCCAATCGCACATTTTCTGTGGGAAAATCCGACCGTGTGTACGGGGCATTACCTTCTGGTATATTTTAGTAGATGAACCATTTCACCTTTTCTTCTAGTAAAAGTCATAAGTCTAGTAGCTATTTGTGACTTTTTCACTTTTTGTCTCATGTATTTTTCATAGATCAGTTAAAGTGTCTCAGTATAATTTTGATTATAAGCTCAGAAAAAAAGACTGAGGTTGTAGTTGTTAAACAGGGCTAAAACAAGCTAATTTGTACAGAGATATGTACACATCCTACCATCCTAATCTGCCAATAGTTCTAAACTGATATTCATTTAATTGGTCCAAAAGGTTTGTTTGTGCAGCAATCCTGTTTCTATGAGAAGCCCACCAGTCACATTGCTTGCACTAACCAGATGTAAGCATCAATGTGACAAAAATATAGTAAAGAATTGCAGGACTGTAAAGGTGAAGTACAAGCTAGGTTAGCAGCTAGTTTCAGTGCAAGCTAACAAACTCTAGGGTGAGCAACCTGAGAGTGATACAAGTTACTTTTGAAATAGGGACCCAGCCAATCAGCATGTACACCAAAGACTGCTTGGGTATGGGTGTGCTCTTGAACCCCCCTTCCAGGGGGCCAGCACTTCTAAGAGCATAAAGATGTTCGTGTATAGTGTGGACAGATGAAGGGAATCTGGAGTATGGGATAACTGAAGCGTTGTAGATGAAGAGCAGCAAAACAAGAAAATTAGAAAGTATGTTTCTAGAGGAACCCAGCACCAAGGAAGCAGAGCAAGGACTTTCAGAAGAATGAGCCAATAATTACAAAATCACAACTTACCATCTGACCATGCCCCAGATTTTTGACTGCTACACAGAGGTGTCACCCAGCTGGATAAACACACTGCAGGTAAGTAATTGACAAATAATAAAAGATCACAAGGCCCAAAAGAAAATCATGTGTGTTTTTAATAAGTCACTGAGCCCCAAAGAAAAAATGTCCCATAAAAAAAATCTTTGAGACTTAGCAAATCCACTGCTCATTTATTATACAATTTGATGGAGTTTTTCCTTTATTATTTACCTAACTTACCTTATATTGGTCCAGTCTTAGTACCCTATATTGCCAAAAGTACTGGGATGCCTGCCTTTACAGGCACATGAACTTTAATGGCATCCCAGTCTTAGTCCGTAGGGTTCAATATTGAGTTGGCCCACATCAGGCACTTATGTTGGACGAAAAGGCCTGGCTCGCAGTCTCCATTCTAATTCATCCCAAAGATGTTCTATTGGGTTGAGGTGCAGGCCAGTCAAGTTCCTCCACTCCAAGCCTGCTCATCCACACAATATTGCCAAAAGTATTGGGCCACCCCTCCTAATCATTTGGAGGAGGGGGATTATGGTGTGGGTTGTTTTTCAGGGTTTGGTCTTGGCCCCTTAGTTCCAGTGAAAGGAATTCTTAAGGCATCAGCATACCAAGACATTATGGACAATTTCATGTTCCCAACTTTGTTGGAACAGTTTGGGCATGGCCTCTTCCTGTTACAACATGACTGCCCACCAGTGCACAAAGCAAGGTCTATAAAGACATGGATGAGCGAGTTTGGGGTGGAGGAACTTGACTGGCCTGCTTAGAGTTCTGACCTCAACCTGATAGAACACCTTTGGGATGAATTAAAGCTGAGACTGCAAGCCAGGCCTTCTTCTAGTCTAACATCAGTGCCTGACCTCACAAATGCGCTTCTGGAAGAATGGTCAAACATTCCTATAGACACACTCCTAAACCTTGTGGACAGCCTTCCCAGTTTAAGCTGCTAAAGCTGCAAAGGGTGGACCAGCTCTATTGAACCCTACAGACTAATGCCCCGTACACACGGACGGATTTTCCGACAGAAAATGTGTGATAGGACCTTGTTGTCGGAAATTCCGACCATGTGTAGGCTCCATCACACATTTTCCATCGGATTTTCCGACACAGAAAGTTTGAGAGCAGGCTATAAAATTTTCCGACAACAAAATCCGTTGTCGGAATTTCCGATCGTGTGTACACAAATCCGACGCACAAAGTGCCACACATGCTCAGAATAAATAAAGAGATGAAAGCTATTGGCTACTGCCCCATTTATAGTCCCGATGTACGTGTTTTACGTCACCGCGTTCAGAATGATCAGATTTTCCGACAACTTTGTGTGACCGTGTGTGTGCAAGACAAGTTTGAGCCAACATCCGTCGGAAAAAATCCTAGGATTTTGTTGTCGGAATGTCCGACCGTGTGTACGGGGCATAAGACTGGCAT
Organism: Lithobates clamitans; assembly: GCA_037952925.1. Lineage (NCBI taxonomy): Eukaryota > Metazoa > Chordata > Amphibia > Anura > Ranidae > Lithobates > Lithobates clamitans. Next base: position 2,813,129 of record JBBGZY010000015.1, on the reverse strand, counting down.
GCCATTAAAGTTCATGTGCGTGTAAAGGAAGGTGTCCCAATACTTTTGGCAATATAGTGTATCTGTGTATGTCAGGCATGTCCAAAGTCCGGCCCGCGGGCAAATTGCGGCCTGCGTTCCGGTTTTACCACTGGTAATTTGGCTATATATATATATATATATATATATATTTATATATATATATATGTATATATATATATATGTATATATACCGTATATATATGTGTGTATATATATATATATGTATATATATATATATGTGTATATATGTGTGTATATATATATATATATATTGTTGTCCCCAACAAATCCCAGAATGCCGTGGGGGCCACAAAAGATATATACCCATATTTATTGGCATATAACACGTACTTTTTCCCTCAGGGGGAAATCATGTGTGCATGTTATACGCCGATTCCTGCTGTCTCTGAGTGGAAGGAGGGGGCGGGCGCCGCCAGATTACACACAGCAGCGATCTCCTGTGTACCCAGCGATCAGTCTCACACAGTCCTGCCTCCTGCCCCAGGATTGGACCACTGTTCTTTCTATCACGGGCGGGACTGTGTGTGACTTATCACCAGGTACACAGGAGATCGCTGTGTAATCCAGCACTGACGAGGCTGCAGATGAGCAAGGATGTGCAGGCTGCATTAATTTACAATGGTGAGGCTGCATTAATGGGCTGCATTAATGGACAATGGAGAGGCTGCTGATAGGCAATGTGCAGGCTACATTAATTGGCAATGGTGAGGCTGCTGATGGGCAGTGTGCAGGCTGCATTAATTGGCAATGATGAGGCTGCTGATGGGCTCTGTGCAGGCTGCATCAATTGGCAATGGTGAGGCTGCTGATGGACAATGTGCAGGTTGTATTAATTGGCAATGGTGGGGCAGCAGATGGGCAATGGAGAGGCTGCATTAATGGGCAATGGAGAGGCTGCTGATGGGCAATGTGCAGGCTGCATTAATGGGCAATGGAGAGGCTGCTGATGGGCACTGTGCAGGCTGCATTAATGGGCACTGGTAAGGCTGCACATGGGCACTGATCAGGCTGCATTGATGGACTGTGACCCTTATTTTGCTTCAAAGTTCTTTATTTAAAATGCACGTTTTTTTTCTTGAAAGGTCCCTCTTAAAATGAAGGTGTGTGTTATATGCCTGTGCGTGTTATACGACGATAAATCCAAATAACAAGCCTGGTCTCATCCTTAGTCCTGAGCGGACTTCTTTCATTCCTGGTTAGTGTTTGGCTGAAGCCATTTATTATCAGTCAACTGTTTTAACTCTTTTTAAATCATAATGACAATAGAAACTACCCAAATGACCCTGATCAAAAGTTTACATACCCTGGTGATTTTGGCCTGATAACATGCTCTTTGTATCAAGTTGATACAAAGGGGTTTGAATGGTTATTAAAGGTAACCATCCTCACCTGTGACCTGTTTGCTTGTAATTAGTGTGTGCGTATAAAAGCTCAATGAGTTTCTGGACTCCTGACAGACCCTTGCATCTTTCATCCAGTGCTGCATTGATGTTTCTGGATTCTGTGTCATAGGGAAAGCAAAAGAATTGTCAAAGGATCTGCGGGAAAAGGTATTTAAACTGAGATGGCCACTCCAGAACCTTCACTTTATTCTGCTGTAGCCAATGACAGGTCGACTTGGCCTTGTGTTTTGGATCATTGTCATGTTGGAATGTCCAAGTACGTCCCATGCGCAGCTTCCTGGCTGATGAATACAAATGTTCCTCCAGTATTTTTTGATAACATACTGCATTCATCTTGCCAACAATTTTGACCAAATTTCCTTTGTAGCTCCCACATCCCCAAAACATCAGCAATCCAACTCCTTACCTTTCATCATAGGCCTGGTTGACTCCTCTCCAAATGTAGCGTTTATGGTTGTGGCCAAAAAGCTCAATTTTGCTCTCATCACTCCAAATGACTTTGTACCAGAAGGTTTGAGGCTTGTCTCTGTGCTGTTTGGCATATTGTAAGCCGGATACTTTGTGGCATTTGCCTAGTAATGGCTTTCTTCTGGTGATTCAATCATGCAGCCCATCTTTCTTCAAGTGCCTCCTTATTGTACATCTTGAAACAGCCACACCATATGTTTTCAGAGAATCCTGTATTTCACCTGAAGTTATTTGTGGGTTTTTTTTTGCATCCCGAACAATTTTCCTGGCAGTTGTGGCTGAAATTTTAGTTGGTCTACCTGACCGTGGTTTGGTTTCAACAGAACCCCTTATTCATCACTTATTGATTAGAGTTTGAACACTGCTGATTGGCATTCTCAATTCCTTGGATATCTTTTTATATCCCTTTCCTGTTTTATACAGTTCAACTACCTTTTCCCGCAGATCCTTTTTATAATAATTCTAATTCTTTTGCTTTCCCCATGACTCAGAAACCAGAAACGCCAGAAACGCCAGTGCAGCACTGGATGAAAGATGCAAAGGTCTGTCAGGAGTCCAGAAACTCATTATTGACCTTTTATACACACACACACTTTTTTTCTCAGAGAATAGGTGCAGGAACCCCCCCCCCCGTCTGAGTCACCCCTTGTCTCTGCCCCCTACCCACCTCTGACCACCGTCTCTTGATTCCACCCCCTACCCACCTACCAGCACTGCCCCTTTCAGAGAATACAGAACCAAGTATGATTTTGTGGTGCTAAATAATTTGTATGGAACATGGTAATGATAAAAAGAAAAGCAGTAAACTAGATCCCCTGCAGCCAGGAAGAATAGAATCCCAGCAATAGATCCCCACACAACAATAGACTCCCCCAGCAAGAATGGACTCCACCCCAACAACAATAGATTCCCTGCAGCAACAGTGAACCACCCACAACAACAATATCACACCCAGTAACAAAAAATTTCCACCCAAGCAACATTAGACCCCTCCCCTCCCAGCAGCAACAACAGATCTCCCAGCAGCCAGCATCAATAGATCCTCCAGCAGCCAGTAAAAATAGACCTCTCCCTCAACAGTAGATCCCTTCCAGCAACATAAGACCCCCCCCAGGATAATATATTCCCCATCAGCAACAAAAATCCCTATCACACAAAATTAGATCCCCATCAGTAACAATAGATCCCCCAGCAGCCAACATCAATAGACCCTCCAGCACACCCCACCCCATGCTATTACATACATTCAGTGCTGGAGGGGCCGGAACTGCATTCCCCCGCGTTCCCGCTGAAAAAAAGCCCTGCTAAATACAAGCAAACAGATCACAAGGTGAGGATGGTTACCTTTAATAGCCATTCAAACCCTTTGGTGTTAACTTGTGTGCATGTTATCAGGCCAAAACTTTTGATCAGGGTCATTTGGGTAGCTTCTGTTGCCATTATGATTTAAAAGAGTAAACACAGCTGATTGATAACAAATGGCTTCGGCCAAACACTAACCATGATTGAAAGAAATGTTTTTGTGTTATCATTCATATTCTCTGAAAAATGGCCAAGAAATCATAAATTCTGTCAGGGTATGTAAACTTATGAGCACAACTTTTTATATATATATATATATATATATATACATACACACACACATCTCTTCACCACACACAACCACAAAGGCAAGAGAATTCTTGTTCAAAAAGAGGGGAGACACCTGGGAAAGGGGGGGCTGCCCACCCCAAAATCATAAAAATTGGAATTTACCCCCAAAAGGCAAAGGGGCTTTGAAGGCAGCAGACAACAATGAAAATGTTGTATAGCTAAAAAGTAGCTTTATTTATACATGGAACATCGGAGTAAAAACATGAACTTTGTACATCGAGTTATAAAAGGGGCACAGAAGTTTATGAACTATACATAAATGATGTGTTAAAAAAGCGCTTGGGTAGTCTGACGCGTTTCGACCCCATCGGGTCTTCTTCAGAGGAAATGCATGCACTGTAGGAGAATTCTGTATACATAAAGTAATGGTACCAATATGATTATATGTACTTATAAGCAATGACCACAGTTATACATGATAAGATTTTCTAAACATAATTACCCAAAGGTATACGTATAGTTGTGTCTTCTGAGCCAGCGATTTTTTGGAAGCGCTTTTACCATCAAGTTTCAACACCGGGCCCCACGGCCAGCCACCACCTCACAGGGGAGGAAAGCTTGAGCAGCAGCTGTACAACTTACGATGGCTTATACTTTGGAAGAACCCCCACACCTGGTAAGGTGCACGTGGATCAGCAGCACCCGCGATCTAAACATCAAGCAGCAACATCAATAGAAGCATGTAGAGGTTTTTTTGAAAATTTATATGGATCAATAATAAAAACTAATAAAAGTATTAGGGTATTTACAAAGTTTCTCTACAGGCTGTTGGGCCTAAATTATCTCAAAGTAAGAATCTTTATGTATTGTAATCAAGGTTTTTAAAGCAAGTGTATGAGCATCTGTATAGAAAGGAAAGATAAATTGAAAAATATATATACTACAAACCAGATTGAGAAAATGAAAGGGAGCAAAAAAGAACAGGGAAAAAGAAAAAGAAAAGGATAGGAAAGAGAAAGGGAAAGGAAAAGAGAGAGAAAAAGGAAGGGAGGGAGGGAGGAGGGGGGGGAAGAGGGAAGGGTAAAAGGGGGAAGGAAGGGGGGGGGAACCCCAGGGTGGGAATGAAAGGAAGGGACATAAAAAGAGGGACAAGACAATGGAAACCAGATGAGGGAAACCAAAAGGGAGAGAAGGAAGAGGGAAAAATAAAAACAGAAAAATAAAATAAAGAACAGTAGCGAAAGGGAAAGAAAAGAAAAGAAAAGAAAAGAAAAGGAAAAAGGGTATACCTAGGCCTAGGATAAAGAGAGGGAAAGAAAAAAAGAAGGAAAAAAGTGTGGAGAAAAGAAAGAAAAAAATGGTCAGGAGTGAGCTAGGGGAAAAGGAAGGGTTAATGATGAATGGGAGTGATAGTGAAGGAAAAAATGTGAATGGGTGCAATAGCTAGAAAAAATGATATATTATGAGGGGATTGCTAAAAAAAGAACAATGAGAGTATAGTGCAAATGAGTGAGAAGTAAAAAAGGAATGTTGTGAAGATCTGTGATAAGAAAGTGATGGGGGAAAGGATGCAGTGTATAAGGGTGAAGTAGTGATATGTGAAAAAATGAATGAAAGTATTTGAATTGCAAATCTGAAATTTACCTCTAAGTGCCAGACAGACGGCCGTGCCCCATGTGCAAAAGATAATCTGGGAGGTTGCACCAAAGAGGATATCGTGGCTGTACATGAGAATGTAAAGTGTGTTACAATCGGGCTAATAGTGCACAGATCAATCCAATATAGCGGTTGATAGATACCTGAGTTTCAAGAGCTTGCCGTAGGGTGGCACACTGGGGGCTCTACTGTAAGGTGCTACTCTAGGGTCTCCGTCGTAAGGTGGCACTCTGGGGACGGTGCCACTCTGGGGGGCTCTGCTGTAGGGTGGCACACTAGGGGCTCTGCCGTAAGGTGCTACTCTGGGGGCTCTGCCGTAGGGTGCCACTCTGGGGGCTCTGCCGTAGGGTGTCACTCTGGGGGCTCTGCCGTAAGGTGAGATTCTGATGTAAGGGGGACTAACTCTGCGGACTGTGATTATAGGGAGAATGTTGGGACTTTGGTGTAAGGGAGGACTCTGATGTGAGCGTGGCACTCATCATGACTGCTGTACTCTATATGTTGTTTTGTTCATTACTTACTCCTGACCCACGTACTCTGTACAATTTGCTGTACATAGACCTGACCAAGGTGTTGTCTCAACAGTTGCTGGTTTTAATTAAAGACATTGTAAAGTCTTGTTTTTTATTTTTTTTTTTTAAATAACAAACATGTTATACTTACCTCCTCTGTACAGTTGGTTTTGCACAGAGCAACCCGGATCCTCCTCTTCACTGCTCTTGGCCCCTCCCTCCTGTTGAGTGCCCCCACAGCAAGCAGCTTGCTGGGGGCAGAGGTGTAGCGTTGGGGGTGCGAGGGGAGCCGTGGCCCCGGGCACAACATTTGGGGGGCGCAAAATCCCACGCCAGTGTGTGTCCCCCCCCGGCTCCATCCTACTAATTTTGATTTCCTATGTCTCCACGCTTTGGCCGCCATGTTCTGTTGCAGGATGGCCCCTGGCGCCCTGTGATTGAGGGAATAGGGTCATGTGCAGTGGCGGGGCTGGCCTGTCCTTGATCGCTGGTGAGCAGGACTGGCCCCTGCTTAGCTGTGAGCCGCTGCTGTCCCCCTCCTCCTTTCCTCCAGAGTCTGGACCGAATCCCAGATCATTTCCCTGTTGTGGCAGGCAGTGTGACAGACCGCAGAGGCAGAGCAGATGGAAGAAAAGCAGGTGAGTGAGAGACTCCCTCCTGAGTCGCGTTGCTGACCTGGGGGGAGTGGACATTGTCTGGGGAGAGGGAGCCAGTAAGTCAGTTTAGTGTGTAGTGTAGTGTGTAGTGTAGTGGGCAGTTTAGTGTGTAGTGGACAGTGTAGTGTGTGGTGTAGTGGGTAGTTTAGTGTGTAGTGGGCAGTGTAGTGGGCAGTTTAGTGTGTAGTGGGCAGTTCAGTGGGCAGTTTAGTGTGTAGTGGACAGTGTAGAGTGTAATATAATGGTTAGTATAGGAATCAGATAAGTCAGTGCAGTGGTCAGTGTAGGAATCAGGTTGGTCAGTACTATTGTAGGAAGGGAAGGGACTCCTGGTGTATAATTTGATTGTCTCCCAGGAGATTGTATACAATAAACTGACTGAGTGGTTTTCAATGACAAACTTCTGAAGACATCTTCATTATCAGCAAAAGTAAAATGATGTAGATGACTTTATCCAAGGGCAATAGAGCAGATTGATGAACAAAATCCATTTGAGCGTCTCTGTAATTTTGTAGCCCATGGGAGTTACAATCAAGCTCAGATTTGTTTTATTTTGTAAATGAAAAGTAATCCATCATAAGAAAAGGTTATATATCTACCTTTAACTACACATTTAAGGCAAATGCTTTATGAGTCATGTTAAATCCACTAAAATGCATAAACACTATTATGACATTCTTGGAATAGGGTTTTCATAGCATGTTTTCATTTATCTATTACAAATAATATTTAAAGCAAACTTGTGGGCGCATGCAAAAGAGCATAGTGACTCCTACTGTACTCTAATTTAAAACAGTATCAAACCTGGTAAAAAATATATATATAAAAATATGGCCCTGGAAGCTTTATGCCATAGTGTACTAATATGCACTGCATGTTACCACATTATGGCAGACTAGGCATGTGCAATTCGTTTCGTTCCGAATTAGTTTTTTAAAGAATTTCGACAAATTCGTTAATTCGGGAATATCCGAATTAACGAAAACCGTTTAATGAATTTTTTCCGAATATTCGTAAATTCGATAAAATTGAACAATCGTAACTTCGGGCATTCGTACATTCGCAATTTACGAATGTACATTCGTACATTAGTAAATTAGTGAATTCGTAAATTTGTAAATTCGAATATTCGGAAATCTGAAAAATTAGTTAACTAATTAAAACTTAACTGTTAGTAATTACTAGTAACTTTTAAATTATAGGTATTGTAATTTCCTTTCAAATTTGGCTGTGAACGTAACACATACAAATTTATCCGAAGTTATGAATGATCCGAAAAAACGGAATGGAACGTAATGAATTAATAATAATAAATAACAATAATAATAATAACAACGTTTTATTATTATTATTTATTATTAATTTGTTCCGTTCCATTCGTTTAGATGCAGCATTCGTTTTGGATAATTCGTAACTTCGGTTAAATTCGTATTTGTTACATTCACTGACAGTCAAATTTGAAAGGAAATTACAATACCTATAATTTAATAATTAGTTACTATTTCAGATTTTTGAATTTTCGGGTTTTTGGATTTTCAAACTTAGAATTTACAAATTTCCGAATTTTCTAATTTACAAATGTACGATTTTACGAATTTACAAATGTACGAATTTACAAATGTAAAAATGTACGAATTTACGAATGAACGAATGTACGAATGAACGAATGTTCGAATTTACGAATATACGAATGAACGCATTTACGAATTTACGAATGAACGAATTTACGAATCGCGATCATAACGAATGACCCGGAAAACGAAAAAAAAATAATAAACTAATGAAACGAAAACGAAAATGAACGAATTTTTTGGCTGTGCACATGTCTATGGCAGACACACCTGCCAAGCAATCCCCTTCAGCACTGCGGTGTCAGTCGTGGGCAATTCCATCTTCTCCCGGCCTTCCTTCCTTTGGACTTTTCAGCTGCTTGATTGGCTCAGTGTATATTAACACTGACAGGTAGGGAGGAGCAGTTATGACAGAAGAGACCAATAAGGCCTCTTCTGTGATGCTAATATTACTAAACACAAGCAAAGGGCAAGAGGTAGGAGGGGTGAGACAGAACCAGCACAAACAAAAGCTAATAGTTTTTGTCATATCATAGCAACTTTATTTGTTTATTGGTGACCTAGGAGGCACCACAGTTGAACAGCATACCCAGTATTTTCAATTTGTAAATGCTGTCAATGAGAATGACAAAATAGTTGATGTGCTCCTGTTGAATAAATTCCTATTACTTGAAAGCAGCAGTTACATTTATGTAAAAAAAGTAAGTACCTACCATAGAAACAGAAAAAGTATATCAGCATATTTGAAAACGCAAGCATTAACTGCAGTTCCAATTCACGGAAATCAATCCTTATCCCCAAGGATGTACCGGACACCATGGAGCCCCTGGACTCCCCAAGATTACAAGACAAACATGCCATGGACATTCTACAGGAACTCTGGACAGGACGCGAACAGGGACATGTATCCTTCCTCGAACATCTGGATTTAGACAAACCAAGGAAGGTCATCCATACAGGTTTTAAGCCTATTTCAAAGTTCTTTTTCTGTACCAAGACAAATGTCCCTTATGTGGAAACATTTTATACATTAGTTTATAATGAATTAAAGTCTATCTGTGCACAAAAAAACACGCACAATAACCTTTCAAAACAAGAACAACAAGCACTCCGGAAATTACAATCTAACCCAAATATTGTTGTCCGACAAGAAGACAAGGAAGGAAGAATAGTTGTCTTGAACAAAGAAGACTATATAACTTAATCCCAAAAAGACTCTTATCAGATCACAAAACTTACATTAAGCTTGGACAAAATCTTATTTAGACATTCAGAAGAGAACTCTCAAGTATGGTAGACATAGCTATAGAAGAAGGTGTTCTTAATCCCAGTGAAAGATCCTTTCTCTGTCCCAATTTCTTTGCCACCTCGTATTTCTATTACCTACCTTAAGTTCACAAGGATCCTCTCCACCCACCAGGCAGACCCACCATAGCAGCCATTGAAGGACTCACCAGCCACCTCTTGGACTATGTAGACTTTTTCCTACAACCTATCGTCCAACAGCTCCCTGCCTACATGCGAGATTCCAGTCATCTATTAGACACTTTGAGCCATTATGCTTGGGATACAGACTACCGCTGGGTTTCGTTAGACGTCACCTCACTCTACACCTCGATCCCACATGATGTATGTTTATAGGCCGCTTGCTACTTTCTATGTAAAGAGGAAACTCTGAACCCCACGCAAGCAAAATTTATTCTCAAAGCCATCAATTTTATCTTACACCACAAATACTTTGAGTTTGAAGAAGAATACTACCTACAGACCAGAGGTACTGCCATGGGTGCAAGTTTTGCCTCCAGTTTTGCCAATCTTTTTATGGCACACTGGGAAGACATTTACATCTGGGCTGAGAACATCTTCACATACCATTTAATATACTATGGCAGATATATTGATGACATCATCGTCATCGGCAAGGAGCTACCAACTTAATCCAAAAGTTCCTTCAATACTGCAAAAACAACACATTTGGCATACATTTCACATCTGTTACAAATCCAGATGAACTCATTTTTCTCGATCTTGAATTGTTTCCGGACCAAGATTCCAAAATATGTACATGAACCCATTTCAAACGAAATGTTCCATACTCTGCATGAGTACTTTTGTCATATAACGCTTCCTCCCAGTCTGAATATAGATATCAGATATTCCAACCGCTGCTAACAACCAATAAAGCAAGACAATACTTCTTTGGTTGCTGAACATGGACTGTTTATTGAAAACACAGGTACACAGGTAATACTCTGGACAACCCCCCTTTGCATTCCAGGCGGGTTAGACTGTCCAGTCAGCAGTGAGAGCTGTTGGAGGAATTGGCCCCCACCAATCTCACAGCTAATCTACATACACATCCCATAATATCCAAGGCAGACAGACACAATAGAACATTGGAATACAGCCACTCCTCAAATGACCCAGCAAGCTGTACACAACAAAATAAGACAATATATATATATATATATATATATATATATATATATATATATATATACACACACACACACACACACACACACACAACATTCCAGTGTGGCTGTACAGTGAGTCTGATTAGTTTAGTACAGATCAGACTGAATTTCTCGGTCACCCTGTGCCCCTATTAGAGACACAGGGGAGCTGAAACAAGGTTTTCCCAACCACCCCAAGGGATTCTGGGTTCCACGGGGCCCCCCTGCCCAAAGTGACTCCGTCACAAAACCCACAACTTGAAACTCCTATTTACACAGGAAAAGCTGTCATCATACAAAATGGATCCGCAACATGCCATACAGTCAATTCTGTCACCTCAGACGGAATTGTAGCTCCATTGAGGTTCTCTCCAAACAATTCCTGGAGAAAGGTCACCATGCTGAAAACATACATCTAGCCTTCCAAAAATACCTAAAAAAATATACAGAAGAGCCTTTTCTTGAGGATAAAGACGATAGAGAAAGAAAACAACCCAGGAGACCTATTGTCAACCCACAAAGGCCCCACGTTTATCACCAAATATAACAATAGACATTGGTCTATCAAGAATACTATTACTAAACATTGGGGGATCCTCTGTAATGATCCTAAACTTAAGTCACACATTCCCCCCAGCCTAAACTGGTGCTTAAAAGGGCTAATAATGTGAAGAACCTTATAGCCCCCAGCAAACTACACAGAAAGTAAAAAAAACCTTCTTGATTCCATCCCTAAAATGTTCTCCCTCACTGGGATGTACAAATGTCACAAGAGAAAATGCCTTACTTGTGCACATGTGACTAACGGATAACAAACATTCTCTGATTCAAAAGGCAACACTTTTTCCATCAAGGAATTCTTAACATGTTCTAATAACTTCGTTGTATATCTCATCACCTGTCCTTGCAAAATGTGCTATGTAGGCCGCACCATCAGGCCCCTATGCACCAGATTTGGGGAACATAGGAGGAGTCTGAAGGAAATATATCCCAAATGTAGTATTCTGAGACATTTTTTAGCTCATCATGACAGAAATCCTGCATCACTCAAAGTAACAGCCATTCAATCCATTTCACCTTCCCTTCCTGACAGGGAACATTTTTAAAAACTCTGGTCACGAGACTTATTGGATCTTCAAGCTCAATAGTCTCTCACCAGAAGGCCTTAATGAAGAACCACTTTAATAACATCACATAATAACTCTATATAATTCATTTTGTTCTTAATTTTTGACGTATCCTGATCTCTCTTGATAACTTTAATACTTCCCAACATGCTGACTATCGGGACATTCTCTGATCAACTATATTTACCATTCACTATATATATTTTCATTTCATTTTTATTTATTTTTTTTTTAGATTCATCATCATTTTTCATTTCAATTTTTATATTTACTTTTTAACAATTGTAACAATTTCCTCATCTTTTAAAATGTCTTCCTCATCTCCCTATATTCTGGACAAATGTCCACATGATAGCACTCAAAATGGCACATATCCCATACCTCATTCAAATAACATACCATTCTCTCTTACATTTCATATCACATATTGTACATCTACAATTTAAAACAACTATCTATTCCTTTTAAAAATAGGATTTTTTATAACAGCTTACCTGTAAAATCCTTTTCTTTTGATGTACATCACGGGACACAGAGCCTCAGTAATTACTGATGGGTTATATAGGGTATCACTAGGTGATTGGACACTGGCACACCCTAAACAGGAAGTTCAACCCCTTATATAATCCCCCCCTTACAGGGATACCTCAGTTTTGTAGCAAAGCAATATGAGTGTATTAAAAGAGGGGCGGGACCTCTGTGTCCCGTGATGTACATCAAAAGAAAAGGATTTTACAGGTAAGCTGTTATAAAAAATCCTATTTTCTTTCTCGTACATCACGGGACACAGAGCCTCAGTAATTACTGATGGGACGTCCCAGAGCAATGCTATTTGTGGGGAGGGGACCACACACGTAGGGTGTAATCAGACCTGAGGACCTCGTACTGCTGCCTGCATTACACTACACCCAAAGGCGATATCCTCATGCCTTCCCACATCCACCTGATAAAATCTGGTGAATGTATAGACTGAAGACCTTACAGATTTGAGCCATAGAGGCCCGGTGACGCACCGCCCAAGAGGCACTAATCGCCCTTGTGGAGTGTGCCTTGACCTGAAAAGGTGGATTTTTTTGTTTCAAACCGTAAGCCTGAATAATCATTTGTCGAATCCATTTAGAAAGGGTAGACCTTGACGCTGCCTGCTCTCTATTGGGACCTTCTGGTAGCATGAACAAAACATCCGTTTTGCGAACCTGAGCAGTTGCTTCCAGATAGGTCCTGACTGCCCTTACTACATCCAAAGAATGTAGTGACCTTTCTTCCGAGGAACAGGGATCTGGAAAAAAGGAAGGCAGAACAATATCTTGGTTTAGATGGAAATCTGAACCCACCTTTGGTAGAAAGCTAGGATGAGGGCGCAATACCACTCTATCCTTATGCATGATCAAATAAGGCTCTTTACAGGAAAGGGCTGCTAACTCTGATACTCTTCTAGCAGAAGAAATGGCTACCAGGAAAAGTAACTTCCTTGTCAATAAGACCACGGAATCTGACGTATGGGCTCAAAAGGCTGTTTCTGTAAAACCGACAGAACCAAATTCAAGTCCCAGGGGTTTAGGGGCGCTTTAACTGGAGGATTAAGACGCGTCACCCCTTGCATAAAGCTTCGGACCAAGGAATGAGAAGCAAGTGGTTGTTGAAATAACACTGATAAGGCCGAGACCTGGCCCTTGATGGTACTCAAGGCCAGCTTCATCTCTAATCCTATTTGTAGAAAGTCAAGAATTCTACCAATGACATATTTTCTGGGATGCCAACCCCTGGCTTCACACCAGGATACATAAGTCCTCCAAACTCTATGATAAATCACTCTGGAAGCTGGCTTCCTAGCATTGATTAAAGTAGAGATCACAGGACATGAAAGCCCACGACTCCTCAGTACGTGGATCTCAACAGCCAAACCGTCAAATTTAGCGTTTGTAAGGCAAGATGGAATACTGGACCTTGAGATAATAGGTCTGGACGTGACGGTAGGGTCCACGGGGAACCCACTGTCATTCTTACTATCTCTGCATACCAAGCTCTTCTGGGCCACGCTGGGGCCACCAGAAGTACCGACTTCTTTTCCTGCCGGATCCTGCGAAGGAGCCGTGGCAGTAGCATAATAGGAGGAAACGCATAAATCAGTGAGAACAGATGCCACGGAATCACCAACACATCTGTCCCGTATGCAAGAGGATCCCTTGTTCTTGCCACAAACTTGTCGACCTTGTTGTTGATCCTGGACGCAAAGAGATCTACATCTGGTATCCCACATCTTTGGCATATGGCCCAAAAGACATCGGGGTGAAGAGATCATTCCCCCGGGACTAACTGTTGGCGACTCAAATAGTCCGCCTGCCAGTTCTCTATCCCTGGAATGGCACATGCTTTTCTGCCCAGACTAAAATCTGGTTCACCTCTCTCTGAGCTGCACGACTCCTGGTGCCTCCCTGATGATTGATATAGGCCGCTGCTGTGGCATTGTCGGACTGGATCCTGACAGGGCAACCCTGTAGCCTGAGAGTCCAGGCCCTTAGGGCTAGATATGCCACAGGGATCTCCAGAATGTTGATGGGTAAGGTCTTCTCGATTTCGGACCATTCCCCCTGGACCGCAGACTGTTCCAGAACTGCTCCCCAACCCGAAGGAGTGGCATCCGTTGTTACCACCGTCCAAGTAACCAGTAAAAAGGATTTCCCTTTCTGCAGGCTTTCGGGTATTAACCACCAACTGAGGCTCTGATGTACTGCATGAGACAGGTGCATCGGAAAACCTAATGCCTGTACCTTCTTGCTGCCCGTACTACATCCAACACCTAAGACACTGGCGAAAAAACTGAGGTATCCCTGTAAGGGGAGGGATTATATAGGGGGTTGAACTTCCTGTTTAGGGTGTGCCAGTGTCCAATCACCCTAGTGATACCCTATATAACCGTGGTCTTATTGACAAGGAAGTTAATTTTCCTGGTAGCCATTTCTTCTGCTAGAAGAGTATCAGAGTTAGCAGCCCTTTCCTGTAAAGAGCCTTATTTGATCATGCATAAGGATAGAGTGGTATTGCGCCCTCATCCTAGCTTTCTACCAAAGGTGGGTTCAGATTTCCATCTAAACCAAGATATTGTTCTGCCTTCCTTTTTCCCAGATCCCTGTTCCTCGGAACAAAGGTCACTACATTCTTTGGATGTAGTAAGGGCAGTCAGGACCTATCTGGAAGCAACTGCTCAGGTTCGCAAAACGGATGTTTTGTTCATACTACCAGAAGGTCCCAATAGAGGGCAGGCAGCGTCAAGGTCTACCCTTTCTAAATGGATTCGACAAATGATTATTCAGGCTTACGGTTTGAAACTAAAAATTCCACCTTTTCAGGTCAAGGCACACTCCACAAGGGCGATTAGTGCCTCTTGGGCGGATTTACACTATGTGAAAGCTCTTTTTCTTTATTTTTTCCTTATTTTTTCCTTGCCACATTTGGAGGATTGTTGCTGATCGGGTGGAACCAGGTGGAAGATCCCAGCCTACATCCGGATAAGAAACCAGATTAATAGGAATGTGAACACGAGGCTCGGACCCATTTTTATCCCTTCCAGGAGCGAGGGAGCCGTGAGGTTTTTCCTGCCTACCTCTTCGGGATTGGAACCGGATCTAACACCACCGCTTTGACGGTACAAGCCTATATGACTCACCGCCAACGACCTGTGAGTCCAGCATCTCTGGTAAGGGCATTACATTTCTCTATGCTGAAGTGTGCGTTTTATAAAGGTCTGGCTTTGTTTGCTGGCATGCCTTACACTTTGCGGTGAAAAACACCCACACAAATTTTGAACATCCTGCATTTTCAAGAATCGCCAATCCATATAGACTTTTACTATCATATACATGTCTATAAGTCATTTTATTTTTAGCCAATATTTTATTCATTTTTTTTGTTCATATTTTTGGTGTATTCCTGTCATAATAGACATGTGACACTGTTTTTGCCTTTATATGTATGTATCACCATGTCAGTGTAGTCTCCCAAACCACTCATTTTTTCACCTTTTTTTTGCTTTGTTTGATGTCACATTTAGTAAGACACACTTATATGACACTAACCTGGTTGAAATTTTTTTTTTTAATATATCCATCCTCTGTTTAAAGTTACATATCTTATAGAGGCTGTTTTCACACCTGGTAATTTCAGGTATCATGCTCACCATTGTGATTCCACATCTATTAATGTAGATTTTGAATTTTTATTATAGCGCTACACTTTGTTTTCTCAAAAATACAGTGTAGCCTCAGATTGTGAGTAACGTGGTTTACGAGCGTTTTGCAAAACAAGCTATTTTTTAAAAAAAATCCTGACTCGCTTTGCAAATGTCTCGCAAGATGAGCAGGATTCAAGCCGCTGGGGTGTGCAGTACCGCATTTGGCCAGAGGTGCGGGGGCACTGGTGATGCTCGGAGACACTCGGAGATGTCTCCGAGTGTCTCCAAGTATTTCCGAGTGTCTCCGGTGCCCCCACACCTCTGGCTACATGCAGTACTGCATAGACAAGCAGTGGCTGTGGAACGGATTATATGAGTTTCCATTATTTCCTATGGGGAAACTCGCGTTGATATACAAGTGCTTTGGATTACAAGCATTCCTTTGGAATGAATTATGCTCGTAATCCAAGGTATTACTGTAAAATACATCACATCCAAATTTTTGTTCTTTCATACAAGAATTTTCGCAACTTTAGTAACCTTTTCATTTTTGATATGAGATTAGTATGCCAAAAAAAAAAGGACGATCTCATCGTGAGTACCAGGAATTAGAGAGCACTCTTGATCTTGGCATGATGACAGAACAAATGTCAGTAGCAAAGAAAACACCAGAGGCTAGATATCTGAGGTTAAAATAAGACAGGTCTCACCTGCATACTTCCTAAGTAGATCCTAATCAATGGAACACCTGATTTAATTCCTTGGATTTTAAGCTCTGGTTCACATTGATGCTACTTTAAAATTGCGCTACTTCACTTGAAGTAGCGCGATTTCAAAGTAGCAAGGTCAGCACGATTTCAGCTGCTACTTGATAGACATCTGTGTGGCTTCATGCACAGATATCTATTGAAGTTCGCACCTGAAATTGGCAAAAGTTCCAGTACAGGAACTACTTTTTCAAATCGATGCGGAACCACAAAATTAGTATCACACCAATTGGAACAGTGCCATTGCCTCCAATAGGCTGCGACTTGTCATACGATTTGATTTCTCAAATTGCATGACAAATAACTCCAATGTGAACCTAGGCTAAGTGGTAGTAAGTGTGGGGGTTTACATACTTTTTGCACATGACAAATCTGCACTTTTGTTCATGTCAATGGTGAGAATGAATACAGCTTTTTAGCTTCATGTGTCATTTGTTCACGTATTTCAACTTTATCTGTAGGCACAGTGTGAATGAAGATCTAATGTTTCACTGTTTAAATATGATAACAAAAAAATCAACAATTTCCAAGAGGTATACTTATTTTTCACATAATTGTATCTATTTGAAATAATAGCATTTACCTAGTTCAGAGTGGCAAGAATCCTATCAAATATGCAATTTGTTAATGAATCATTATTCATGTGACCTAATGAATAAGTGAGAAATTAGTTGAAGTTGATTCTATTTGCCCCTTTGTAAATAGACCCCCTTTAGGCCCGGTTCACACTGATGGGGTGCGGAGTTAGCAGCAATTTCTGTGAGATTTCCGCACCTCATTAAGTTTGCACCCCATTCATGTGGATCGCTGCGGGTGTGTATGTTAAGTTAACAACATCCTGAAATTGGTTTGCAAAACACAGTGCAATGGGTGTGAACACCCATGCGATCCGATTCTGGTGCGTCCAAAAAAAGGGTCCAACACGATGGTGTGGATGCAGTGTGATTTAAACCATACAGAATGAATGGTTCAAATTGCATTGCTGCACAATCACGTGATTTGAACAGGAATGTGGTGAGTTTCTGTGTAAATCGCATGCGGTTCCCGCACCGCATCCTGTGTGACCCAGGACTTAAACTCAGATATGTATTGAAGGCTAGGAAACTAACATGACATACATTACAATAAAATCAATAGAACATGTAAACCGCGCTAAAATAATGAGTAAAGTCCAATTAACAATCAGTGAGATAAAGTTCAATTGAAGTCCAGAACACAACGGTAAAGTTCTCTATGTGATAAGGTGGAGAAAATAAATGGAAGATGACTGTGTGGTGAACTGCTTACCAGAACGTAAGCCAAGTCAGACGGATGGCTTAAACCCAGCCCAGGCCTTTAGGAGCGCTCCAAAATGGGCAGGATCCGTCGCGCTCATACAGCAAAAACGGGTCCACATAGGGTTTAATCAGATAAAAATACAAAGAAGATAGCGTGATACTGACATAATAATATAAGTCAAAAAAGAAAAAAGTGGTGTTCACACAAATAATCATAAAAATCATAAATGCACCCTGAATGCGTAGCAAATACAGGGACGTGAAAAATAGTGACATGCAACATGCAATGAGTAGTGTCCTTAGAAGTGAGGTGTAAAGCACCAAGTATATCTGTTTATCAGAAATAACGTTGGACAAGCAGACAAAAAGACCAAAAATGGAAAAAAAACACCCGGTGCACAGTCACAGGAGGCCGCTTACCAGATGGCAAACTGGTGAGGATATAATCTGCGGTAGGCTTACTGCCTCTGTGTAACCCAGAATATAAACATAATTGGACCCATAGAGGTTCCTGCTCACCAGAAGACTGATTGGAAATAGCCCAAAACGAAACCTTGGCAAAGTCACCGCGATCCCGTCCTGGCAAACTCTTTCTATTCCAGAGCCAGAGGACCCCGCAGCTTTAGATGTGACAGTCAGTGCGATTTGCACTGACAGGTATGAGGTGAAGATGATTAAGATGGTTAAGTACATGGAATATGATTAAAAGTAACTTGATGAATTGCCTCAGAGCCAAAACTGATGATACAATAATGAAGCAATAATTAGTGCAGTTTGGATATTTTCCTGTACCAGTAATGATGTTTGTGAGTATACATCCCAGGAATTATCTATTGCAAGAAAAGACTGCATTGTAGAGGTGCCTGGTGCTTACATAACACCTGGATGTCTCAGCAGAGAGGAGAGATATGAAGCTTACAATATACATTAGGGACATATGCAGGGGAAATGAGGATACAACAACATTTTCACAGATATCTTGTGTTGTCTTAGAATAACAACAGCCCCCAGTTATATTTACATTACATTATGACTTCACTTAGCCTCAAACATGGGTTATATTTTCCAAAAATGAAAATGTGTACAGTATTATATTTGTAAAGAGGTCGTGTAACAGCCTAAAGAACAAAAATGTTCCCACTCTGAAACAAAGTATATGAACACGTTATCTACACTATGAATATATATATATATATATATATATATATATATATATATATATATATATATATATATATATATATATACACACACACACACACACACACACACACACATGCACATACATACATACATACACTAACACATATACACACACACACTAATACATACACTAACATATACATACACACATACGCATGCACATACATACATACATACACTAATACATACACTAACACATATACATACACACACGCATGCACATACATACACTAATACATACACTAACACATATACATACACACACACGCATGCACATACATACATACACTAACACATATACATACATACATACATACACTAATACATACACTAACACATACCCCCCCAACACACACACACACACATGCACATACATACACTAATATATATACATACACACACACACACACATGCACATACATACACTAATATATATACATACACACACACACACACACGGGGCGTTCAAGTCAAACCGGTAACTTCTGAGTTGATATAACAAAAGAAGAAAGTTCAAGGAGTGGTAACTGCATTTATTTTTTAACATACTCCCTGCTACATTTATACACTTATTCCAGTGTTTAATTAATGCCTGGAATACTTTGGCATAGATATATTTGCATTGTACGGCACCTTGAGCTTCTAGTGTCTATGACTGAGACAGGCAGTCAGCAAATAAAGTTGTAGTAAAGTCAGTACTTTACTACACTCAGTATTCTCTAATCACAGCTTTGAAAAACCCCAAAAAACTCCACTACAGTAATATAGCACAGTGATATATTTAACACACGCACTTTTTTGCTTCAGGACTTCTAAGTGAATAGGAATTAAAGTAAAAAAAATGTAGAAGCAGGAGGAAACCCTAATGACATAATGTTGACAGCATTCATGCCAGAGCTTTCTCCCTATCCTTGGGTGTTCTCTGCAGCATTAGGCCTAGTTCACACTGGCATTGAAAGCAGGCATTTGAGGGGAGTTTTTAACGCTCCACAAAAGCATATGCTGTGGATAATATGGATAGAGCTATTCACATTTTCAAAACATGAAGTGTTAATGTACACTGCTGATGCTAAACGGACGTTTAGGAGCAGTTGGGCATTTTTTTCAACTTCTCCCTTAACTCTCTTCTGTTATCTTATCAGTACACGTACACAGGGTCCTTTATAGTGGTTTCTAGGCAGTTGAGTTTAGAGGCTTTTTTTGGAAAAAAATGGGTTCAGACGCTGAGTTTAGAGGCCTTTGAAGCGCCAATCGCTTATAAACACGGCTAAACGTGGCTAAACACTGTAACGCGCATTTAGCCACGTTTCGTTTACAGGCGTTTTTAATTATAATTTGTGGCTATTTTGAAAAAAAATAATTGTATTTTTTTTAAATGCTTCTAAACGCAAACGCGGCAAAATCCTTCAGGAGAGGTTGTAAAAACGTCCCGTGTAGATGAAGCTTAGTGGCGCTTTGTTTCAAAATTGATGCTTCATGTCGAGTTTGAAAGGAGTTGAAACATTTCAACTCCTTCTATTCAAGTCTATGGTAATGGTAATATGAGTAGCCCAGATGATGCCAGTTTAGGCGAAACGCGTCGGATTTCCATGCTGGTCTACAGTTACTGTCTCTCTCTCAAGCGCTTGTATTCTCATTGGCAAATGTAAGTGTAACTTTTATGATTTTATCCTAAATAAACATCCGTTACAGTATCACGCTATGTGCACCATCTCTTTCCTTTTACCCATGATTTGGCTGACCTACATCTGCATGTAAGCTGTGTCCATTCTGCTGAATCCACCGGAACGCCCACCCTGATGCTGCACTCCATGTATTGAATTTGTGCCTTCTTGGTTACCTTCCAAGCTTGATTGGCTTGTCAGGTGTACACCTGTATAAGTCCAATCTTTCCAGTAAGAGACTGGTACTTCTGGTGGTGGACTCTTCATGTTGCTCACTACTTACTCTGATGTCTGTTCAAGATCCCAGTGATTGTCACATACTTGCATTGGATCACTTATTTCTGGGACTTATTACTATCTCATGTGGTCCCTGGGAAACTAATCTTTATTAATATCCATTATTATATTTATCAGTATTTTCATATTTTTATATTGATCATATCTCACTATATGCCACTTTATATTTTACATTTTGTCACTGACAATATTTTCACTTGTCTGATTTTGTGACCATTGTTATCTGTATTATTGTCGATAATTATTATTCTCGACATTTGTCTGCTTATAGCGCTGCACATTTCTTTTTCTTTTTATGGTAACGGTAATGGTTTGCGGCACATTAAAACATTACAGTTAATAATAGGCATTTGTGAAGCGGTGTTAAAACCCAAAAAAACGCATGTCAACCGCGCCGCAAACGCACATAGGGCATTTGGGGGAGCGTTTTTAATGCTTATTAAACGCTTATCAAATGCCTATTAACGCTATAGGCACGTTTGATAAGTGTCAGTATTTTGAGCAAGTATGAACAAGCCCTTATGCAGAAAAAAACACCAAAGGACAACACATGCTCTTCACCATGCCCTGAAATTTACAAATAAACGGTAAAATTCAAGCACAGTGTTGTGTGGTTAATGTGCATATTCCTGGTCTGTGTCTTTGAAGCCTCTGTTTTAGGATGTGAGGTAACTAATATTTTTGGAATTTTATGTCAGTAATGGTGGCTTACATATTACTCATTAAAGGAGAAGTTTGGGGTTGTTACAAAAAAAATAAACCTTAAGGCCCCTTTCACAATTGTATGACTTGTTGTTCCCCATGATTTCCCATGACTACCATTCATATTAGTATGACAACAATCAGAGATTGGTGAATGTCCATCACTGCTCCCTGCTCTGCCCCTCTGCCCACTGGCTGAGCTAGTTACCGATCAGGCATCTGGGTGGGTCCCCACAATATGGTCGGGATCCTTCCAGAGCCTGGACCGTCTCCGTGACATCAGCCAGCAGCGGACTTTAGCCCGCTGTTTTCTGATTCTGGGTGACAGAAAGACATCATTAAATGCTTTCCTGTGATGTACAGGAGAAGTATGACCAAAAAACCTGTGGCCATACTTCTCTTTTAAAAATCTAATTAAAAAGGTATGTAAAGACAAAACTTTTTTAGTTGGTGCTTTATGCACCAGAAACAATGGTCACCAGGACCAGCGTCAATCTTCCCAGTAAAACACAAGTAGCAGTAAATCACAGAAAGAGTTTTTAACCCTTCCACACTCTATAAATAAAAAAGCTTAGATGACCAAAGCAGTAAAACAAAAAAAAAACTAGCAAATTCTCGTCAAACATTATCTCCACCCTAACCTATTTAATTTTTTAGTGTGGCATTATGTCCTTTCTTATGGTAGATGTTAATACGATGTATTTCTTTTATACTAAAGCCTAGTAACATGTTTATTTTAACTAGCATTAAGTGGTGCAATACAAAGTGTGATAGGACCCCACATTTTTCTGTCTTTGCCCTAGACTTCACAGTTGAAGCTGATTTCCAGCCAGTATTAAAGAAAAATTACAGTCAGCAGCTACAAATACTGTAGCTGCTGACTTTTAATATAAGGACACTTACCTGTCCAGGGAGCCCGCAATGTCGGCACCCGAAACTGACAAGTCAATCATCCTTACTAAAGGAAACAGGAAGTGAAGCCTTGCAACTTCACAGCCTGTTTCCTACTGCACATGCGCAAATCACACTGCGCTTTCTGAATGGTACCGCTGTATTCTGCGACCTGTGTGTGTCTTCCAGAAGGAAAAGAGGAGGGGCCGCAAATTACGTAGGTTGCTGGGGCACCCTTACACGGAAGTGGGCGCGGGTATCTGTTTTTGACAGGTATCCGCTCCCTCCCTTCCCCACCAAAAGGTGCCAAATGTGGCACCGGAGGGGGGGGAGGAAGCAGATAAGTGGAGCTTCCACTTCTGGGTGGAACTCCGCTTTAAGGTAGGTACGTTCCCTATTATAATCCAACTGAATGTGGATGGTTGCGTACATGGTATGATTCAACATTTTCATGAATAAAGTTACATAATATGTGGTTTTTGAATTTAGAATTATCTGTCATTTTCTTCTGTAGACATAAAATAACTTTATCATGGAAAATGTTCACTATCTCTAGAATTTCCGGAACATTGTCTTGTGATGTTTCAAAATTAACCATTACATCATTCCTTTTTTTAGTACTGTTTCTCATTGGTATATTTATTCATTGTTCTTGTAAGAGGTATATTTTCATATGTATTGTGACACGTCATACTGGAAAACAATTTTGTAACGCTCAACTGCTGAGATGTGAAAAAGGGATGCCTTGTAGCACAAAGTATGGTAGGAAAGGACACACCTTAATTACACAAATCATGAAGAATTAATATGCAAAATATAATTGGTTAAACCCACAAGTGATATTTTTCATTCCAATTTCCACTTTCTACAAACTCTTTTTAAAATAACAAATGCAATCATTTAGGGGTTGGAATAAAAATGTTTAGTGTAATACAACACTTTTGGTAAATATATATAGTTTTTACAGAGGTCTATACATTGGGCCAAGAGGGACAAATAACGAGGAAAGTTGGACAAGGGGATTTGGTTCAAAAAGTGAGCGTGTCCATCCAAATGAGGAACAGTTGGGAGCTATGAATTTTCATGTTCTCTTAAGAATGCATTAAATAGACTTCATGCTCGTACGTCTGGATCTGTTCCAAACGATAACTTGTTTACAAGTTTATAAAGTTTATGTGCTGGCTTTATTTTGTTGCTCTGGCTTGTTAAGTTGAGTCTGTGTTTTGTGCACGCAGGG
Organism: Lithobates clamitans; assembly: GCA_037952925.1. Classification (NCBI taxonomy): domain Eukaryota; kingdom Metazoa; phylum Chordata; class Amphibia; order Anura; family Ranidae; genus Lithobates; species Lithobates clamitans. The sequence goes on along the minus strand of JBBGZY010000015.1, from coordinate 2,789,436 downwards.
TAAAGCAACAAGTTGACATTAAGAGCCCTTTCCCAATTATACGTTTTTTCGGCATCTTTTCCTTGCAAGAAAACTGCGTTACAGGTTCAGTGCTTTTTGAAAAGTCCTGCATGACGTGTTTTGAAAACCGCACCAAAAAATGCAGCTTCTCATTGAAAGAAATGAAAATCGCAAAAATGCACCACGATTTTGCATTTTTGGTACATTTTTTAGTCGCATCTGAAACACAGCAAAATTGCTGTAATAATGCATATGCTACAGAGCAGTGTGAAAGTACCCTAAGCCCTTAATTTCCTGTAGATCTGAACTGAACTGCATGGGTATAGCACATGAATGGGGAAAGAGGTGCCGGGCAGCCATTAGTGTAGTAATTAGTTTATTTAGCAAAAAAAACAAAAAACAATACATGTTGTACTCACAAGCATCTAGGACAGGGGTCTCCAGACTTTCTAAACAAAGGGCCAGTTTATTGTCCTTCAGACTTAAGGAGGGCTGGACTATGGCCAGCAGAAGTGGACATTTTCCTGGCATCACTGGGAGTAAACATCACTACATTTGCTATCATTGGGAGGTATAGCGCCCCATCATCGGTATCATTGGGAGGAATAGCGCCCCATCTTTGGTATCATTGGGAGCAACAGCGCCCCATCTTTGGTATCATTGGGAGGAATAGCGCCCCATCGTTGGTATCATTGGGAGGAAAAGCATCCATCGTTGGTATCATTGGGATGAATAGCGCCCCATCATTGGTATCATTGGGTTGAATAGTGCCCCATTGTTGATATCATTGGGAGGAAGAGTGCTCCATCATTGGTATCATTGGGAGGAAGAGTGCCCCATCGTTGGTGTTATTGGGAGGAATAGTGATGTATTGTTGGTGTCAATGAGAGAAATGGTGCCCCATTGTTGATGTAAGTTGGCAGAATTATGTATCAGTGGGAGAAGTGACCCAAGGGCCAGAAAAAGGCAAGCGAAGGGCCACATCTGGCCCCCGCAGTTTGGAGACCACTGATCTAGTAGAATAGGCATATATCTTATGCCCCGTACACACGGTCGGACATTGATCGGACATTCCAACAACAAAATCCTAGGATTTTTTCCGACAGATGTTGGCTCAAACTTGTCTTGCATACACACGGTCACACAAAGTTGTCGGAAAATCCAATCGTTCTGAACACGGTGACGTAAAACACGTACGTAGGGACTATAAACGGGGCAGTAGCCAATAGCTTTCATCCCTTTATTTATTTTGAGCATGCATGGCACTTTGTCTGTCGGATTTGTGTACACACAATCGGAATTTCCGACAATGGATTTTGTTGTCGGAAAATTTTATAGCCTGCTCTCAAACTTTGTGTGTCGGAAAATCCGATGGAAAATGTGTGATGGAGCATACACACGGTCGGGATTTCCGACAACAGGGTCCTATCACACATTTTCCGTCGGAAAATCCGACCGTGTGTACAGGGCATTACAGTATCCAGAATCAGAGGAGCAGTGGATGCATCCCTGTAAGGACCACGGTAGCTGCTGTGGGTGCTTGCTGAGGCCAGTGTTGCAATCTATGGAGCCGCTGCTGGGAACCTTTTAATGGACTGTCAGGAGAACTGTCAAAGATGCCCAAGCTCTCCCAGAGATGTGTTTTGAAGGCAAGCCTTCAAAAGGCTGTGTTTTGAAGGCACCTTCTGGTCGGTAGACAGACTGAGGAAGAAGGCATGTCTTGTCTTCAAAATGAATCTCTCAGAAAGCTCCAGTGTCTTTGACAGTCCATTGAAGGGTTCCCATTAGCAGCTTCTGACTCTGGACATAGTCTCTCAGAGATATGCCTATTCTCCTAGACACTTATGAGTGCAACATGTATTGTTTATTTTAACCCGCTAAATAAACAAATTACTGCACTCACAGCTCCAGGGTTGCCAGCCGGATTGAGGAGGCAGCCTCACACAGCTAGCTAGAGTTAGTTGTTTATTCATTAAATTGGTTGTAACCCTGTTCTTTTAAAGCATGATCTATAGCATAGTGCTTGTGCCATGTAATTTGTCCCTCTCTATGTTCTAAAATCCCTGGTTGATCCTGCCTGTTTCTGTGCCCCCTATGTGTACTGATCACAGTAATCATGGCTGCTGATCTATGATACAGTGGTCGGTTTACGCCCCTCCGTCATCATGCTGTGTGGTCAGTGTCTTCCTCTCCCCCTCCCTCCCTGCCTGTCACCTCAATAGTCTGTGTAGTGAGAGCCGGGATCTCCTCCCGCATGTAAAACACATGCATCCCCTCTGTTTTATGAAGATATAAAGCACAGTAGGTCAGGTTTTTTTTAAATTATAATCCTAAATGCCTTCTTTTCATTTCGATGTGGTCACGTGATCCCTCTCCGCTCTCCTTTCCTTTCTAGATTGCTACATTTATTTTTACCCAGTTCTGAATCTGAAGAAGGGAAACCATAAGTGAATATTTCCTTCAAAGTAATACAACATTAAAAAAACTTTAAAAAGTTTGTTAACCTAAAAAAAAAATAGATCCTGTTCCTTTGAAGCATGTTATACGTCACAGTGCTTGTGCAGTGTCATTTGCCCCCCTCTAACACCTGAAATACATGGCTGATCCTGTCAGTTTCTGCCCTCCCCTTTGTACACTGACCATGGTATATCATGGCTCCTGAGTCCTGACACCGTGGTCAGTTTACGTGCCTCTGTCAGCCACTGTGTCTCCTGTCTCTTCATTGTGCTCTCCTCTGTCCTCTCCCCCATTCCCTCCCTGCCTGTCAGCTCTGTGTACGTGCCTGCCCCCTCCCCTCCCCTCCTGCTGCTCAAATTAGGGTTAAATTTACATTATCCTCTCGGTTAATTCATGTAATGTCCCCGTGACTGTGCTTTACAAAAAAATGTAGCTACAGTATATACCTGTTTACACAGAGCAGATCGGTGCTCACGTGACCCGCCAGCTCTCTTCTCTTTCGCATGACAGCTGCAGCGGGCGGGCCATCTCTCTTCTCCTTCCTTCCTGACTGACGTCAGTGGAGGATCCTCAGCCCTACCCGCTGCAGTTGTCAGGCCGAGAGAGGAGAGAGCCAGTGGATCACTTGAGCGTTGATCTGCACTCTGTAAACAGGTATATAGCTGCATTTTTCTTATAAAGCACAGTCACAGGGGTACATTACATGAATCAACCGATAGGATAATGTAAATTTAACCATGTGGGTTAACAAACACTTTAATATGCATCCCATTCCCTAAAAACATATAGAACATCTGTAATCAGTTTTTACATATTACCAAAGAAAGCTGTACATTCTCAAGATGGAAAGAATATTTTATGAAGAATGTCATACATGAGACTAGCTCAACTAAATTAGTAATAATATTAGGACCAAATGCTGACCGTGCAATCTTGGTTGACTGTGATGGATATATTCCTGCCATTACCAGAGAAAGTTCCAATTAGTGGTAGAAATGTAACGATGTTACTAGCAGAAGACACAAAGGACGCATAAATCCACCAAAGGGAAAATTTATTAGTAGCTTTTACTATAGTAGCAGAAATAAACACTTCTTTTTCTACAGGGCGAGTCTTGTTATTTATGCTGTAAGCTGGGTGTCTGACTTTGGAAGATTTTCCCGCTAGCTGGGAAATTTGGCAGCACCATCTTCAAAACTCCACTTGGGCGAAAAGCAGGTTCCTAGGCCACCCCATTAAAAAAAAAACTCAGACCTGGTGTCATTTAGTAGGGTTAACCCCAGGCAAATGTTTCACACCCAACACCTAATTTCATCATTCACCTGTCAGCAGCCACTGAAATTGCTGACCCCGCAGTCAGGGAGGAAACTAGGGGGGGCAGGGGGTGACGCATTTAGAAGGGCACCGGCAGTGGTGCCGCCCCCACCCTTACTGGGAACCGCTGCTCTAAGGGTGTCACTGCAGTCCGGTCAAGTGTAATGGATAGGCAGCGCCCGCTGCATAGTTTGACAAATACCGGAGAATCAAATAGGAGGAAGACTGCACAGGTGCACTAGTGCTAAATCATTCTGCTCCGCAGTGACACCCTAAAGCAGAGGCACCCCCGGCGGGGTGCTGTGAGGTCTCCCTCCTAGTCCTGCCCAGTGCCCAGACAGCCTATGTCTTTTCTGTGTGAGGCATCCCAAATAAGGGGAGGCTTCAAAGAAGGCCCAGGACTGGGGGGTGCAGAGGAGGCCCTGGACTGGAGGGATGCAGAGAAGGCCCTGGACTGGGGGTGCAGTGAAGGCCCTGGACTGGGAGGTGCAGTGAAGGCCCTGAACTGGGGGGTGCAGTGAAGGCCCTGGGCTAAGGGGGGTGCGGAGCAGGCCCTGGACTGGGGGGGGTTCAGAGAAGGCCCTGGCTGATGGGGACGGTGTGGAGGAAGCCCTGGGCTGGGGGGTGCAGAGGAGGCCCTGACCTGGGGGGGTCACAAAAGAGACCATGGACTTGGGGGATGCAGAGGAGGTCCTGGGCTGGGGGGTGCAGAAGAGGCCATGGGCTGGGGGTGCAGAGGAGGCCCTGGATTGGGGGGTGCAGAGGAGGCCCTGGGCTGGGGGGTGCAGTGGAGCTGCTAGAGTGGGGGGTGCAAAGAAGGCCCTGTATTAGAAAAGGGTTGGTGTGGCAAAGACCCTGGATTAGGAGAGGGAGTGTAGACGAGGTCCTGGACTAGGAGGGGGGTGCAGACAAGGCCCTGGACTAGGAGGGGAGTGCAGACGAGGCCCTGGACTAGGGGGAAAGTGCAGAGGAGGCCCTGAGCTAGGTGGGGTGTACACAGGAGGCCCTGGACTAGCGGGTGCAGAGGAAGCCCTAGACTAGCAGGGGAGTGCAGAGGAGGTCTTGGACTAGGGGATGCAGGGGAGGCCCTGGACTAGGATGGGGGTACACAGGAGGCCCTGGACTGGGGGGTGCAGAGGAGGACCTGAACTGGGGGATGCAGAGAAGGACCTGGACTAGGAGGGGAGTAAGGGGAGTACATCGGAGGCCCTGGACTGGGGGATGTAGAGGAGGTCCTGGATTTGAAAAGTGGGGTTTATGTTGTAAAGGACCTGGATTCAGACAGCAGGGTGAAGAGGAGGCTCTGAACTTAGGGTGGGCTGTAGAGGAGGCCTTGGACTAGGAGCGGAGTGCAAGGAGGCCCTGTACTGGAAGGGGTGTGCAGAGGAGCCCCTGGACTGGGAGGGTGCAGAGGAGGTGCTGGAGTTGGGGGGTGCAGAGGAGGCCCTGGGCTAGAAAAGGGTTGGTGTGGCAAAGACCCTGGATTAGGAGCGGGGGAGTGCAGAGGAGGCCCTGGACTAGGAGGGGAGTACACATGAGGCCCTGGACTAGGGGGTGCAGAGAAGGCCCTGGACTTGAAAAGTGGGGTTGATGTGGTAAAGGACCTAGATTCAGAGAGCAGGGTGCAGAGGAGGCTCTGAACTTGGGGTGGGCTGTAGAGGAGGCCTTGGACTAGGAGCGGAGTGCAGAGGAGGCCCTGGACTGGGGGGGGGGTGGGTGCAGAGGAGGCCATTGACTAGGAAATGGTGGTTGGTGTGGCAAAGGCCCCTGGGTAGGGGGGTACAAAGGAGATACTGGACTAGGTGAGGGGGACATTTATCAATTGTCGCAAGCAATGCCAAACAGGAGCAGAGAGACTGGTCATGTGATAGATTTATTAAAGGAGAAGTACAGCCAAAGCCTGTTTGGTTGTACTTCTCCAGTTGATCACAGCAGTGCAGATTTTTTGCACTCCTGTGACCCATTTTCAGATGACAGCAGGCTTTATGCCCACTCTCAGCTGATGTCACAGAGTTGGTCCAGGCGGGGGAAAGATTGCAACCATATGGTTGGGATCTGCCCACATGCCTGGACCAGCACCCAGCTCAGCCTTAGCCGGCCGCTCCAGCCCCTCCACAGCCCAGTGTTTCAGTGAGCACTGTGGGGGGGCGGGGGGTAGCAGAGAGCCAGAGAGCCAGAGACTGACATCCACCAGCTATCTGTTTAGGGAGCACTGAGAACTGAGTGATCGGCGGTGTTTGATTACTCAGTTCTCAGCCTTACAGCCGTCAGGGGACTGATGCAGCATCTACCTAGGTAAGTATAAATAAATTAATAAATAAAATTCCCATGCTTCTCTTTTAATTACTCAACATCTCCTCTTTTCTGCTATCTGACCCTCATGACAATTAGGCCTCATTCACATGGAGCATATGCATCCATGCCCTGTGTGATGGCTGTGTACCGTGTGGAGATACTTGGTGTTCTGTGCATCCCTGTGCAGGCAGTCCAGCCAAAGTCAATTGAAACGCAGCGGCTGCATGGAAAATTGGACCTGACAGGAGCGAATGCATGTATCCAAACGCACAGGGTCTGCATTCGGATCTGTGCACCCACTTCTATAGGTGAAGCTCTCTGGTGGACGCAGATGCAGCAAAAAGTGGTTCAGCATACAGGACCTGTCTTAGTGCCTGTCTGTATGAGCCCTTAGGGGAATTTATCAAAACTAGAGTATACAGAATTTTCAGCAGCTGTGCATGGCAACCAATCAGCTCAAAGCTTTCATTTTTAAAGCTGAACAAGCTGAAGATAGAAGCTGATAGAAGCTGATTGGTTGCCATGTTCCAGATTCTGACGGCACTAGTTTTGATAAATTCCCCTCATTGTGTTTTACATTTCTTACTCCTGACTACAGCATTCTAAGTACAGCACATTCTTTGTTAAAGTGGTTGTAAAGGCACAAGTTTTTTTAATCTTCATGCATTCTAAAAAACCCTCTATGTGCAGCAGCCCCCTCCAGCCCCACCTAATACTTACCTGAGCCCCCTCTTGATCCAGCGATGTCCACGAGAGCCTTGGTTATCTGGGGACTCACACTCCTGATTGGCTTTTGGAAGCAGCCATTGGCTCACACTGCTGCCAATCAATGCCAGTGAGCCAATCAGAAGATGGATGTGGCGGAGTTGAGCCATGGCTCCGTGTGTGAATGGACACACAAAGCCACAACTTGGGAGCATGCCTGCTTGGGTGCCCCCATAGCAAGCTGCTTGCTGTGGGGGCACCCAGAAAGAGGTGGGCCAGGGGTGCCCATGAGGGACCAGATAAGAGGAGGATCCAAGCTGCTCTGTGCAAAACCACTGCAGACAGCATGTAAGTATAACATGTTTATTATTTAAAAAAACAAAACAAAAAATAAGGACTTTAATATCACTTTAAGGTTAGCTGTGTGTAGTAAAGGATATGCAATAGAACAGTTTTATTTTAAAATGAGTATACTGCGATTTGTACTGCCTGTTACATACTTGTGGCACAGTCATTAAAGCATATGGCCCTTTAAGCCCCTCCCACTGTTGATGCAATCTGACCACTCCAACTGTTTTGGCGTGGTACCGCTATATTGCCACTTAACATTTTTCTTGGGGGGGGGGGGGTGCAAAAAAAAATGACCAGCCCTGGGTGCCAGATGTACCAGCTTCGCCACTGCCTGCAGTGATAAGGACAAGCATTGCCTAGACAAATTGCCATCAGGGCAATCACAGTGAGCTGACGGTTACACAAACTGGCAGATCCTCAGTCTCAATAGCTAAGATACTATTTTACTATTTCCCAGTTTATGCCACAAAATACCCATGCAGTGATACAAGACAGGCACTCAGGAGGGAAGGTGACATCCAATTGACTTACCACTGGGAGAGAAATCAGGGGCTGTCATGCTCGCACAACTGAAAAACTGCAAGTACATAATGACAAGGCATGTACCTAATAAAGAATTACATCGTCTGGATATGGTACAGGAGACTGGATCTGGTAAGGTATCTGCTGTGTGTAGGTTGGATGCAAACATGAAGAATTAAGACAGACAGGCTTTCAGAGGTCACTAACAGTGGTAATGGCTTCCCCCTGAAACATATCATCTGAGAAGAACCTGGTGTTCACCCTTATCCCAAGTTAGAAGGATTATATTTAGCTGTACATCCAAATTGTGGCCCTCAAGTTCACCCCTACCTATAGCAAAGTTGAAATGGACCTTGTGCAGAGTCCAGGCTAACATCTGTAAAAGGGAGGAAGACATTATCAGTTTTATTCAATAAAAATAGTGCTAACTTTCAAATGCAATTAATCAGAATGAACTGTTGATACAGGCGTGGTAGATTCTAGTTGGCTGCTGTTGGTAATTGCACTGAAGTATTAGTACATTTTTTAAATATGCTTAAAAGACATAAAGAAAAGTCTAGAGAAAGGACTCAATTGAGAAATAACGTTGAAGGCCAAACTCCAGAATTTGGCCACTGAGGATGCAGCCAATTAGAGTCTATCTATCCTCTATCGAACGTGAATTAAGATAAATTGTATTTAAGAGTTAGCACTACCTTTATTGAGTACAGCTGTTAGTGTCTGCCTAATGTGGGACATGGAATATTCTGCAACTAAGCTGGTCCAATTAAAGTTTAAAAAAAAATGATAATTCCTGAAGGCCAGCCTTAAGTAGGAACAGACAAGGTAGCAATAAGCTAACCCATTTTGGGAAATATCTGAATGGCAGGAAATACACAAATTTTGCCTATTACTGTATAAGAATTTATCAGTATAAGACAAACCTGTAATGCCCCATACACACGGTCGGATTTTCCGACGGAAAATGTGTGATAGGACCTTGTTGTTGGAAATTCCGACCGTGTGTAGGCTCCATCACACATTTTCCATCGGATTTTCCGACCCACAAAGTTTGAGAGCAGGATATAAAATTTTCCGACAACAAAATCCATTGTCGGAAATTCCGATCGTGTGTACACAAATCCAACGGACAAAGTGCCACGCATGCTCAGAATAAATAAAGGGATGAAAGCTATTGGCCACTGTCCCGTTTATAGTCCCGACGTACGTGTTTTACGTCACCGCGTTCAGAACGATTGGATTTTCCGACAACTTTGTCTGACCGTGTGTATGCAAGACAAGTTTGAACCAACATCCGTCGGAAAAAATCCTAGGATTTTGTTGTCGGAATGTCCGAACAAAGTCCGACCGTGTGTACGGGGCATAAGAGTCCACACAAAATACTGCTGATAATAAACAAATTTTGTAATAAAAAAAAAACAAGTTACCGTGCACATCCGTTGGCTAAGCTCTCATGGGAGCATCATATCATCAATGAAACAGAGCTTCCTGTTATTGACCTGGGGACAGAAGCTGAGGTCACTGACCCTACACCTGTCCTCTTCTCTCCAACGCTGTCAATCATTTCTTTTTCCTCGTGATGATATTGTCAGACCATGTGTTTACATCAAAAAGTAAGGAACGTCATATCAGACAATACAATTTGTATAAAACAGAGAATGTAGCCAGAACTTGTCCAGTTCTCTTCCTCCAGATCTTGTTTGCTTAAACAATATTATAAATAGAAACAAGTGAAAGTGTAAAAACAAGATAACTGAAAGGTAAAAAACAGGAAACCAAGATAAAGACAAATAGAACAATGTTAAATTTTCAGGTAGAAAAGGCAAAAAAAAGTGAAAGTAATATCTGTTAGAACTAATTAAAAATTAAAGTGCAAGCTTTTGTAACTCATGAAGAGTTTGATGCCTACGACTATTGACAGGTACAAACCAAAGTGATAGAGTACAAATTGGGTTAAATTACTAGAACTGGAGCGTTCTGGTGCAGATCTGCATAGAAACCAATTATCTTCCAGGTTTTTTTGTGAAAGCTTAATTGAACAAGCTGAAGTTAGAAGCTGATTGGCTACCATGCACAGCTGTACCAGATTTTGCACTCTCCAGTTTTAGTAAATCAACCCCACTGTGTACACTTTCTGAACAAGGCATCAAATACAGATAATATATAATAATAGATTCATGGATGGTATGATTCCAGCATTAAAGTGAACCTGTCATGTCTTAAATACAAAATCCTAATGCCATAATGATCCCTGCAATAGAGGAAATATTATACTCCCCTCTCCGATGGGTTGTTTCTCCGTCACTCTTCGGCACTTGACATTTCCATCTTCCTCATGTCATTAGGAGACACAGCAGTGACATAGGGGGCAGAGGATGTAACCACAGAGTGCACAGGCATCCAACACCTCAAAGTGTTGAATGCCAAACAGTTTGATAAAGGCTGCAACACTGGTAATGAGAAAAGGAGACACAGGCCTTCTAAGAGATGAGTATAATATACTGTATACTTCTGTTAAAGGGAACTGGCCTCAGATTTTTTTTTTTTACATTTTAACTTACGACTTGACGTGAATCGGATACAATAGATTGGTATTAGCAACACGAATATTTATTATAAATAAAAGGTATCAATTTTTTTTTATTTTTTTATGCATGTTTATGCCTGTCCCACGCGATATAATCATTTCATGACTAAATCTTGGGTAACTCAAAGCAACTTTCTTAGAATAAGGATATATAAATGTCAAATCTGAACCAACATGCTGCCTTCTATTAAACCTGTAGACACAAACATATTGTGTTGGGTTTTGTGTGATGAAAACAAGTTTAAACAGATGTTACCTTCAGTAAAAACCATGTCAAAGAGCTCAAAAGATCCAGACATGCAGTACATGCAGGTTAAAATACACTATATTGTCAAAAGTATTGGAGTGCCTGCCTTTACACGCACATGACCTGTAATGCCAGTTGTAGTCCGTAGGGTACAATATTGAGTTGGCCCACCCTTTGCAGCTATAACAGCTTAAACTCTTCTGGAAAGGCTGTCCACAAAGTTTAGGTGTGGCTCTATGGGATTGTTTGACCATTCTTCCAGAAGCGCATTTGTGAGGTCAGGCACTGATGTTGGACAAGTAGGCCTGGCTCGCAGTCTCTGCTCTAATTCATCCCAAAGGTATTCTATCGGGTTGAGATCAGGACTCTGTGCAGGCCAGTCAAGTTCCTCCACCCCATGTCTTTAAGAACCTCATGTTGGAACAGGAAGGGGCCATCCCCAGACTGTTCCCACAAAGTTGGGAAAATGAAATTGTCCAAAATGTCTTGGTATGTTGATGTCTTAAAGTGATTGTAAAGTTTTTAGTTAAACATAGCAAACATGTTATACTTACCTGCCCTGTGCAGTGGTTTTGCACAGGGCAGCCCAGATCCTCCTCTTCTGGGGTCCCTCTTCGGCACTCCTGGCCCACCCTCCTGTTGAGTGCTCCTACAGCAAGCAGCTTGCTATGTGGGCACCTGAGCCAAGCCGCTGCTCCCTGTGTCCATTCAGACACAGAGCAGTGGCCCGCCCCTGTCCCCTTTCTCTCCTCATTGGCTGACTGACTTTGACAGCCATTAGGGAGCTGATTGGGGCTGCTGCACACTAAAGGCTTTTTTATCTTAATGCATAGAATGCATTAAGATAAAAACACCTTCTGACTTTACAACCACTTTAAGAGTTCCTTTCACTGTAACTAAGGGGCCAAGCCCAATACCCAGAAAAACAACCCCCAAACCATGATCCCCCCTCCACCAAAGGATTTGGACAGTGAGTATGACATGTTTGTTATTTTCTTAAATAAAAAACAAGACTTTAATATCGCTTTAAAGGCTAAGTTCACTTTTTTTTCTAAATTACAGCTCCCCTATGTACCAAAATAACATTAATGTACTTAATTTACAAAAATAAAAAAGCTTTCCATTAATTCTACACCTGCTTACCTCAATCTCTTCATAGCATAGCATTAAACACACTGCTCGATTACTGCCTTACTTCCTGGTCAGACTTTAGGTCATGACACAGGAAGGAGTTAACCAACTGACCTCATTAGCACACACCCTGCATCATCTACCCTAAATCTGTCAAAAACAGTTTTCTTTTATATATTTTATGTGTCTTTAGGTGTTAGGCCGTTGTTCACACAATTGTTATTGTCCTGTCATTACTTGTCTATTAAACCTCAACTACCAGTATGTGGTGAATGAAAGTGACTTGAAGTGGAACTTCACCTAAAAGGGGAAACTCCACTCTTCCTCTTCTTACCCCCTTCTCTGCCATATTTGGAACTTTTTTTTTGGGGGGGGGGGGGGGCATGTGCTTAGTTTTGACAGATACCGGCTCCCACTTCTGCTCCTCCTCTCCCTGCCCGCAACCTTCTGTTTATTAAAAGTCATCAGCTACAGTTTTTGCAGCTGCTGACTTTTAATTTTTAAAGAAATGACTGAAGATGCACTTTAACAGCTTTTTTAACATCTCATGTTTCTGAACATGTAAACAGATCTAAATGGCATTGTGTATGAAAAGTTCCAAGCCCACAGCTAGCAATACAGATTGACATCTGGTGTGAAATCCTTTTCATCACTGTAGGTTTAGTAAAGTGTATGTACAGGCAAAACTTATTTTTTTAATTTTGCATGGAGTAGGGAAATGGTTTATAATCCGCGTCAGTGGCAGTGAGGCTGCATGGGGCCCCTGGAGTATAGAGAGTGGTGTCACCATTGTGGCTATAGATACACACTTAGTTGATGCATAGTAAATTGGACAATATTGTTGTTTTGCCACTTCCATTTTATATGCTGGTACTACCATTTAAGGAACTATGTCACTTTGCAGCTGATGGTAAAGAGCTCTGCATTATTACTCATTTAATGTACTTGAAAGGATAAAGTGAGATGCCAACTTTGGGTGACGGCTGCGATGAACCAGACCCTGATCATGTTCTATTTTAGAGAGTGTGACAGTGCCATAGCTGACTCTGTGGCCTGTGGCAGCTCACACCCTTTCCGCTCATGCTGTACTACCGACTGAGATAAAGGCAACTTCAGACATGAATGGAAACTGAGAGCTTTACCCTTTCATTGCTGGAATGCCATTAATAAATAGACAAATAAATTATAATGTGGTCTATAAAATAGTCATATGCTATACACAGCAGATCTGTCATTCATTTTGGGGAGGTAGGATCTGTATCTCTTTGTATCAACAGCCACACATCTAAAACTAGTAACACCCCCCCCACACACACACACACAAACACACCCCCATATCACATATTTATCCAGTCCAAGTGCAGCAAAGGAACTATTACACTAAGAAAGAATCTTAGCTGGTCTCAGAGATTTGCCCATATGCTCTAAGTTCTCTGTGATCATATTTTTATTGTTCCTGCATGTTCTCCATCATTCATCTTTTCAAGCAAATAGCATCTGGATTGTTTTTATGTATTTTAAACATTGCATTGGAACAGTTATATAAAGAGAACCTTAGCTATTCAAGCTGAACATATGATAAAAAGATGCAATTTCAGAAGTTAAAACTTTATTTTAAAGCAATTAGTATATCCAGAAACATAGGCAGCTTAAGTTGTATTCATTTCTTATCTTTGCCTTTAAACATGGTGCTCGGCCTTGTCCTCCCAAGTCTCCCTCTTGGTCAATGGTCAGTGAACCTATGACAATTCTCAGTAACACATGGCACTATGTTTTGCTTTGCAATGCTATTCATTTAAAATGGCACCCCAATACATACAAGTACAGTAGGTGCCAACCAGGGCCACCAACAGGGGGGTACAGGCAATACACATGTAGGGGGCCCAAGCGTCTCGAGGGGCCAGGGCCCTAGCGAGCAGCAAGTATGCAAGAGAGAGGAGCCGGAGGAGACATTAGGCAGGAGAGACGCTGGAGGCTGCTAATCCTGTCTTTGGTCTTCCCCCCGTCCGCATAGCATAGTAAGCTAGCTGGCAGGGTTGGGACTCAGGAGATGTTATGGGGGAGGGACTTAAGACAATTTTAGCTACCCATTGGCTGAGGAAGGAGCAGGAGGCGGGCCGCTCCGCCACCTATTGCCTCCTTAGCCAATGGGTACACAGGGTGCACTGTCCATCACTGCAGAGCCTCGTGCTTTCTGTGTTGGTGGGACACGACTGTGCTGGGGCTGTACAGCATGCAGAGCTGCAGAGCCTGTGCAATGATATTCCCACGACCTGCTGCCATTGCATAGAGTCGCTAATTGATTTGCAGTAGAAGAGGCGGTTGTACGTAGTTGTGCACTTGGATTGCTTAAAGCACCTGGATGCACACTGATGTATTACTTTAATGTGTCTCAAAGTGGCACCCACCCGCCCCAACAGTCGCACTGGCGGCACCTGCAGTGTTTCCCGGGCAATCCTCTTCCACCAGGGAGCCCAGGACCACAGGAAATGACATCCCCAGGTACAACAGGAGTTCCCCTGATCCCTTCTACAACCAACGGTCCCAGAAGGCCATTTCTCAGCTAGTGTAGCTGAGGATACAGCTATTTTGGCACGATCTGTTCTGGAATACTTCCATTGCATGACAGCAGAGACATTGGGGGGTCTAAAAGACCTCCGCTGTCTCCATAAAGAAGACCTGTCACCTACCCATGCTATCAATAAGGGGGCTAACAAGTAAAAAAAAAAATCGAAAAGTGTAGAAAAAAAAAAGAATTGTATAAAATTTATAAAAAATAAAAACAAAATGAAAGCAACTTTTTTATCCTTGCACACACCCCATTAAAGCGCAGCATAGGGCGAGCATTTGTATGTAACAGCAATTGCACCACACGTGAGGTATCTTCATGAATGTCGGAGTGAGAACAATAATTCTAAGGCTGTAGTTCATGGTTAACTCTAGACTGATGACCTGTAAATGCTGTTAAAGCACCCCCTATGGAGAATTCTAGGTGCCGTCCTTTATTTTAAAATTCTGTGGGTGTGAGCAAGTTTAAGACTTGACATGTGGTATCTATTTAATCAATGTAACCCTATCTTTTATATTTTACCAAAAAATAGGTATAATATTCTGCATGTTTGCACTAAAATTTGTTTTATCATATTTTTTTCTGAAGATATACATTTGATAAATAACTGCGCAAATATTGTTTTACCTATAAAATTGTAACTACCAACATTTTATTCTACAGGGTCTCTGCTTTGAGAAAATGTATACTTCTGAGGAGGGTTAAAGTAATTTCTAGCAAAAAATGCAGGTTTTAACACATGTGCAAAAATGAAAAAATTGCCTTGGTAGAACAGTGGTTAAAGAACATAAAGGATAGTTTTTTCAACTTATTGAGGTATCAAGGGGGGGGGGGGGGGAATACAGGGTGTCATTATAATATGATGTTATGGATAAATAAACAGACTTTCGCAGAGCGAGCTGTGATTAGGGTGGCGTTAGGCTGTGATTGGGAGGTGAATGCAGACTGGTGTGGAGGTCACTTGTGAAGAATGGGGGGGGCTGAGGTGGCTGGAGATTGATTTATGTCAGCTGCGGTTGATAAGGTCATAAGGAATGCCAATGGGGAAAGGGTGGCTGAGGTGGTTTGGGAGGGTGTATATACAGGTGAAGCCAGGTAGGGGTATATGTCAGTGGGAAGAGGAGGCAACATGGCTGAGAGGGATGTAAGTTAACAGAGTGGGTGTGGTGGCTGGGGCAGAATGTATTCTATCATAAGGGGGCAAAGTGGCTAGGGTAGGATTTGTGTGAACTGGAGGACTTTTTATTCTTTTATGTAGCAGTACAGACAAAATCATCATAAACATGTCCCAGATACTATATAAATAATGTTTTAGGAAAGAGTCTCTTTCAATTATTCCACATTTAAACTAAATAGAACTATTTTATTTCTAAAAGTGAACTGTGCTTTGCCAATGCAAAACAACAAGTTTACTTAAATTCCCTTCTGCCACGCTCAACATACTTGCCTTCCCTTTGCTCCTCAGCTGATCTGCCAACCATGATGAGCAAGAAATATACCATGTATTTCTGGGTATGGGGAAGGATTTAAGAACAGGGGCAAGTAGGCACACCTAGGTGAATAGGCCTGAGTCCAATCCCAAAAGTCCATCCACTTGGGCAAGCCGATCCAGAGGCTGAAGAAGGCTCTGTGTATGCAACAAGGAAAGAAAAAGAGGAAAAGCGCATCGAAGTATAATAGGTGTAAAGATTGTTATTGAAACCCACCAAATGGCCACTCATGTATGTGTATGAAGAGCCTGAGGATGGGGTAGGGTAGCATTCACTGATATTCTATTGCTTTGCTTTGCATAGAGGGTACGCTTAGCATTTAGCAAGCATTAGGATGGCCATTCTGTTGTATAATTTTAGAACCTGGCTGATGGCCTAGCATTGGTGTTTTTAAGCATTATCAGGCTGTGTAGCTACTTTTAGAAATTCTGGCACTCACTCCCACGTCTAGATTCTGTTTTAGTTTCTGACTGTTGGTTTTTATTTATTTTTGGCATGACTCTGAAGTGTAAAAATATAAACTTTATGAAAATGTACATTCCAGTCAAATTTGAGAATTTTGCATTTAAACTAACTTAAAGGGCACAAACTACCTACAGAATAGCTAACTTATTCCTTATCCCTGTAGTTAGCAGTATCTCATCTCTAAAATGTCCTTGAGCCCATGTAGGACAGGTAGTTCGCTGGTTTACACATCTTTGTGTTCCCACAGAAGCCTTGCCAACCTGCACTGAAGCACAATAGGAAAGCAGCGCACACTAAACAATCTTGTGACAAGTGGTTGCAATCCTGGTCAGAAACAGGAAAATAAAATTTATATAAATAAATGTGTTGCGCTGTCACATATGTGATAAAGTGCCTTCACAATTAATATGTAAAAGGTATAAAGTCCACAAAAATGAATAAAATAAATTAAATTAAAATAAATAAAATAAAGTGTCAAGAGAACTAGCAAAAGTCCATATAGTGAAGAAAGAAGTATCCTTTAATTTTCAACAGGTGCAACACCCAGTGCTCCCCAAAGGATAGACAGGGAAAATATATCCTCTTACCAGATACTTAGACCTATCAAGGTCTGTATACGCATCAGTGAGTAATCACCCCTCACTTTGGGTATAAGCTGCCTTTGCTGTTCAGCCTGCTTAATGGACGCCAATGATGCAAGTCACCGCATGTGTTTATCCTTCCTTATCCTATCCTCAGTGTTCAGTAAAAGCACAAGAGTCTAATAAAAGAGTCTACTTACAGAAGAAAAAAATCTAACAGGCATTGGAAACAAGCACTCGTCCTACACCCTCCACGGGTGCCACAACGTCACCGCTATTCCTTGCCTTGCCAGACATACGCTTTGTCTAATGGACCGTCTTCTGTGAGGCAGTAGAGGACAGCGGTGTTCACATCATTTCCTAAAATAGAGTTTTTATAATCACCACTAGAGGACAGCGTATACCCCACATGATGGTATTGGATCCATCTTGAACCGCATCGCCATACTGTCGTAGTCCATATATAATAGTGCGGCGGCCATATTTTTGGGGGATCAGCTGCGCTCCAGTAGATGGTAAAGCGCCAAGACATTCTAATGCTTTTACCATTACATATCAAATAGTTCATAAAATTACTTATAAAATGTGCAATATAGTAACTGTTTAAAATTAATATTACAACCCTAAATGTAGTTTCTTCAAAAACCATCCAGGTATGTATCTTAATATACTAATACAGATATACAAAAATGTAAACAATTGATAGTATTATACAAGAAAATATAACAAATACAGAAATAATTCAGTTCCCTTAATTGTCATATAACAAATATTAGCTTAGTCAAGCATATGCTAACCAACATATGGTTAACCAATATCACTCATATAAATTTAATATATATATATATATATATATAAACTCTGCCAGTTGAATGTAAATAGTTCCCATATGATTTAATTGTAACAATTAGTTTAACTATTATTTATAAAACTGTTTATATCCCATTCAACATTTAACCCCTGTGGTTGATGAGATCTTAATTCAAATATCCAGCGAGTTTCTCGTCTGGATATCTGTCGGACTATATTACTCCCCTTCCAGTGTGGTATACCTACAACCTTCCCCTGAGATGGGTCCTTCCCATGCTTTAAAGTAAAATGTCTAGACAAGTTATGCCAAAAAAATCTGGTTGCACGTAAGCACACCACATACATTACAAT
This sequence comes from Lithobates clamitans, assembly GCA_037952925.1. Taxonomy (NCBI): domain Eukaryota; kingdom Metazoa; phylum Chordata; class Amphibia; order Anura; family Ranidae; genus Lithobates; species Lithobates clamitans. The sequence goes on along the minus strand of JBBGZY010000015.1, from coordinate 2,771,561 downwards.
CTGATTGTACAAATTCCTTTAGATCTACCAACAAGTATGTAGTGCGAAAGCCTGCCTGATGAGATACAAATTGATTGGATAGTTTAGGTAGCTTCTCATTATACACAGATTTGGTAGATTGAAGGTGGATTGTGCAGAGATTACAGGGTCCAGGTAAGTGAAGTGGAATTTCTGAATTCAACAGAGCTGTTATAATTTCCCTAATAGCCCTAGTAATTCCTAGATGCACCACATGTTCCCAGGACCTGATCGTTAAACCACTAGTAACTACCTATGTTATTACTTTTTTTTGTCCATGTCCCCTTTGTGAACATTTCACCTCACATCCTGTTCATGTGACAACGGAAACCAGAAATGAGGGTAGCGGTTGCATCTGGGACAGGAATACAGAAACACTAATAATAACCTAGCAGTGGTTCTAGACCTTACCCATTTTACTGAAAAAAAAGTGTTTTATTTTAGTTTAGTTTTATTGTAGTCTATTTCTCATCTGGAAAGATTATCCATCACATCTGAAAGTGAGAGGAATCCCCCCCAAAGGGGACACAGAATACAAATAAAAGCCTGACAGAGGTCCTGACCCTTCCCTACTCTGTCCAAAATGTAAACAAAGTTTCGGTTGAATTTGAAGCAAGGGCCCTTTTACATGGGCAGATGGACTGGGTCCGCCTTTCAGTTTTTTAGTCAGACCCGACCAATCCATCTAGTACAACAGACGCACCCACCGACATCTGATCCGCTAAAAAACAGACGGATTGGGATCATCTGTCTGGAGCAGTGGTTCTCAACTCCAGTCCTCAGGACCCACTAACAGGCCAGGTTTGCAAGATAACTGAAATACATCACAGGTGATATCATTTGCGGCTCAGTGATTGCAGTATTCTAGTCTGCAACTCCCCAAGGTAATACTTAAAATCTGGCCTGTTGGTGGGTCCCGAGGACTGGAGTTGAGAACCACTGGTCTGGAGGATCAAGTGGCAGGCGGTCCGTTTACATCTGACCATCAATAGAGGAGAGCAGGCTGTGTCTGTGTCTGCTCTACATAAGCAGAGCAGACAGGGGCAGGGCATCCGCCTGCTCAGTGGGGATCATCAGACAGACTCCCTGCTGAGCAGGCGGACCCTGTGTGAAAGGGACCTAAGAGTAAGAGACATTCCCAGTTTAGACAGCTGTAACTAGAATGTTTGCTTCCATTGGATGATTTAGGCTGGATTCAAACATATGCGACTTTGATGTGGGTTTCCCCGCATCCAAATCACATGACATACAAGTGTGACCGGCTCTCAATGGAGCCGGTTCCCACATGTCTGGGGCGGCTGCAGTGCGGATTGAAAAAAGGGTCCGGTGCGTCTGTAGGTCTGGTTCAGGTGCAAATTCAGGCTAAAATTCGGACCTGAATTGCACCTGAATCGGTCTACAGGAAGGCATTGGACCCTAGGCACTAACCCACGGCCGCACATGTGTGAACCCAGCCTCACCCTGGCTATAGCTCTAAATTGATGTTTCTCATCACTTTCCATTTCAGTGACAAAGGGCAACAGGACAAATAGAGGGGTAAATCTTCCCAACAGGGACACAGACATCAATAAACACCTAACAGAGGGTTAAACTATTTTATATATAGATTTTTTACAAAAGTATATAATATCTGGTTCATGAATAAGCACACTTACGTGACAAAAATTCTGGCTTATATAAAGAGCTGATTTAACAGGAGGGTGATACACTGGTTTGACTTTTTTACTTGTATGGATGAAATTCAGCTTGAGCTACTATTGTAAACAGCTGGTAAGGAGAAATAAAGCTCCACCTAATGGCTGTATTGAAGAATGCATAGTCATATGCAAGAATATCATTCATTTTCATATTCATGTGCCAGAATACAATTCATATGAAACATTTCATATTTCCATAATTTAAAAAAAAATATTGTTAACATTTTATTTTTTCCATATTATAAAATAGATTCAAACTGGTTGCTATTGGCAGCAGTCAGGTCAGGTTTCCTTGCTTCAGTTTTCATAAATCAGGCTCCGTGTCTAACAGCTGGCTTGGGTCAGGTCAATTCCAGCAGTCTTTATTGGTATGACTCATTCAGAAATCGCAATGAAAGAAGCTACACGTAAATTCTGAATAGTAAGAACTCTTGAAATCTTTCATTGTGTACAATACTGCATAGTTGTGTTTTGTGTTTTACTAGTTTTAAACTAGTATGCATAGTTTATATGTATAATTTTTTTTTTGCTCATCTACTCAATTGCATAATCATTTTTCTATTTTTAGTACTTTCTTGTAATAGCTAAATATTTACATTAGGTCTTACCAGAAGACCAGTTTGTAGTTGAGCAATGACCAGAGTAATGCAGTATAATTCATAATGGTTTCATATGGCTTCACAAAGCAAATGTTTTTGTTTGACAACTTGCTTTGAGCAATCATTTTATCTAACATGATAAAAACGAAGTTACTAATCCAGCTCTCATGCACTGCCTAGTAACAGGTACTTTTATAATTTATTATACTGTATTTTACTGGCAGCTCTGAGTCAAAACCATACACATATAAGTTCCAGTAAACCAGAAAACCAGTACCAAAAACATGATTCCCTGGAAGGAAACAGAGCCAAAGCCATGCTGACTCAGGGGATTTGGTTCTGTGCCCCTCTCATTCTGCCTGTGGTGGAGATTGAGTCTGGGTTCACATATGCTGCGGCCACGGCTCACAGCATGGGGTCAGGTATGTCCTGTTCACCAATTCAGGTGCCAATCATGTCCAAATTTTTGCCTGAATTCACACCTGAATCTGAACCAAAGACGCACACAACCCTTTTTAAATGCGCTCCGCAGCCGCCCTGGAGCTGTGTGAAAAAGCTCCATTAAGAGCCGGTCACACTCTCCTGTTATACAAATTGGATGCAGGGAAACCCACATCCAATTTGCATATATGTGACCCAGCATTACCAAAACTGGAGAGTGCAAAATCTGGTGCAGCTCTGCATAGAAACCAATCAGCTTCCAGGTTTTATTGTCAAAGCTTAAAGTGTTTGTAAACTTCTTAAAAGGCTGTCACTACCAGCCCCTTGTTTGTGCAGCATTATTACACAGTGTACATATTTGTGGAAAAAAAAGCCTCTAAATACAGTTTTTTAGAGATCTTCAGGCCGGTCACGTGACTCCTGGCCGCTGTCCAACGTACGATGTACAGGCAACAGCGGGAGGGGTCGAGATCTGCCTCTGTAGTCAACCGAGGAGGTTACGTGACCGCTATGCTGGCTGCTCACCCCTCCCACTGCAGCCCTTAGATGGGTGTTAGGAGAGCACCAGGAGTCACGTGACCGGCCAGTAGATCTCTAAAAAACGGTATTTAGAGGCTTAGTTTTTAACAAATATGTACACTGTGGGGTTGATTTACTAAAGGCAAATCCACTTTGCACTACAAGTGCACTGCAAGTGCACTTGGAAGTACAGTCGCTGTAGATCTGAGGGGAAGCTCTGAAATGAGGGGAAGTTCTTGCTGATTTTATCATCCAATCATGTGCAAGCTAAAATTCATTTTTTTATTTTCCTTGTATGTCCCCCTCAGAACTTCAGCAACTGCACTTCCAGGTGCACTTTCAAGTGCACTTGCAGTGCAAAGTGGATTTGCCCTTAGTAAATAACCCCCATTGTGTTAATGCTGCATAAAAGAGGGGGTGGCAGTGACATTTGTTAAGATTTACTTTAGAACTAATAGCGGCAGGAGGGGAGGGGGTGGCCAAGATGGCTCACAGACACAGATCCGACAAACAGGTAGGGAGGAGGGGGGGGGGGGGAGAGGACAGAGGAGAGCTGCAGATGACGGAGGCACGTAAACTGACCATGGTGTCAGAGCTCAGCAGCCATAATGATGATGGTCAGTTTACGGGGGGTCCCAAATCGACCAGGCACCTCCATGCTGGCGACTTCACTTTCAATCTTCCAATACATAGTCAGAAAAATTTCCCGACATACCTGGTCAGCATCCCCGAATAATCCTCTGTGGTTTAACCCTACTTTACAGGAACTATACTCCTTGCCCGACACCAAACATTGGTACTCCAAGGGGGTAAAATATTTATGCCATCTATACAATGACCAAGGCTTCAAAACTTTTCACCAACTGAGACTTGACTTTGACTTACCACGCTCCTACCTGTTCTACTATTACCAGCTTAGACATGCTATCCGAGCTCAGTTTGGCTCCCTAAATGATCCCACTAACTTGCCCCCACTGGAGAGACTGCTGAGACAACCTGATCCTAATAAACTTGTCTCTGCCTACTATGCTGCCCTAATGACAGATTTTAACCCCAGATTCAGTAAAGCGCAGGAAAATCGGGCGTCCATGGACATTTTACTTACGGAGGAGGACTGGACTGAATTTGGTGACACATACAAAAACACAGTTATCTTATCTAAGGACCGGGTTATACAGATCAAGATTTTCCACCAATCTCATCTTACCCCAGTTAGGTTGTGTAAAATAGGGTTGAAGCCCACTGCTGGATGTTTCCGGGGCTGTGGAGGGGACGCTGATTTCCTGTACTGCTTCTGGACATGTCCAGTGGTTCAGGACTTTTGGAGGGAGGTGGGTTCTTTCATTTCCTCTGCTCTAGGCCTCCCAAACATTATTCACCCCAAGAATGGTTTACTAGGGGTCTTTGGTGATTTACAGATATCATCACAGGCTAAGAGACTATTACGTATCCTTTATTTTTAGGTTAGAAAGGCTATACTGTTATCTTGGAAAGGTATACAAACACCTTTGAAATCTCTATGGCTAAAATTAATTAATGACGTCATACCGCTGTATAGACTTACCTTTGAACTCAGGAAACGAAAAAAAATGTTCCATAAAATATGGGACAGGTGGCTGGCTAGCCCCCATGACCCTCTCTCTATAATGTATGCTCAGTCTGGACCACTTACAGGCCGTGCCAGGAGATGCACCATATACCGTATATACTCGAGTATAAGTCGTTCCGAGTATAAGTCGAGGCCCTAATTTACCACAAAAAAATGGGAAAAACTTATTGACCCGAGTATAAGACGAGGGTGAGAAATGCACAGCTACAATAAGTGGAAAAGAGGGTCAACAATGCCAATTTGCAGCATCACTGTTCCCATTTGCAGCCTCACTGTGCCCATTTGCAGCCATAGGTCCCCTGAACTTCAAACTTGGTAGTTAAGGGTTCCTAGATGCCCACTAGCTGCAGCCAAAATTGGGGTATCTGAACCCAAAGGGTCCCGAAATGACATTGCTGCAGATGGACACAGTTGACCGAATTTGGGGCCCCGTATCTCGGGGCTACTTAGGGCTAAGAAATTTGGTGTGCAAACCCAGTGGAACTAGCTTCATAAAATTTCCAAAGCTGGGGTTCCTAGCACCAAGTGGCCCTGAGATATGGGGCCCCAAAGTCGGTTCAGAAAATGTCAAGCACTTTTCTGCAGCAGAGAATGACATTTTTCGAACCGATTTTGGGGCCCCGTATCTCAGGGCCACTTAGTGCTAGGAACTTCAGCTTTGGATATGTTGTGGTACCAGTTCTACTGGGTTTGCACACCAAATTTTGGGTTCCTAGCACTAAGTAGCCCTGAGATACGGGGCCCCAAAATCGGTTCGGAAAATGAAATTTTTTGCTGCATTAAAGTGCTTGACTCGAGTATAAGTCGAGGGGGGCACTTTCAGCACAAAAAAAGTGCTGAAAAATTCGACTTATACTCGAGTATATACGGTATGTGAATTATTTATATTCCTATTCATCAATAGAAGGTTGTGTATGTACTTGTGCAATCAATCTCAGATCGATTTACCATTAGCTGTCTGTTTTTTTTTTTCCACATATAGGCAATGTACTTGACAATGTATACAAATGCTTAACCAAGCTTTATTTAGTGATTGTTTGTTGTGCTTGTTTTTTGTACAACTGGTTTGTATTAAAATCAATAAAAATATCTTTAAAAAAAGAAAATTAAATGAGCTGAATTTAGAAGCTGACTGGTTACTATGCAAAGCTGCACAAGATTCTGTGTGCACCCATTTTAGTTAATCTTCCCCTGTGTGTCAGCCTTGCAGGGTATCACAACATGGAAGATTGTAGTTCTAAACATGTGTGCATATGTAGTGGAGACACCAGGGGACTTCTTAGGTCCCAGCAGGCACAGGAGGGCCCCTAAATGCCTAGAGACTGGCAGCACAGATTGTGGGCAATATGCTTAAAGGAAGCTCAGAGGTAACAAATGTAGCACCTCTCCTGGTCAGGGTAGAAGGATGACTTACCTCCAGCGCAGGTAGAGGGCTGACATTAACCTAGGGTGGATCCATGGCCACAGTAGAGATAGTCACAACAATGAAGAGGGCCAGTCACTCTTGGAAGCTCTACCCTCCTCGACTGAGCAGGACAGCTGCCCAAGCAGGTCTCAGGTCTACTAAGCACAAACCATTGCACGCACCTCTCCAGGCCGCAGAGGAAAGATAGGTCACTCCCCAAACATCTATAGCCTCCCCCAGCATATACAACTGGCCATGAAATTCCTGGTGGTTGCCAGAGAGGACACAAATTCTCAATAGCACAAGATTGTCACTGCCCCCGTTACTATTGCCCTGAGTGCCAACAACACCCAGTGGTGGCAGTAGATAACTGCAGAAATCCTAACGAATTGTCCTGAGCAAACTACTAACAAGGAGAGCTAAATTTACTAGACATCACTGACAACAGGGTGATTACACACATTATAAAAACATTCTGCTATTAGCACCTCATTTAGCAAAATAAAACATGAACTTTAATATCACTTTAAGACATTTCAGAATTCAATGGCTGCATGCTTGTTCCAGGTCAGTCATTTTCCAGATAGTGAAATTAGGATTAGGAAGACTGCACATAAACTTACACCATTGCAGAAAAAGGCAGGAGTGAAAACTCTAATCATTTCATTCTTACATGTTTACTTTAACAATTAATAAAGGAATAAAACACTAAAAATAGTATAGTAGAGATAAGTAAAAACAGTAATGCCAGCTAACATTAAGTCAACCAGACATACAGGGGTTGATTTACTAAAGGCAAATAGGCTGTGCACTTTTCAAACTGCAGTTGCCCTCTGCGAGTGCAGTTGCGCCATCCAGAGCATAGTAAATGAGGTAAGTCTTAGTCTTCACTTTGCAAAGAGTACCCAATCACGATCAAGGGAAAAAAATGCATTTTTGCTTGCACATGATTGGATGATGGAAGTCAGCAGAGTTTCAGCTCATTTACTAAGCTCTGAAACAACTGCACTTGCAGAGTGCAATTGCATATTGAAAAGTGCACAGTTTTTTCCCTTTAGTAAATCAACCACACAGTATCATTAGAAGACTGATCTATAAAAACACGGGGGGTTATTTACTAAAGGAAAATCCACTTTGCACTGAAAGTGCACTTGGAAGTAAAGTCGCTGTAGATCCGAGGGGGGACATGCAAGGAAAATAAAAAACAGCATTTTAGCTTGCACATGATTGGATGATAAAATCAGCAGAGCTTCCCCTCATTTCAGATCTACCCCTTAGATTTAGAGCGACTGCACTTCCAAATGCACTTGCAGTGCAAAGTGGAGTTGCCTTTCGTAAATAACCCCCATGGTGCCCTCTAGTGTTCATTTAGTAAATGTTATGAACCGGGGAGTTCGGATACATTTTTGCATAAACTAAGGATTTGGAGCTTTTTATATAACAGACACAAACCTACCAAACAGTAATGTCAAATACATGGTATAGCAACAAAATAAACAGACACGTCGGCTAATGTGAATGCAAAATTGAAATATACACCAGAGCAATTCTCATGAGCATTGTGAATGTTCTGTAAAGACACTGACTTCAGTTATTTGTGTTTTGTGTGTGTGTTAGGCCCCTTTCACACGGGGTGGAATCCATTTTGCTCAGTGGGGGATCTGTCAATCTGTCCACTAATCCCCTGCGGAGCGGCTGGGTGACAGGTCCGTGTCCACTCTGCTTATGCAGTGTAGACATAGCCCTCTCTGCTCTATGGGCAGTTGGATGGAAACGGATCGGCTGACCGTTTACACTCAACTACCCTCTGATCTGATCAGACGGAGAGGAACTGATCTCTTTCTGTTTGTTGTTGTTGGATCGGATTGGAGGTAGCTGGGTGTAAATGGACACAAGCCCGTTTACATACAACTGCCCATAGCGGAGAATGGAGGGTCTGATCGGGTCCGCCTGAAATACGGACAATGGGAGGTAAAAAAAACACTGCGCTAACTGTAATGGAAAAAACAGGGGGGGAAGGAAGGGAAGCAGCTACATACAGTATGACATATACGATAAACAAAATAGTGCAAAAATGTAGCGCATAACTATGGTGCATAAATATCGTAATATAAATGTGATAGCAGAGGGGAAGTGATTCCAGTGAAGTGAATAACCTAGGTTGGATCTAAACCAAACATATGTCTCTGATACCAAAAAATCAATCAACAAGGGATAAATCAAGTCCTGTTTATGTCTAAACAGAACAAACAGTCACTAGATGGTATGAATCCCGGAGTGTTATGAATGGGTATGCAGATCCATCTGTAGCAAGGAGGTCATGGAAAGATAAACATCTACAAATTGACAGAAGATGAATGCTCTTACCAGATCCGGTGGACTCTAGTGTCAGCGACATAGAGTCATCAGAGCCTTATGCCACACATGGCAAATGTGTAGGTGTCCTGATGAATAAGACCTCTTAATGGATTTCAGGGATGCTCCTAAGGGCTTCTGAGTCCGATCGCCAATTCAGGACAGGGACATCCAGATCGAACACCACTTTAGGAACTCCAAAAATGGGAATCTTGATGGATAGATGTAGCCAGGTGGGGTGTCTACTCATTCCAAGGGGTTATGTGGAGAAAAAATATTGCTTCCACATAGTGCAGATAAAAACGAGTGGTATTTTATTTGTAAAAAACCAATACAATTAAAATGTGATCACAAAAGCAAGAACAGGCAATGTGGAGAGTGATAGAGCCGCCCGAATCACTTCCCCTCTGTTAACACATTTATATTACGATATTTATGCACCATAGTTATGCGCTACATTTTTGCACCATTTTGAAATACGGACAAGCGAACCTAATTGGACCGACCGTGTGAAAAGGGCCCTATCCTACGGCACTTCTGATAAATGTCATGCTGGATTATAAGTTATTAGTGACTACTCACAACGGTGCATTGCAGTAACACTGGTAACACATGCAGTGGCGGCTGGTGCTCAATATTTTGGAGGGGGGAGTGCACCACAATATCCCCCCCCAGGCGGCTCGGATGGGAAGGCAGCGATCCGTGGCCTTACCTTCCGATGACGAGGTGGATCTGGAGGTAGGGCTCCTCGAAGCGGCTGTTGCTGCTCCTCCGCCCACTGCTCCTTGCTCCAACTTGCCGAGGGAAGAGCCGGGCCATTGCTTCTCCTCCTGGCTGAACAGGAAGTGGGTCTGGAGACCTGTTTGGCTGGGAGTCCTAAGACTCCCTGGCCAATTGGGTCTCAGGACCCGCTTTCTAAATGGCCAGGAGGAGAAGCAGGAAGAAATTAGTGAATATAAATTTGCTAATGTCGCACAACTGGGTGGGCATAGGCGCAGTGCTCAGAGATCAGTGCCTTAAGCTCTAATCATGTGCTTCCAAAAAAAAAAGCAAAAATACAAACAATGAAATCCATGCGTCCGGCGCCCTGCATAGAGGCCAGGGGCCGGGCGCATGGACTAGGGGGGCAGCATAAATACACCTTTCCCTGGCTGACAGTTGAAAGAGCAGGGCAGGGATGCTGGTTGTTAGGACGCTGGTGAGTGTTGGCATCCTAACAACCAGCATCCCTGAGCTGAAACTGTCACATTCAGCAGTGGTAGGAATACTACTGTTAAATGTTTCACTTCTCACTGCAGCCGGAGGTCCAGTCTGCAGTAAAAAAAGTGTAAAAATGAAATACCGCAAAAAAAAAAACAAAAAAAAAAACTTACGTATGCAGTATTATTATGTTTAGTGAATGCATTTAGTTTTATTTTAATGCAAAAATACATGTGGTATTTATCTCCTAGGCCTCATGCACACAGGTATATGAATTTAGGATGCTTTCACACTGATGCGTTGCGGGTTTCCCACACCGCAGGTGCAACTCATTATACTCGCCAGTTACCTGCACTTTGCCATTGACTTTTAAAGAATTTGGTAGGTTTGGTGTTTTTCCTGAAAGTGCGCCAAAATTTCTGCTATGAAAGCACCCTTATGCATCAGAACTTGGCGGAAATAATGTCTTTAATGTTGCGTATGTACATATGTTTATGCGTGTATGGCGTTGAGTGTAAATGTATTCTATTGGCCAGAATCATTTACACTCATAAGTGCATGCGTATGTGCACTTACACACATATGGGAATAAGCTAATAAACAGCGATCTGAATGCAGGCTTAGGACATTTTTTTTATGCTCCTGAGAGCTCCTCTAAACTATGCCTGTAAATTACACCATGGGGTTTATTTACTAAAGGCAAATCCACTTTGCACTACAAGTGCACTTGGAAGTGCAGTCACTGTAGATCTGAGGGGGACATGCAAGGAAAATAAAAAACAGCATTTTTGCTTGTACATGATTAGATGATAAAATCAGCAGAGCTTCCCCTCATTTCAGATCTTCCCCTCATATCTACAGCAACTGCACTTCCAGTGCACTTGTAGTGCAAAGTGGATTTGCCTTATGCACATTAGATAACCTAGAGCTGCTTTCAGAGGCTTAAAAAAAAAGCCAGGCGCTTGTAACAGCGGCATTTTTTCTGCTGGTGTGGAGAACGTCCCCCACCTCCAGGCTGAAAGTGTAGCTCTCTTGCACATACCCCCCAATTTTTAGAGAGGGACACCTATCAGCAAAAGTATGCAGGCATAGGACACACCCCTTGCCATGCCCCCTAAAGGAGAATTGTACAAAAAATAAAAGATTGGTTCAACTAGAGATGCACGATTCTGGCTAAAATGAGAAAAATAATGATTTTGACTTAAAGAAGTGTCAGAAAAAGATTTAGACTTTAAGTGGTTAAACTTGCTGCATTTACACGTTGTTGAGAACTTGGCAGACTGCCTGGATTATTTATTTACACAGAATTTCTATCCCTTTGATCTAAGAAGGAAGCTTAGTTACAATGTTTCAAGTTATAAACTTGGCAGACTGCCCAGATGCTTTCTTTTGACAGCTGAGTGAGTAGATAATCTCTGCACTTGTTTATATGAAAGAATCGGCGAACTCAGCAGGAGGGATCGTCAGAGGGGGTGAATCAAGATCACAATTTTTTAACAATTAATTGTGCAGCTCTGGGTTCAACCCATAAGTGCTTTTTTACCACTACTATTCCTTTATATTGGCTTTTGGAATTTACAAATGCAGCAAGTTAGAAATCAGATGAAAGGTTTAGCACTGTAAATCACTTTTTCATAGATAAAAAGTGCATTTTTTATACATCTATATAGATCAGACCAAAATGAGGGACAAATGAGGAGGAATGAGGGACAGAGGGACATTGCTCCAAATTAGGGACAGTTGGGAGCTAAGCTCTTGCACCATGTTTCTAATCAGCTTATGCCTCCAAGATGAGGATAGAAGTGCACTGGTTACTATACTCTACTGCTCCAGACTGTGTCTTTATCTTCTGTAAAACAGCATATTTATTCTGGGCTCCATCTAGTGGCCAAATTTAATATAACAGAGAAAACACCACAAAAAATTCCCGCTGGAGGCAGAACAACATTTATAAGGGTGGAAGGTTCTGTTTTTTTTTTCTTTTTTCACCCATTTTTCTATCTTGTTATTTTTCTACCTGTTTTTTTCTTTATCTCCCTCATTTCTTCTACAACAAAACTCCTCATTTTTACTTTTTTTTTCCAATTCTCTCGTTTATTCCATCTTTCTTGTCTCGAATACCATTTTATTTATGCTCTCTTTTTTCTCTACCTTTCTGTTTTTCTATCAATTTTTGCATACCCAGCTGTTTATTCTTTTTTTTTTAACTGTGTACTTTTTAGCACATTTTTTAACTTAAATTTTCTTGAAATGTATTTTTTTGGCCAAACTGCACTTTTTTTTATAGTAAATTTTCTTGTTCAATATTTTATTTATTTTAGATAGATAGGTAATAACAAACATAGCATGAGAGACAATGACAACATAGAACAATGAGCCGGTGTCTTCGTACATGTTAACCAGATCATAACATTACAACATTGATAAAGGAAACATAGGGGAGAATAAACTCCCATCTGACGCGCATGGCACAGGCAGTTATGGTACAAGTATTTACAAAGAAGAGTAATGATTGCGGAAGGGGTCTCAGAGGAGTACCCCAGGAGGCCCTGACCAGATATCTTTAGATAACATCAAAGGAAAGAGATGAGAGACATCACGGATGAAAAGATAAAGAAAAAAAAAAGGAGAAAATAGAAAGAGGGAAAGAAGAGTGTAAGGGAAATAGCAAAGGGGGAGGGGGAGAAAGGCGTCTGTTCCGCTACAGGACAAGGCACCAACTAAAGTGAGAGATTAGGCTCGTCATCTTAGGGTTCCAGGAGTTTGGGGTCAAATTGTGGAGGGAGGAAATGATCCACCCATGGTTGCCATATTTTCAGCTGTCATGGGATCCTATCCAGGAGGGTCCAAACCACACTTTTAAACTTTTTTCCAAACTGCTTTTTTTTACTACATCTTCCAAACTTAAAATTGTGTTTTTCTGAACCAATTTTTTTATTATTTCAAATTTTTTCCATGTTTCTACTATTTTCATTTTTTTTCTCTACAGTTTTGTTTTGTTTTTCTATGTGTTTTTGCATTTACAGTTGTCTTTTTCTATTTATCACTTTTTTAGCAGTTTTTTATAAAATAATTTTTTAAACTGTATTTGTTCCAAATGATGCTTTTTTTGAAGCTGCATTTTTTCCGGACCTTGCTTTTTTGTGCTGCGTTTTTTCAGAACTGTGCATTTTCTTTGGATAGCGAGATTTCCAAACCATGCTTTTTTTTTTTTGTTTCTCTGAACTGGGCTTAGTTTTTTTGGCCAATGTTATTTTTGAACTGTGTTTTTTTTTAACTGAGCTTTTTTAACCACTTCAATACAGGACACTTTTACCCCCTTCCCGCCTAGGCCAATTTTCAGTTTTCAGCGCTGTCACACTTTGAATGACAATTGCGCGGTCATGCAACACTGTACCCAAACTAAATTTTTATCATTTTGTTCACTCAAATAGGTGTGTTTTGGTGCTATTTAATCACCGCTGGGTTTTTTACTTTTTGCTAAAAAAAAACAAAAAAGACTGAAAATTTTGGACAAAAAATGCGTTTTTCTTCGCCTCTGTTATAAAACTTTGCAAACAAATGATTGTTCTTCATAAATTTAGGTCAAAGTTTATTCTGCTACATTTCTTTGGTAAAAATAATCAGTGTATATTATTTAGTCTGTGTGAAAGTTAAACTATGGTATATATCTGAAAACTGATCAATTCTGATGTATCTCATTTCTTGAGGCCTGAAAATGCCAGGACGGTACAAATATTCCAAAGGTAATTTTTGTCAGAATTTTTTGGAAAGAAATAAAAAAAAAAAAAAAAATGTAATTTCTTTTTCAACTGAGTTTGGCTCAGAACTTCTGTGCAACAGCCAAGGCTAAACTGCAAAAATACGTGTAAGCCAGTAGAGAAGAAGGGTAGTGCAATAAACAGATTAGGGCAAATTGAGAAAGTAAGAAAGAGCAGAGAGAAAGAGATAGAAAAGAGTAGAGGAAAAAAGTAGTAAAGGACGACCACCTGTCACAGGACCCCTCCAAAGCCTGGGGTTGCCACCAACAAGCCACCTCCCCAAGACAAGGATTCATCAGGCTATAGGGGCCTCCAACAAATCCTACTGCTCCCAGACCCGGTTATGTGTATCAAGGGTGTTATTTAAAGAGGCTGTCAAAAATTCCATTAATTTCACATCTCTGATCCTGGAGTGTAGGTCAAACGAGGAGAGGGGTTTCCTCATTTTCCATTTCAGGGCAACCCAGCATCATGCAGCAGGTAACACCCAAGCCAGGAGTTTTTTTTAGACAATTTGGTGAAAGAGGGAAGGCACAAGAGGAAAGTTTTAGGGTTGAATGGCACCCAGGAACCAAGGATGGAATGGAGTAAGGAATGTACCCCCCGCCAGTAGGGGATGTTCAGAAGGCAGGACCAATAGATATGGTATAGCGTCCCCACATCTCTACTACAGTGCCAACATCGACGGTCGGCAGAGGGGTATATTGAGTGGAGCAGGTCAGGGGTTTGGTACCAGTAAAAAAGTATCTTGTATTGGTTTTCTTTGTACAATGTACAAATAAAGGTCTTAGATGCCTGAGACCAAATAAGCTGCCACGTCTTCAGGGGTATGTCCTCACCAAAGGCTTGCTCCCACTTACGCATATAGGCATGCCGAGGCCCAGAGGGCGATAGGTCCGTGATCAGGAGCTGATAGGTGCGCAAAATCATACCTTTAGGGGGTGAACCCTCCAAGCAGATTTTCTTAAACTCAGTTAAAGGGGAAAATTGGAGGTTCATAGCCAAAGATTGCGGAAAAATGTTGGATTTGTAAGTAGCTAAAAAAAGCCTGTCTGGGCAAGTCATAAGCATCCTTCAGATCCTGGAAGGACTGCTAGGTTCTAGTTCTGGTATCCACCAAATGACCGTGGTAAAATAAGGCCCTTTCCATCCAATAGTGGAACATCTGCGAGGTCAAGCTGTCCGGGACATTAGGTGTAAACAGAAATGAGGTAGCCAGGGAGGCAGTAGAAGTAAGCGGATATAGTGATTTAGCGCGCCGTCAAAGCTTCCGCAAGAGTGACATAACTGCAACACTTCAAGCGATCTGTCCGTACTCCAAAGCATGGAATTTGGGTGGGTGGGGGCCAACCACAGCTTCTCAATTTGTGTCAATCGATTGTATGCATGGAGGGTACACCAAGAGGCTAAAGGGTGCAGCTGGTCGGCTAAATACTTGGCTACATTAGGGAACGCAAGACCACCTTGGCTGCGGGGGGCAAAGAGGATTGATCTAGCGATACGATGTCTCTTATAGTTCCAAAAAAATGTAATCAAATCGCCCTGAAGGGACCTGAAGTGCGAAGCTGGGATGGGGATGGGCAATGCCTCAAAGAGAAAAAGAAGTTTAGGTAGAATCACCATCTTAATAGTCGCCAATCGACCGAAGAGAGATAGCTTTTGGGATTTCCACTTGGCCAGGGAGGCCCTAATGGAAGTATACAGTGGGAGGGAAGTTAGCCTTAGAGAAAGTGTCAAAGGAGGGTGTTAGATGAACACCCAGGTATTTTAGTGTGGAAGTCTTCCACGAGTAGTTAAATGATTGGGAGAGGGAAGATAATGTCTGATGGGGTATATTGAGGGGGGAGGGCTTCTGTCTTGGAGTTATTAATTTTGTAACCCGAGAGCATGCTATAGCGATCTAAATCCAAGTGTAGTTTGAAAGGGAGACGTGGTTTCGTAAGCATAAGCAGAACATAATCGCAAAAAGGGAAACTTTAAAGTCCCTAGTTAAGACTAGGATGCCATGGATATTTGGGTTCTGTCTAATATGGGCTGCTAGGGGTTCAATGCATATGGCATATAGGAGGGGGGACAGTGGGCACCCCTGTCGAGTCCCGTTGGTAATGGGAAAAGCATGGGAAGAGGCAAACGGAGTCTTGATTAGGGCTGAGGGGGATGAATGTAGATGAGTAATGGCTCGCAAGAAGGGACCTTTTATATCGACACAGTGAACAGTTGCAAAGCCCAACCTAGCCTATCAAAGGCCTTTTCCGCGTCCAGACTAAAAAGTAGTGCCTCAGACCGATTCCGGTTAGCTACTTCTGTGAGATCAATAACTCTCCTAGTGTTGTCCCCCGCCTGACATAGGGGGATAAATCCTACCTGACCTTTATGGATCAGTGATGGCATTAGGTTGTTTAGTCTATTTGCTAGAATTTCAGTAAATATTTTTAGGTCTGTATTAAGGAGCGCAATCGGCCTGTAGTTAGAGCACAAGGTATGGTACTTTCCTGGTTTGGGGATCAACGTAAGAAAGGAGGTCTGCATATCTCTCGGGATAGGGGCATGGGCCAAAAAGGAATTAAACAGAGGGGTGATGCGAGGGAGAAAGAGTGGAAGAAAAGTTTTGTAGTAGAGCAAGGATATGTAATTAGGGGAGCTCCAGCTGTTGCAGAACTACAAGTCCCATGAGGCATAGCAAGACTCTGACAGCCACAAGCATGACGTGCAGAGGCAGAGACATGATGGGACTTGTAGTTTTGCAACAGCTGGAGCATATCCCTGTAGTAGAGGTATGGTAGGCCATCGGGACCAGGAGCCTTATTAGTCGGAAGAAATGTAATCGTGGCTGCTACTTCCTCTTCAGAGATAGAGGAATTAAGGCTAGTCAGGGCAGAAGAGGTAACAATAGGGAGATCACAGTCTGATAAGAAGGATTGAATGGCCTGGGATAGGTCAGGGGATGAAGGGTTATGTAGCACGCTCGGGTCATTATATAAAGTCGAATAATAGTCGTGGAAGAGTTGTGCAATTTTAGAGGGATGAGAGTGAGGGGTACCAGTCATGTCTTTGAGGGAGCCAACCTCAAGCCACCCGCTCACAGAGTTGTCATGCTAGGAGCGTGTGCGGTATGTTGCCCTTGTCATAATAAGTTTGTCGCAGATGTAGAAGGGCTTTCTCTGTCTTGCCTAGTTCAATGTCCTGCAGCCCTGCCCTAGCGCTTACCAGTTCCCTAAGAATGGTCAAGGAAGGGGAAGATAGCAACAGCGTCTCCAACTGTCTGAGTTTTCCAGTGGTAGCTGACGGGCCATGTTGGCATTTCATTTTAGGGCAGTGGAAAGTGATATGCACTGGCCACGGAAGACTGCTTTATGGCCTGCCATAGGGAAGCAGATGAAACATCAGAAGAACCGTTTTCTGCAAAGTACAGCTTCAGAGTTTGTTCCAACCCCGTTTTGGAGGGATCATGCTTAAGCAAGAACTCATTTAAACGCCAATGACAGACTCTAAAGGATCCCAGGAAGAGTGCTAGAGAAAGTTTGATTGGGGCATGGACAGACCATGATATTGCCTGGATATCCGAGCCAGTGCAAGCTCGCAGGGTAGGGGCATTAACAAAGAAGTAGTCTAGACGCGAGTGGGACTTGTGGGGGTGGGAGTAAAAAGTAAATTGTTTAGCCGACGGGTATGCGGTGCGCCAGGTGTCAAATAGGGCGTATCTCCTAGTTAGCTGGGGTAAGTGAGTGGATTGTCTATCTACAGCTGAGGAGGGCTTTCCACGTTCTACGGAGTGCTTATCTAGGCAAGGGGACATAGAATATCATCAAAAAGTTAATTTATTTCAGTAATTCAATTCAAAAAGTGAAACTCATATCAGAAAATTAGAATATTGTGAAAAGTTCAATATTGCCGACTCATGGGGGCTATTTACTAAAGGCAAATCCACTTTGCACTACAAGTGCACTTGGAAGTGCAGTTGCTGTAGCTCTGAGGGGGACACGCAAGGAAAATAAAAAAACAGCGTTGTAGTTTGCACGATTGGATGATAAAATCAGCAGAGCTTCTCCTCATTTCAGATCTTCCCCTCAAATCTACAGTGACTGCACTTCCAAGTGCACTTGTAGTGCAAAGTGTATTTGCCTTTAGTACATCAACCCAATGGTGTCACACTCTAATCAGCTAATTAACTCAAAACACCTGTAAAGGTTTCCTGAGTCTTTAAATGGTCTCTGAGTCTGGTTCAGTAGGTTACACAATTATGGGGAAGACTGCTGACTTGACATTTGTCCAGAAGACAGTCATTGACACCCTTCACAAGGAGCTTAAGTCACAAAAGCTCATTGCTAAAGAAGCTGGCTGTTCACAGAGTGCTGTATCCAAGCATATTAATGGAAGGTTGAGTGGAAGGAAAAAGTGTGGTAGAAAAAGGTGCTGAGGGATAACAGGGATAACTGAAGCCTTGAGAGGATTGTGAAGTAAAGTCTATTCAAGAATTTGGGGGAGATTCAAAGGGAGTGGACTACGGCTGCTGTCAGCGCTTCAAGAGCCACCACACAAAGACATATCCAGGACATGTACTACAACTGTCGCATTCCTTGTGTCAAGCCACTCCTCAACCAGACAAAATGTCAGAAGCATCTTACCCGGGCTAAGGAGAAAAAGGACTGGACTGTTGCTCAGTGGTCCAAAGTCCTATTTCCGGATGAAAATCATTTTGCATTTCATTTAGAAATCAAGGTCCCAGAGTCTGGAGGCAGAGTGGTGAGGCACAGAATCCAAGTTGCATAAGGTCCAGTGTGAAATTTCACAGTCAGTGATGAATTGGGGAGCCATGTCACCTGCTTGTGTTGATCCACTTTGTTTTATCAAGTCCAAAGTTAGAGGAGCCCTCTACCAGGAAATTCCAGAGCACTTCATGCTTCCCTCTGCTGACCAGCTTTATGGAGATGCTGATTTCATTTTCCAGCAGGACTTGGCGCCTGCCCACACTGCCAAAAGTGCGAATACCAGGTTTAATGATCATGGGATCACTGTGCTTGATTGGCTAGCAAACTTGCCTGACCTAAACCCCATAGAGAATCTCCTGAGTATTGTCCAGAAAAAGATAGGAGACATCAGACCCAACAATGCATATGAGCTGAAGGCCGCTATCAAAGCAATCTGAGCTTCCATAACACCTTAGAAGTGCCACAGGCTGATCGTCTCCATGCCACGCAGCACATACATGCCAACAGTCCCAATTTTCCCAGGACATTCATGGGATTTAGACCCGTGTCCTGTTTTTATGTTCAAAAGTCTCTGATCTGTCCCTTGCAATGTCGCAGTACCAATAAAAATCACAGATCACCGCCATTACTAGTAAAAAAAAATAATAATAAAAATGCCATAAATCTTTCCCATTGTTTGCAGACGCTAAAACTTTTGCACAAACCCATCAATATACGCTTATTGCGATTTTTTTTTTTATTACCAAAAATATGTAGAAGAATATATATTGGCCTAAACTGATGAAGATTTATTTTTTTTTAATTTGGGGGATATTTATCATAGCAAAAAGTAAAAAATATTTTTTTTTTTGTCGTTCTGTTTTTGTTTATAGCGCAAAAAATAAAAACCGCAGAGGTGATAAAATACCACCAAAAAAAAGCTCTATTTGTGGGGGGGGGGGGGATGCAAATTTAATTTTGGGTACAGCGTCTGCGCAATTGTCAGTTAAAACGACACAGGGCCAAATTGTAAAAAGTGCTCTGGTCAGGAAGGGGGTAAAACCTTCTGGGGCTGAAGCGGTTAAAAGTGGGGTATGCCTGTATATAGCAAAAAATAAAAAAACAGTGCTGATCAAATACCACCAAAAGAAAGCTCTACCTGTGAGAAAAAAATTATATAAATTTAATTTGGGTACAGTGTTTGCATGACTGCGCAATTGCCAGTTAACCACTAAGCCACCGCCCACCGTCATATGACGGCGGGACGAGGCTTCTCTTGTTCTGGGCGGACGTCATATGACGTGATCGCCCTCCTGAGCCACTAGGGGGCACGTGCGCGTGCCCGCTGCGTCGCTCGGGACCCGGTGAGCGTACCCGGTGGCCGCGATGTCCGCCGGGCACCCGCGATTGCCGGGTAACAGAGCAGGACCGTGGATCTGTGCATGTAAACACAGATCCACGTCCTGTCAGAGAGGAGAGGAGACCGATGGTGTGTCCCTTGTACATAAGGACACCGATCGGTCACCTCCCCCAGTCAGTCCCCTCCCCCCACAGTTAGAATCACCTCCCTAGGTCATACATTAACCCCTCGATCGCCCCCTAGTGTTAACCCCTTTCCTGCCAGTCACATTTACACAGTAATCAATGCATTTTTATAGCACGGATCACTGTAATAAAATAAATGTGAATGGTCCCAAAAATGTGTCAAAAGTGTCCGATGTGTCCGCTGCAATATCGCAGTCACAATAAAAATCGCCACCATTACTAGTAAAAAAAAAATAAATAAAAATGCTATAAATCTATCCCCTATTTTGTAGAAGCTATAACTTTTGCGCAAAACAATCAATATACGCTTATCGGGATTTTTTTTAACCAAAAATATGTAGAAGAATACATATCGGCCTAAACTAAGGAAAAAATTTGTTTAAAAAAAAAATGGACATTTATTATAGCAAAAAGTAAAAAATATTGTGTTTTTTCAAAATTGTCCCTCTTCTTTTGTTTATAGCGCAATAAATAAAAACCGCAGAGGTGATCAAATACCACCAAAAGAAAGCTCTATTTGTGGGGAAAAAAATGATAAAAATTTAATTAGGGTGCAGTGTAATATGACCGCGCAATTGTCATTCAAAGTGCGACAGCGCTGAAAACTAAAAAATGGCTTGGGCCGGAAGGGGGTGCAAGTGCCCTGTATTGAGGTGGTTAAAGTAGCGCGGTGCTGAATAGCAAAATATAGCCTAGTCACGAAGGCAGTAAAACCTTCTGAAGGTCAAGTGGTTAAGAAATTCACAGTTTTTTTTTTATTAATGTAAGTTTATTTATTCCATTTTTGCAAAAGCATAGCTCCCAACTGTCCCTGATCTGGAGGGACTGTCCCTGATTTGGAGCAATGTCCCTCTGTCCCTCTTTCCTCCTCATTTGGCCCTCATTTTGGTCTGATCTATATAGACGTATATAAAATGCATTTTTTTATCAAAAAGTGTTTTCCAGCACTAAACCTTTCATCTGATTTGCTGCATTTGTAAATTCCAAAAGCCAATATAAAGGAATAGTAGTGGTAAAAAAAAGCATTTGTGGGTTTAACCAATCTTGTTTTTTGTACAATTTTCCTTTAAAGGGGCGTGGCAAGGGGTGTGTCCTATGCCTGCATACTTTTGCTGATAGGTGTCCCTCATTCCCATCTCAAAAAAGTTGGGAGGTATGTAAAAGGTGGACTATGGCTTTAAGAAATAAAGCCTGACATGAGCATATGGAAGGAAAGCTGGCGGCTATTTAATATCAGCATATCATACAAGGCTTGTATGCTCCGTCTAAGTTCGTAAACAGTAATCCACCATAGAGTAGTAGCAGTCCTCATGGAAACTACTCCACAATACTGACTAGAAGGAGTATACGCGCACTCAGCTCTGAGTCTCCTATATCAGATAGCGGCGCGCCCTCTGGTGCCCCGTCCCCGTACTGCACAGCGATAGTTCATGTCCTCGCAACTTCCGGTCACAGGGGAAGCCTACTTGCTGGGCGCAAGTGAACCCTGACACCTCGTTTCCTACCAGGAAGTTCGCAGGAGCACAGTTGTAGTTCACTATCGGTATTCGGCCACTGGCATTCACGAAGTAGAAGACCACATTTCCCAGAAGCCCTGTCGGTATTTCGCGCATACGCAGTGTGGAAGTCGGCTCTGTCAGTGAGAGAAAACTGCCTGCAAAGGGTTTCCTGAGCCGTGTGTGAAAGAGAAGTCGAGTTTCCCCCGATTGTGGCGTCGGCTAGAGTCGTAAGCCATGTCTCGGCAAGCCAACAGAGGAACGGAGAGCAAGAAGATGGTGAGCGGGCTGGGTATGCTGTTCTTATACTGACTGGGCCAAAACATGGAGCTCCTAGCACTGCCTGTTTTTATACTGACTGGGCCCATACATAGGATCTCCTAGCACTGCCTGTTCTTATACTGACTGGGCCCATACATAGAGCTCCTAGCACTGCCTGTTCTTATACTGACTGGGCCCATACATAGAGCTCCTAGCACTGCCTGTTTTTATACTGACTGGGCCCATACATAGGATCTCCTAGCACTGCCTGTTCTTATACTGACTGGGCCCATACATAGGAGCTCCTAGCACTGCCTGTTTTTATACTGACTGGGCCCATACATAGAGCTCCTAGCACTGCCTGCTCTTATACTGACTGGGCCCATACATAGAGCTCCTAGCACTGCCTGTACTTATACTGACTGGGCCCATACATAGAGCTCCTAGCACTGCCTGTACTTATACTGACTGGGCCCATACATAGGAGCTCCTAGCACTGCCTGTACTTATACTGACTGGGCCCATATATAGGAGCTCCTAGCACTGCCTGTTCTTATACTGACTGGGCCCATACATAGAGCTCCTAGCACTGCCTGCTCTTATACTGACTGGGCCCATACATAGGAGCTCCTAGCACTGCCTGCACTTATACTGACTGGGCCCATACATAGGAGCTCCTAGCACTGCCTGCACTTATACTGACTGGGTCCATGCATAGGAGCTCCTAGCACTGCCTGTACTTATACTGACTGGGCCCATACATAGAGCTCCTAGCACTGCCTGTACTTATACTGACTGGGCCCATACATAGAGCTCCTAGCACTGCCTGTACTTATACTGACTGGGCCCATACATAGGAGCTCCTAGCACTGCCTGTACTTATACTGACTGGGCCCATACATAGAGCTCCTAGCACTGCCTGTACTTATACTGACTGGGCCCATACATAGAGCTCCTAGCACTGCCTGTACTTATACTGACTGGGCCCATACATAGGAGCTCCTAGCACTGCCTGTACTTATACTGACTGGGCCCATACATAGAGCTCCTAGCACTGCCTGTACTTATACTGACTGGGCCCATACATAGGAGCTCCTAGCACTGCCTGTACTTATACTGACTGGGCCCATACATAGGAGCTCCTAGCACTGCCTGTTCTTATACTGACTGGGCCCATACATAGGAGCTCCTAGCACTGCCTGTACTTATACTGACTGGGCCCATACATAGAGCTCCTAGCACTGCCTGTACTTATACTGACTGGGCCCATACATAGAGCTCCTAGCACTGCCTGTACTTATACTGACTGGGCCCATACATAGAGCTCCTAGCACTGCCTGTACTTATACTGACTGGGCCCATACATAGGAGCTCCTAGCACTGCCTGTTCTTATACTGACTGGGCCCATACATAGAGCTCCTAGCACTGCCTGTACTTATACTGACTGGGCCCATACATAGAGCTCCTAGCACTGCCTGTACTTATACTGACTGGGCCCATACATAGAGCTCCTAGCACTGCCTGTACTTATACTGACTGGGCCCATACATAGGAGCTCCTAGCACTGCCTGTTCTTATACTGACTGGGCCCATACATAGAGCTCCTAGCACTGCCTGTACTTATACTGACTGGGCCCATACATAGGAGCTCCTAGCACTGCCTGTACTTATACTGACTGGGCCCATACATAGGAGCTCCTAGCACTGCCTGCACTTATACTGACTGGGCCCATACATAGGAGCTCCTTGCACTGCCTGTACTTATACTGACTGGGCCCATACATAGGAGCTCCTAGCACTGCCTGTACTTATACTGACTGGGCCCATACATAGAGCTCCTAGCACTGCCTGTACTTATACTGACTGGGCCCATACATAGAGCTCCTAGCACTGCCTGTACTTATACTGACTGGGCCCATACATAGGAGCTCCTAGCACTGCCTGCACTTATACTGACTGGGCCCATGCATAGGAGCTCCTAGCACTGCCTGCTCTTATACTGACTGGGCCCATGCATAGGAGCTCCTAGCACTGCCTGCTCTTATACTGACTGGGCCCATACATGGAGCTCCTAGCACTGCATGTTCTTATACTGACTGGGCCCATACATAGAGCTCCTAGCACTGCCTGTACTTATACTGACTGGGCCCATACATAGGAGCTCCTAGCACTGCCTGTTCTTATACTGACTGGGCCCATACATAGGAGCTCCTAGCACTGCCTGTACTTATACTGACTGGGCCCATACATAGGAGCTCCTAGCACTGCCTGCTCTTATACTGACTGGGCCTATGCATAGGAGCTCTTAGCACTGCCTGCTCTTATACTGACTGGGCCCATACATAGGAGCTCCTAGCACTGCCTGTACTTATACTGACTGGGCCCATACATAGAGCTCCTAGCACTGCCTGTACTTATACTGACTGGGCCCATACATAGGAGCTCCTAGCACTGCCTGCTCTTATACTGACTGGGCCTATGCATAGGAGCTCTTAGCACTGCCTGCTCTTATACTGACTGGGCCCATACATAGGAGCTCCTAGCACTGCCTGTACTTATACTGACTGGGCCCATACATAGAGCTCCTAGCACTGCCTGTACTTATACTGACTGGGCCCATACATAGGAGCTCCTAGCACTGCCTGTTCTTATACTGACTGAGCCCATACATAGGAGCTCCTAGCACTGCCTGTACTTATACTGACTGGGCCCATACATAGGAGCTCCTAGCACTGCCTGTTCTTATACTGACTGGGCCCATACATAGGACTCATAGTACAGCACAATCTGCTCCTGGGGCTCATAGCACACTGGCTATTCAGGAATAGGACTCCTTCTCACTACCTTTCAGTTGTCTTTGGGGTATTGTCAGTAGATTTGGTACATCTGTTCTTTCCTTTTAATCATAAGAATGTGTGTGTATATGTAGATACAGACAGACATTAGGGGTCCATGATAAATTAAGGGGTCCCCACTCAGGCTGACAAGGTCTGATGAGTTGGTTGGATGCCGCTGACTAGTGAGGGTGCAGGCTGAGGAAAGGTCCGTCCAGAGCTAAAGCAAACAGCAGAAATAGGAAGAGATAGCCCGGCCGCCACACATCTCACCTGAACTGAGTGGATAGCAGGTAAAAGCAGCATCGGCTTGATTCATCCAGACCACAACTTAAGCATGTTTTGCCCCTCCCCCGGGGCTTAATCATGGAAAACTATCTATGCGGTGGCCAGGCTATCTCTTACTATTTCTGCAGAAACACTAGGGGGATGGACATTTAAAAGTGACATAGGGCTGGGTGGGGCCCAAGTCATCTGGGCATCAGATGTATGACTGGCTTTGTAACAACATATACAGATAGGCATTAAGGGCTAGTTTACGTTCTCAAGAGTAATCTGCGGTGGATCACTTTTCAGAAGGTGCGTGACAGGAGCTTTGGAGGGGTTCTGTCACCCACACCACCGTGCCACAACCTCATGTATTGGAACCCCTTTGCATTTAAAGTCTTTTTTTTGTTTAAAAATAGCAAACATGTTATACTTACCTGCTCTGTGCAGTGGTTTTGCACGGGGCAGTCCAGATCCTCCACTTCTCTGGTCCCTCGCTGGCGCTCCTTCCTGCCGAGTGCCCCTATTGCAAGCAGCTTGTTATGGGGGCATCGGAGCCAAGCTGCTGCTCTTTGTGTCTATTCAGACATGGAGCCATCCCCTCTCCCCTCATTGGCTCCTGCTGCTGTCAAAGTCAATGAACCAATGGAGACACCTGCTGTGTCTCAGCTAATCAGGATGGAGAGTCCCAGGCAGCCGAGGCTCCCGTGCAACATCGCTGGATCGGGCTGGGGCTCAGGTAACTATTGAGGGGGGCTGCTGCACATAGAATGCATTAAGATAACAAAAACCTTCTGCCTTTTAGAACCACTTTAAATGGGTTACATTTGCTAGGGTAATATCTGCTGAACACTACGGGTTTTAAAGTGGCTCTCCATTCAAAAGGTGAAGCTCTGCCCCCCTCACTGCCACAATTGGCTCATTTGGGGAGGGGGAGGAGCTGGTACCTTGTTTTGACAGGTACTCGCTCCCACTTCTAGCTCAGTGTAGCCCCCCCCCCCCTCTTTCCCCCTCTTTCCCCCATAGCTGGCCCATTTACAACGCAGCAGGAAACTGGTGAGGACACTGCTGGATTCCTGGACAGGTATGCGCCCTAATAATAAAAGTCAGCAGCTAAAGTATTTGTAGCTGCTGACTTTTACGTTTTTTTTTTGTTTTGTTTTTTTTTTTTTTTTTTTTGGGGGGGGAGCTTGTAGCTTTTCTTTACAGTGGTTCTACAGCCAAAAGGTTATTTACCTTAATGCATTAAACTGGTTGTGTACTTGTCTCACTAAGTGTGATTTCTCTCTATCAGCATGAGTCTCTTCTTACAAGTTTTCCTGACACTAATGCTGGCCATACACTATATGAAAAATCGGCCGAAATTCAGTCATTTAGACAGTTCGTTCGTTTTTCGGCCAGTTAATGGGCACAAAATTGATAACTGTTGGGATGTTTTTGAGCCGAAAAACGAATGACAAGTCTGGAATATTTCTGCTGAACGAATGATAAATTGAAAGGTTAATGTGTTTTCCTGTGCGAACCGTTTGAACTATGTAAATGTAAAAATACGAACAAAAAATGGATTCATTTATGTCCACTGAACGATTTATCAGTCATTACATGATGGCACAATCATTTGCTCTCATGGCCGAATGTTTGTTTTTTTGAAAATGGTTTTGGCCGATTTTTCATATAGTGTATGGCCAGCATAAGAGAAAAATGGTGACGGGGAGGGAACACCAGCTGAATAACAGCCCCAGCTCTGTTCCTGTGTGCTGTGTGAAGGGGTGTGTGTCCCTTCCCTCCAGTCAGCTCTCAGAGCTCTCTCTGAGCTCTGCATAGCATAATTTCAGCTATCTGCGCTCTTTTTTTTTTTTCCTGACTGCTCAGACAAGCTAATTTAAATTATGCACTTTGACTGGATGTAGAGAAAAGAGGACTGCAGATAAACGGGTATAATTTATGTAGGAGGATTTGTTTAATCTCTGTGTTTTTCCTGAGGCTAGTCATTTCACTAGTTATATGTAAGGATTTACAACCACGGTAAGGTACAAAAAAAAAAAAAAATTCCACTAGCTGCCTACACACAGCCTCTCTTGATCCAGAGCTTTGCTCATCTGCAGCAGCGCTTGTCTTCTCTCCCTCTCTCCATCACAGGCACAAATGCTGTCAGTAAAATCCTGTGAGGAGGGTGGGGCTGAGCTGCCCTGTGTATGTGTATGGACGTACACAGCTTTGCTTGGGAGTGAGCCCACATGCCTGCCTTCATAGCAAGCGGCTTGCTATGGGCGCAGGCACAGAAGAGGAGGAGCAGAGAGCGCCAGGCTGGGACCCCAGAAGAGGTGGTTCAGGGCCTCCCTGTGCAATATCCTTGCACAGAACAGGTAAGTATAACATCTTTTTTATTATAGCTAAAGAACCTAGAGGCTTTATATCACTTTAATTCTTGCTGTGCCCGTTAAGCCAAGCATGTCAGCCACAGCATGTGTACACCTCCATCTGTTGTCTTTGCAGCTTAAAGCTGAATTCCAGGTTTACTTTCCCTTTAGCAACTTTGTTTGGGCCAGGCTGGTCCAAACAAACTATTTTCTACACTAACAGGTGCACCCGCTGAGCGTGCTGTGTCAACTGTACGTAGCCTCCTGTACATACAGTATATAGCCTTGTATTCTGGAAGTGAAACAGACAAGACCTTCCTGTCCTACATGCACAACAAAATAGTCGGGCCAAGTGACACTTAGCCATTCATGGGCTGCTTTGTATTGTACGAATGAGGCAGAGAGGTGGGCAGAAGACGTCACGATCTCCAACTCAGCCAATTAGAGGAAGCATTGTATTCATTCATACCTGATAATTCTGCCCTGAAGGACCTTATTCAGACACTACTTGTTATAGGGTACCAACACTGTCTTGCAGTTGGTTTTCTGTATTGCACCCTGCCAGTCCCTCCCCTGATAGACTACAAGCAGCCATGCTGCCACATATTGTACAGACATGTTCCACTGTTGTCAACCATTTGTAACTTTAAAGTAAGCAGTGGGGTGGGGCTCAGGAACTTCTAATTTGACAAATGTGCAGTACAGCCAAGTTCCAATGCCATTTTGTGGTCAACAGGGTTTTGTAAGGATCTGTCACATAATGTGGTTGAACCTGGACATTTAAAAATGTACCCTTGTGAGCAAATCGCCAGGACCATGGCTTACACCCAAGGGTTCTCAAAGAATGTAGCCAAGTTATAGCTAATTCATTATTTCTAATTTTCCCAAGTCATCTCGCAGGACACTTTATGAGAGAGAGGCTCCTCCAACCTAAACAGGAATATACTCTACAATACACCGTGACACAAGTGGTATATATGGCAACGCTGGATTTAAGGGACACGTAACTCCATATTCCAATCAGAGAATCTTTCAGGAAGTTCCTCAGATTCGCAGTAAATGGTCCAAAGGGGACTGTCCATTTCCAGTTCAATGTGCTTCCCTTCGGGTTGGCATCTGCACACCACATCATCACAAAGGTTTTAGCAGAGGCGCTACAGTTTCTAAGAGCTAAATGGATCGAGGTGATCCCTTAGA
Source organism: Lithobates clamitans (assembly GCA_037952925.1). NCBI lineage: Eukaryota > Metazoa > Chordata > Amphibia > Anura > Ranidae > Lithobates > Lithobates clamitans. Next base: position 2,743,308 of record JBBGZY010000015.1, on the reverse strand, counting down.
TGATCTGCTACTCTTCATATGCGCTGCTACTCTTCATATGCTCATGCTAAGACTGGACCTAGAAGTAACAATTTAATATCTAGAAAGCCTAGGATGGCTAATCGGTTTGGAAAAATCGCAGCCTTGTCCCACACAACGGGGGATCTTTTTAGGCTATGTTATCGATTCAGTGGAGACCAAAAATTTTCCTTGCAAAAGACAAGGTACAGAACCGGACACAAGGTGCACACAACCTGACAAGTGGCCACCTTGTTCATCCAGGATGTCATAAGATTCTTGGGTCTAATGATGGCTGCCTATTCCAGGAGTACAGTGGGCACAGCTGCATACAAGAGCACTACGTCCTTTCAATTTGGGATGTTTTTCTTTTCTATCGAGTGTTGTATGTTTTTTTTATTTTTTGTTTCTTTTGTTTCCTCTTGTTTTTTGGGGATTCTTCTGTGCTCTGTTCTGTGTTTTTTAGCTGTAGCCATTTCCCCAGATTTTCTTCTCCTGGCCGGTGTCCATGCAAATGTGGTGGTATTGGAGTCTCCCCTGTTTTCTTAGGTGGTCTATGTGTGGTGGTTGGGATTTTGGGAAGATTGCTCCCCCTGTTTTGGGATGAGGCTCTTTTGGTGATCAATGCTGGTGCTTACATGGTAACACTGAGCAGACCTTTTTGGCAGGTGGTACCCTGAAAGTACAGGTGGTCGCTTTGTCTAATTTTTTTGGAAATACGGTTAGCAGAAGAACTTTTAGCCAAGACGTTCCTGACTACTATTGCAAGAAAGAGGACTGGTAGATTGCGGTCTGGGCTTGCTGACCCACCATCCCAGAGCATCAAACAGAGTGCAATGCAGAGGGACTACTTGTAAAGTTGGAGCTGTAGGTCGATACCTAGTTGTAGTGCTGGCTCCTGTCCCCTGCGGAATGATACCAACTGCACTCCATCTCTTATCCCGGCTAACCGTCTTCAGAGTGGTGCCAGCAGCAGAAAAGAAGAGATCTTCAGGTCAGTGTGAAGCAATACACTGGGCATATTAGTATTAGTACACTGGGCATATTAGTGGGTGCAGTGCAGTGTACCTGCAGCTTTCCTGGGGGTTTGCTGAGCTTAGCCATTGACTTCTTCTGAATGCAGGAGTTTTGGTGTGCTTTCAGAAAGCTCACCACACCTGCAGGATATAAAAGAAGTCTATATCAAAGCACAGCTAGCCCACTGCAGCCAGAGTGCAGGTAAACCGCAGCACATCAGTGTGAAAATTTAACCCCTTGGGTCCTGTAGAAGCGTGCAGTTGCAGGGTGCTTGCAGAGTGGCCCCATTTACTTGAATGGGACACAATTGGCAGGTGGTAGCACCCACCAAAAGTAACAGGGAGTTTAATTCCTGCTTCAGCATGTGTACACCTTTTTGACTGCTGCCTCAGCAGCTAAAGGGAGTAGGGATTGGGGGCACTAAAACCGCAATTAAACTGTACCACCCCCCAACTTTGTGTGAATGAGTCCTAAGGGTGCTGTTATCTTATGCAATCTAAGGGCTTATTCACAAGTGCAGCAGGCACTGCTGCTCCTCTGAAAAGTAATCCAAGTGTGTTTGACAGGTGGTGAGGAGGCAATATGTTGCCGCCTCACAACCTGATTTAAACCCATAATTGCCATGCAATGTATGTGGCTGCAACATGGCAGTACAGCAATTTAAAAGTTTAAATCGGGTGTGATGAGGCAACACTGTTCTGTGAGCTTTGATTTCTCCCATGTTCTTGAGGTAGATCTCCACCTCTTTAAGGTTGCCTACCCCTGTTTTAGAAGAACCCTTTGAACCTTTAGAAGTTTGCTTTTTAAGAATGTTGACAGTAAAAACGGTGCTTCTGGTTTCTCTGGTCTTGGCTAGGAGGATCAGCAAAATACAAGCTTTTTCGATTTCAGAGCCTTACTGTACTATCCTGCCAGAGAAAGTAGTCTTGTCCTTGGATCCTGGTTTTCTTCCAGAAGTTTAATGAGATTTTTACAGATTGCAAAAAGTCAAAATTCCCTCCTTTTTTGAGTGGACCTCCTTTGGGTGGAATAAAAACAGAGTTCAGCAATATAGATGTTGCATGATACGTACCAAGGATTGTAGAACAACTCCCAGCATGTTTGTTCTGGATCGAAAAAGGGGAAGCAAGCCTCTTAAAAATACTATTGCAAGATTGATGAGTTGCACAATATCAAACTCGATATCTAACCCCAACAAGTATCTGAGCACATTCCACAAGGGTGATGGCCATATCTTGGGCGGAATAGGCAGGTGCATCTCCGAGCCAGATCTGCAAAGCTTCATTCCTCACTACCGCCTGGACCTCCTTTCCAGCTGCAACCAAGCTCCAGGTATTTCTAGCATCTCGTCGTAAGCGGTCCTGGCAGATGGCTTGGGAAAGTTGAGGGTTTTTTTTTTAATCTGTTACCTTTATTTCCAGGAATCTTCTAGAATAGCGCCTGCCCTATACCTTCCTTTGGTCCTGATTATATTATTTTTGGAGGTATATTTGCTACCCTCTCTCGGAGTAGTGGAAAGGGTTTTTGCCCTGCAGTAATTGTCTATAAATGAGGGTTCTGTCCAGACCTTTTATAATTATGTGAATCATTTCTGTTTAGGTGGAAGGAGCCTCTCTCTCTTGTAAGCTCTCCTGGAAGATTCCTGGAAATAGTTAACTGCTAAATAAAGAGGGTTTCCTGACGCCTTCATGGCAGCACACACTGGGTTGTGACTCCGCCTCCACAACCTGACAGGATTGGACTAGCTATAAAAGTTGAAGAGAGACGCCCCCTACTATTCTCTTTTTTTTATCCTCACCTGAACAAGATTGGATGGACATCACAGCCTCTTACCGCATCGCCCCAGCAGGTTCAAGCCTCTCCTGTTTGGAAGTCCCTCCTGTACAGTCTCTAAAGGAGCTTCTATGGAGGGAACCCCGCTCTAGTGGTCTCAGGGGCATCAACAGAATTATCTGGCATGGAAATAAGCTTTAAAAAAGCTTTAAAATATGCAGTGGTCTCCTCTTTTTACACCCCTATTTAATCCTTACCTGGTGGCAATAAACGTATGCTTGCTTCTTTTACCTTCTGGGACCTGTAGTCCCACAACACTGGATCTTCTCCATCGTGGCCACCGCGTCCTTCTCACCATATTGCTCCGCTCTGGTGTTCTCAGGGGCATCAACATCAGTATCATCTGGCACGAGGGTAAGTTTCAAAAAAAAAAAAAAAAAAAAAAGACTTTTTTTATATTGCAGTGGTCTCTTTTAATCGCTATTCTTTGTGGTATTTAATTTTATGCTTTTTTCCTACCTTCTGGGACCTGTAGTCCCACAAGCACTCGGTCCGCTCCTTCATGACCGCTGCGTCTGTCCCCTTGCATTGCGCACGCGCCGGGGGAGGAGATTGGGCCGTTCTAAATCCTGTGCCAGTTTCCAAGATGGTGCTGGCGCACTCGCGGCGCCTCTGCGCATGCGCGAGAGCGTCAGCTCCGCCGTATCAGTGGCGCCATTTTCAAAAAAACAAAAAAAAAACATTGCAATTCCAAATCACTGTATTTCCTTCATAACGCTGTATGTATGACCCAGGATTTTCAGGTAAGTCTCCTATCTTTCTCTCTCTTTTTTATATTCCAGGTTTTTCTGTGCTGTTTTCCTGTCTTTTCCTACCTTTTGTGTATCCTTTCAGGGTTCCCTATTTTCTTCTCCTACCTTATCTGCACTGCTCATGGGGACCACTGCCCACGGAGACCACTCTCATCCAATAAGGTAAGAGGCTGTCCACCTGGAGTGGTAAGTATGGAAGAGAGGAAAAAAGAGAACACACCAGCTATCATGGCACCTTCTGACAGCCCTTCCAGGTCAGGATCAAGACATAAGGAACAGTCAAGCCATGCTTCAAGCAGACGATCCCGCAGAAGCCGGTCACGCTTCATAGACACTCCGGTCTTCATGGTCACTCCCGGCATGGTCACTCCTGGCATGGTCACTCTCGGCACAGCCACTCACAGCTTAGCCGATCACATCATAAAAGATCAACTTCTCCACATTGCAGCCGAAGCTATCACACCCGTCCCGCAGCAAATGCCTGCTGGGTATGTGGCGCCACCGCTTTGCCAGATAAACTAGCATGTCGCACGTGCTTCGATGAACTAAAGGACATAATTAGGATGAATGGGAAAAGATCTGACAAAAGCCCAGCCTTAACAATAGGCTATCAAAGATGTATCCTTTTGAAGGGACCTAAGGTTAGCCCCTTGATTAACGCTCCTGTTGTGGATGCTTCCCTAATGTGCTTAATAAGGCATGTCACTCTACCCATCGAGGATGCAGTCACCTTCCGATATATTTAAGATCGAAAAATCGATCTAGAACTTAAACAAAAAAAAAAAAAAAAAAAAAAGCATATTCTACGGCAGGGGGCGCCTGTAGACCGGCAGTCACCACGGCAGCAGTTGGTAGAGCCATCTTAGGTTGGGCTTCCGGTATTAAAAAATCTCTTCAGGAGGGTGCAGATCAAGAGAGAATAATTACTTCTCTTCAAGAACTCGAGCTGGCAGGTGATTTCGTCGCAGAAGCCTCAGTGGATGTCTTCAGATACTTGGCCCACACAATGTTCGCCTCGGTGATGGCAAGAAGGGCTTTGTGGCTAAAGCCTCGGATTGCCGACGCTGCATCAAAATCAAATTGGTGCAAAATTCCGTATGACGGATCTAATCTCTTTGGCTCCAAATTGGATTCAGCAATCTCCAAGGTGACGGAAGGCAAGTCGGGCCTTATTCCCTCGGATAGGAGAACCAAAACACCAAGAGGTCCTACCTATAAATGCAACCTTCCTGAAAGATACAGAGAAGTCAAGACCTATAGACCAGGTAAACAGTTTAAGCAAAACTGGAGAAACACACAGTCATCTTTCCTGAAAATGCGGAAAACCAAAACCACCCCTTCGGGCGAACAGCAGAAGTCCTTTTTGAAGGTACGACCGACCATCCTCCAAGGGTGGGCGCCAGACTCTAGAGATTCAATCGAATATGGTTGAAAAACATCAAAGACCCTTGGACCATCTCCACAATCAAGTTTGGTCACAAGTGTACGTTCTTAACCAAATTCCCAGAAACCACCTTTGCCCAACCAAGCTCCCGTCTTCTCCAATCAAAAGGAAGATCCTTCTAGTTAAAACAAAAGGAGGCTATCCTGGAAACTCCATTGCATCAGAGGGGCAGAGGACGTTACTCTCCCCTATTTCTTGTAAAAAAGAAAGCAGGGGATTTTCAACCAGGAAACAACAAAAAAGTGTAGCGCTAAACCATATCATAAATAACAATGAATTGGTAGGTATACAGTGAAGGGAATCACTTAAATAAAAACCTATTCATGGGTAGAAAGTCCTGATATAGACGTTATAACTAAAAGGTAACCATAGTTAGTCCTCAGGTAGACATATTGTACACAGGTGAATCCAATGTCCCAAACGGCAGATCAGCTCACTCCCACCGGAAGAAAAAAAGGCTTACCAGATGTGGTGGACCCGACAGGGCATACGCCGAATTGGGGCAGATAAGGCTTGGGTGGTAAGTGGCTGTAGATGTCTGTGATGTCGCGGCTTGCTGGATTCCTCCAACTGGTACCCGGGTCCTGGAAGGTGTGAGGTGTCCCAAGAATATAGATGATTCTGTGGGTCCTAGGGGAGGGATGAGGTGTTCCGTGGATGGATCCCTCAAACCTTGTGCCAAGGCTGCAGGCGAAATGATGCTTAAACAGCCTTAAGCATCAGCTGTTTAAGCATCATTTCGCCTGCAGCCTTGGCACAATGTTTGAGGGATCCATCCACGGAACACCTCATCCCTCCCCTAGGACCCACAGAATCATCTATATTCTTGGGACACCTCACACCTTCCAGGACCCGGGTACCAGTTGGAGGAATCCAGCAAGCCGCGACATCACAGACATCTACAGCCACTTACCACCCAAGCCTTATCTGACCCAATTCGGCGTATGCCCTGTCGGGTCCACCACATCTGGTAAGCCTTTTTTTCTTCCGGTGGGAGTGAGCTGATCTGCCGTTTGGGACATTGGATTCACCTGTGTACAATATGTCTACCTGAGGACTAACTATGGTTACCTTTTAGTTATAACGTCTATATCAGGACTTCCTACCCATGAATAGGTTTTTATTTAAGTGATTCCCTTCACTGTATACCTACCAATTCATTGTTATTTATGATATGGTTTAGCGCCACACTTTTTTGTTGTTTCCTGCTCATATACCTTGTTGGTTGTGTTAGCTGCTTTCTTTTTGTTTCTCTTGTGAGCAGCGCAGAATCATTTTGCATATACTGATTTTCAACCAGTACTGGACTTAAAGAAACTCAACAAGAACATCAAATTTGAAGCCTTCAAGATGGAAAGCCTCCAGTTCATACTATTAGCAGTGAATCTTAAAAACTGGATGCTATCCGTAGATTTATTAAACGCCTATCTTCATATCCCAATACATCCTGCCTTTCAAAGATTTCTCAGTTTTTCGATCACTATCACTTCCAGTTCCAGTGCCTGCCAATCGTCAACTCATCGGCTCCTAGAACCTTCACCAAAGTTTTTCTACCCATCATTGCATATATCGGAGAAAAAGGTCTAAGAATACACCATTATCTGGACGACATACTACTACTAGCAGGAAATCGCCAGATCTTGATTCTGCACTGGAGGATCTTACTGACAGAAAAGCAAGCTGCAGCCCACACAAAAGATGATATTCCTGGGGGCGGAATTGGTCACCATTCTGAACAGAATACAGCTTCCTCAGAAGAAGGTTATGGCTCTAGTCCAAAAAATACAGAGGCTAATCTCAGCAACACATTTACCAGCCGGAGTCTGTATGAGCATCCTGGGTTCCATGTCGGCAACTCTACCCATGATCCAGTGGTCTCAGTAGCACACGAGAGTGCTACAGAATTCCTTTCTAAGGCAGTGGAGTGGGGCATCAATGCTTCAGACAATCTACATTCACAGACATGTGAAAGAATCAATGTGGTGGTGGACACGTTCCAGCAACCTCAGGAGGTTCAAGCATTTAGTCCCTCCTCCTCCGCCGGAAGTCGTTACTTCAGATGCCAGTCAGAGGGAATGCGGAGCCCATTACCAGAACCTTACAGCCCAAGGACAGTGGCAGTTCAAACTTACGGTATAGTATCAAATATACTAGAGCTCAGAGCAGCCTTTCAAGAACTTCTGGCCTTTGCTCCGTACCTCAAAGGGAGGAAAGTTCTGGACAACAGAGTTGCTGTAGCATATATTGAAAGGCGGCAGATATGAGGAGTCGCACACTGATGGAAGAAGTTCCTATCCTGGTTTGGGCACAGGTACATCTGATAGACCTAAGAGCAGTATATGTCCCAGCAGCACAGAACATGCTGGCCGACTATTTAAGCAGGGAACTTCTCTCGATCAACGAGTGGTCATTGAGCCAGCAGGCCTTTTTCTCTCCTTTCAGAAACTTGGGGAATACCGGAGATCGACCTGGCAGCTACTCCTGTGGACACCAAATGCCACAGATTTTTGTTGAGAGCAACCTTCCCATCAGCCGTGGGAGTGGACTGCCTGATCCACCCGTGGGATACATTTTTCCACCAACTCCCTTAATCGCAAAATTCCTGTCCAGGCTTTGGGGATCATCAGCCACGGTGATAACAGTGATCTCTTTTTGGCCGAGGAGGCCTTGGTTACAGCCCCACTACAGCTCAGCTTGCAACGGCCTGGGCCTCTCCCAACAACATCACGTTTCCAACCTATCAGCTGAAATGGGCATTAGATGGGTTCTACATCCTCTGGTAATCTAGTTTATGAAGGCCTGCTTAAAGATCAGAACTCTGGAAAAACCAACATTTCCTCTAGGGGATCTCTCTACAGTTCTTGACGCGCTGTCTAACCTCCTTTTTTTCCGGCTGACTCAATCTCTCTTTGAAACCTAACCTTGCGGAAAATCTTCCTTATCGCCATTACATCGGCAAGGAGAGTTTCGGAACTTACAGCATTATTGATAACGGAACCATATATAATCTTCTATCCCGATAGAGTGGTACTAAGACCCTCGGATCATTTCATTCCTAAAGTATCGTCCTTTTTTCATTACAAACAGGATATCATCCTTCCATCTTCCACTAACAACCAAGGCGTACCCCATCCATTGGATGTGAAAACTAGCATTACCAATTATCTGGAAGCCACAGCTTCCTTTAGGAAGTCGGATACTTTCCTCATAGTTCCACATGGTCCTAGGAAGGGTCATCCAGCAACTTCCCAAACGATTGCATCCTGGCTGGTTAACTCTATCAAAAAGGCTTACTCTATTCAACAACTGGTTATCCCGGAAGGCATCAAGGTGCACCCATCCTGGGCAGTGGCGACTTCATGGGCAGCATACTGTAAAGTTTCACCAGAAACAATCTGTAAAGCAGCGGCCTGGTCGTCCAGGAATACATTCTTTTCTCACTATAAGATAGATTCTGCTCAGCTAACAACAGCAAACTTTGGCAGATTCATCATTAGAGCCAATTCTACAGCTCTTTAATAAATAAAACTTTTTCTTGCACCCACCCGTCTGGCGAGTTATTTCCCAGTGTGTGCTGCCATGAAGGCGTCAGGAAAACGGAAAATTGTATACTCACCTTTCCGTAATTTTCCTTTCCTGACGCATCTTCATGGCAGCACACAGGAACCCTCCCTGTTTTTAGATGATATATACAGAGAATAGTAGGGGGCGTCTCTCTTCAACTTTTATAGCTAGTCCAATCCTGTCAGGTTGTGGAGGCGGAGTTACAACCCAGTGTGTGCTGCCATGAAGATGCGTCAGGAAAGGAAAATTACGGAAAGGTGAGTATACAATTTTCCGTTTTCACCCCCCCCCCCCCCAAAAAAAAAATGACATGCCAAATATGGCATGTCAGGGGATCACCTTCCCTTAAAGTGGAAGTTCAATTTTTGGGTGGAACTCCGCTTTAAGTTTTAATCTTCCACAACAGTCCCAGTTTCTCATGTGGCCCCTTGGGAAAGTGAATTGCCCACCCCTGTTATAAATGATACAGAGTTTGAAATAGATCAATCCCTGTGTTTGCTGACGAGAGATAAGTACTGTCAATCATAGTTTATTAAATATTGGTCCCCTTGCTAGATGCATGGTTGGAAAGTAGTGGGGGAATCACGGTTGACTAGAGCTGCACAATTAATCATTAAGAAATCGTGATCTCGATTCAACCCCTCTGACGATCTCTATTGCAGAGTTTGCCGATTCTTTCATAGAACAAGTGGAGAGACTTGTCTGCCGGCTCAGCTGTCAAAAGAAAACATCTGGGTAGTCTGCCAAGTTTTTAACATGAAACATTGTAACTAACTCTTCCTTCTTAGATCAAAGGGATAAACTTCTGTGTAAAGAAAAAAATCCAGGCAGTCTGCCAAGTTTTTACCAAGGTGTAAATGCAGGAAGTTTAACCACTTAAAGTCTAAATCTTTTTCTGACACTTGTTTCTTAAGTTAAAATCAATATTTTTTGCTAGAAAATTACTTGGAACCCCCCCAAATATATATATATATATATATAAATTTTAGCAGAGACCCTAGGGAATAAAATGTCAACAATATTTTATGTCAAACTGTATTTTCCCAGCGGTCTTTCAAACGCAATTTTTTGGGAAAAAATACACTTAAAAAAAAAAACGAAACAGTAAAGTTAGCACAATTTTCTTGTTTTAATGTGGAAGATGATGTTACGCCGCGAGAATTGTGAGAGAATCGTGATCTCTTCTAAGCAAAAAAATCGTGATTCTCATTTTAGCCAGAATCGTGCAGCTCAACGGTTGACCACACTATCCAAGCAACGAGACTGGCTAAAAATCTGGGAGAAAGTGTTACATGTACTTTGTTGCACTTTGTGTAGTGAGATGAATACTTTTTATTTCTTGGCCGTTTCTCTTTAGGAGTCTTGTTTATGAGAGTTGGGCTGCTTTTGCGCTTGGTATGTTTAGGCAATAATGCATTCTGTTGTGCTTCTTCACCTCACATTGCTGTTTACAAGTGCTGCGCATTCTTCTGGCAGTTAGTGGTCTCTGATACTAGACCTGTATCGCCTAACAATTTTTCTTTTCCCTTCTCTCCATCTCCCTACTGCATTCATTCTGTAGTATTGGTATTTGCCATTCATTTCACCTGCTGCATCTCTGCATCTCATGGTATGTTTCTAAAAACACTTTCATTTAGTATTTTAGCATATTTGTGATTGTGCTGCATCTGTGAAATTGATGCAGCTCCTTACCATTAAAATACATCTTCAAGCTTCCTGCAGCCATTCTAATGGCCTAAGTGTTTTAGGATATTGATAGTACTGTAAAATTTAAAGCTTCTCTGAGAAACGCTGTGGAAAACATGGCTAATACAACCTACAGCACTGGAATGTGTCATTCTTCCACCTGTCGTTTTGCTTTTTACAATAAACCTGCGCTTTTGCAAAGGGATATTAAACTGTTTATAGAAGTGTAGTCATGGCTGAGGATTGGCATGCTTTAGACAATTTTCACCATAGTCCTAAATTACAGTTCTCTACATTTTGAATGGAATACAGCCTATTAGAATGGTCAGGAGTTAAACAATTTCACCTTTCCTTTCAAGAAGTGTTAAGGCCAGAATTTGTTTGCCAGCTAGAGGATGCATATAGCTCAACCCCAGATATAAATTTTTGTTTTTGAGTGGAGAGGGTCAAAACCTAAATCAGCCCCTTTTAATATTGTCTGTGCCCTGTTGATGAGATTTCCACTTAACATACTTCCTTTTTTGTCTGACATCCATCACTTGTGCAGGAAGTGAGGGCAGATCTCCCCAATGGAGACACCAGCAGTAATAAAAACCTGACAGGTTCTAACCCTTTCCCACCTTACTATAAACATTGTTTTCATTGCTCTCTGTAACTCCTAAAAGTTTAACCACTCCCTGTACTGTCTGAAATACTTATGAGAATTTTTACAAATGTGACAGATAAAATCAGACTGGAGTAAAAAATTGGCAGAAGCTCCAACCTCTCTTCAAAACCAGTGAAAAACAAATTTGACTGGAGTTAAACGAATGGGTGAATTTGCTTTGTGAACTTTTTTTTTTATTATTATTATTGCCCTCAACATTTAATACAATTTTTGCAGGTTAAACTTTCTTGCACTGCTATTTATGGTGATTTCCTCTCCTTTTACTTGCATGTAATTTTTTTTTTCTTTCTTTCCCCTGTTTGTTGCAACTATTACATGCTTATATTGTGCACGTTAGGTATTTTATTGTTTAAAACCAAGTGGTAATGAAGAGCAAAGTTTCTGCCTATTGTACACAATCACACATTAGCTTTATTTTTTATACTTTATTAGAGAGTTGTGAACAGAGTTATTTGGGTGTGATTGCTATGGACAAGGTAGGTTTGGCCTTCCTTGAGGTTTTGGCATCTGAATGGCTGCATAGAATTTCATTTCTTGGTGCTAATTATTGGTCTTGTTTCTTCTAGAACTCCGAGCTCTTCAATCTAACTTATGGATCCCTTGTTGCACAGCTGTGTAAGGACTACGAAAATGATGAAGATGTCAATAAGCAACTGGAGAAAATGTAAGTGTTGCAGTGTGATTTCTTGTGATGTTTTGTACTTGTATAATTTCAAGTGAAGCCCCAAACAAATGGCTAAATACATTGTTAAAAAAAATGTGATGCCTACTTTGTTTTTGTGGGAGCTGAAAATCACTGCAATAGGAAGAGTAGGCTGTAGTATGTGACTATCTGCTGCATATTAACCGCTGTGTGTTGTTCACTTTGCATGGTGGCCATTCAGGGAAGGTATTGTTTTCTTCTCAAAGGATGCAAAACATTCTCTGGTTGGATGGAGTGGAGATTGTGATGTCACAGCCTCCCCTCTCCACACTGCCAAATTAAAAATGCATTGCATTTGCAAGGTGTTCTCAAATTGACAGCCGCGCCGAACAAGTGTAAGCCTGTGGTTACTATGTAATAGGGCAAGTGCATGGGGGCACATGGGACACCTTAGGCTAGCAGTGTGGTGTGTCCTTGTGCCACACACATATATAGTATGTGTGTGTGTGTGTGTGTGTACATATGTATATATTTATGTATGTATATATGTTATGCTTACCTGTTCTGAGCAGAAGTATTGCACAGAGCGGCCCTGATCCTCTTATGGGGATATCCATTGGTACTCCTCCTCTTCTTGGTGTGCAGCCATAGGAAACCGTTTTCTATTGTGGCACACCTACAATGCGTCGAAAAAGTATTCATACCGCTTGAAATTTTCCACATTTTGTCATGTTACAACCAAAAATGTAAATGTATTTTATTGGGATTTTATGTGATAGATCAACACAAAGTGGCACATAATTGTCAAGTGGAAAGAAAAAAAATAAATGGTTTTTTTTTTTTTTTTTTTTTTTTTTTACAAATATCTGAAAAGTGTGGCATGCATTTGTATTCCTAACTAAAATCTATTAGAACCTATTGCCTTCAGAAGTCACGTAATTAATAGAGTCCGCCTGTGTGTAATTTAATCCCAGTATAAATACAGCTGTTCTGTGAAGCCCTCAGATTTGTTAGAGAACCTTAGTGAACAAACAGCATCATGAAAACCAAGGAACACACCAGACAGATCAGGGATAAAGTTGTGGAGAAGTATAAAGCAGGTTTAGGTTATGAAAAAATATCCCAAGCTTTTGAACATCTCACGATACACTGTTGAATTCACCATTTGAAAATGGAGAGTATGGCACAACTGCAAACCTTCCAGGATATGGCTTATCCACCTAAACTGACAGGCCGGGCAAGGAGAGCATTGATCAGAGAAGCAGCCAAGAGGCCCATGGTAACTCTGAAGAAGCTGCAGAGATCTACAGCTCGGATGGGAGAATCTGTCCACAGGACAACTATTAGTCGTGCACTCCACAAATCTGGCCTTTATTCAAGAGTGGCAAGAAGAAAGCCATTGTTGAAAGAAAGCCATAAGTAGTCTCGTTTGCAGTTTGTGAGAAGCCATGTGGAGAACACAGCAAACATGTGGAAGAAGATGCTCTGGTCAGATGAGACCAAAATATAACTTTTTGGCCTAAAAGCAAAGTGTTATGTGTGGCGGAAAACTAACACTGCACATCATCCTGAACACGCCATCACGACTGTGAAACATAGTGGTGGCAGCATCATGTTGTGGGGCTGCTTTTCTTCAGCAGGGACAGGGAAGCTTGTCAGAGTTGATGGGAAGATGGATGGAGCCAAATACAGGGCAATCTTAGAAGAAAACCTGTTAGTGTCTGCAAAAGACTTGAGACTGGGGCGGAGGTTCACCTTCCGGCAGGTCACCCACCATAAACATACAGCTAGAGCTACAATGGAATGGTTTCGATCAAAGCATAGTGTTTAATGTGTTTTTAAAATGGCCCAGTCAAAGTCAAGACCTAAATCCAATTGAGAATCTGTGTCAAGACTTGAAATTGCTGTTCAGACGCACTCCATCCAATCTGACCGAGCTTGAGCTATTTAGCAAAGAATAGGCAAAAATTTCACTCTAGATGTGCAAAGCTGACATACCCAAAAAGACTTGCAGCCATAATTGCAACCAAAGGTGGTTCTGCAAAGTATTAACTCAGGGGGGGCTGAATATAAATGCACGCCACACTTTTCACGTATTTATTTGTAAAAAATTTGGAAAACCATTTATCACTTTCCTTCCACTTCACAATTATGTGCCACTTTGTGTTGGTCTATCACATAAAATCCCAATAGAATACGTTTACGTTTTTAATTGTAACATGACAAAATGTGAAAAATTTTCTAGGGGTATGAATACTTTTTCAAAGCACTGTATAGGCTCGATCCCAAGCCACGCTGCTTGCTTCTATAGACACTGATATCGAGGCTTGGCCCCTGCTTGCCTACTTCCTCCTCACAGGAATTGACTGAATATCCCCAAAAAAATTCTTCGTCAGTTTAGGCCGATATGTATTCTACATATTTTTGGTAAAAAAAAACAAAAACGCAATAAGCGTGTATTGATTTGATTTGCGCAAAAGTTTTATAGCGCCTACAAAATAGGAGCTAGATGTATGTCGTCATTATTTTTTTTTTTACTAGTAATGGCGTTGATCTATGATTTTTTTTTTTTTTAATCGGGACTATGACATTGCGGCGGACAGATCGGACACTTTTGACACTTTTTTTGGGACCATTGACATTGAGCTAAAAATAGCCACTGATTTACCGAATAAATGTCACTGGCAGGGAAGAGTTAAACACTAGAGGGCGATCAAGGGGTTAAATGTGTTCCCTCACTGTGTTCTAACTGGGGGGGGGATGGGAACGACTAGAGAAGGAGACAGATCGTTCCTACTTAGTAGGAACACACGATCTGTCTCCTCTCCCCTGACAGAACGTGCGTGTGTGTGTGCGTGTGTGTGTGTGTGTGTGCGCACACACACATCCCCGTTCTTGTTCTGTCACGAGTGATCGCGGGTGCCCGGCGGACATCGTGCCCACCTGGCACGCGCATCGGCTCCGCGGTGCATGCCTGCAATAGCGTCTTAAAGAGCCGGCGTATACCTACGGCAATTTGCGCAGCCGTGCCAACCTGCCACAGTATAACTGCGGCGGCTGATCGGCTAGTAGTGAAAGTTGCAGTTTTTTTGCGAAACAGAAGAGGGAATGTGGCCAAAAGCTTGTGTGGCCACTAATGCAAAAGAAGTAGTGAATGGGCGAGGTTTCCCTACATGTTCATTTATTTTTCCCTAGGTCAATCAGCTTGGGCTGCCTGCTACAATATATTGACTCATGATGTGACTGTAATCGGCTGGATCCTAAAACCTGTCTAAGCTAACAATATTGCATCATGCATGCCGTAGTGCATGAGCTGCCATTTATTTCAATGGCACCCCAATGCACTCGGGCAACTCATTTCTGATGCACAGGCTTTGCAGCTCACCACAATACATGGTAACACACTTTCGTGTGTGTGGTGTGCTGTATCATAAACAATGCTGTTCTGGGGTGCTGGCAGCCCATTTATTTAATGGGTGACTTTAAATCTAGGCATATTTGGTAGACCTCCAAGTATCCCTTAACCCTCTTTAGACACAAATGCCAGAGCCTGGCTTGATTGTGACATCTCTCACTGAGATTGAGGTGGCCATCCACTCATTTCCCCCACACAAATCCCGGATGGATTCCCAGTGGAATGGTATCGGCAGTAGTCTGACACGCTTGCACCCTAGCTTTAATCTCTATACGCCTATTGTTTTGAGAATGTGATTCTGCCTCCTTCCATGCTGGAGCCCTATGTAGTCCTCCTTCCTGAGCCTGGGAAGGATCCCATTCATTACTCCTTCTAAAGACTCATAGCACCCCTCAATGCTTATATCAAAATCCTTACGAAGGTTTTGGCCTCTCGGTTGTCCACGATTATCACCGCCCTGGTTGATAATGACCAAACTGGCTTCATGCCAGGGAAATCTACGGACACCAATCTCTGCCGCATATTTACAAACCTGCAAATTTCCCATGAGGCAGTTGGGACTGGGGCGGTGGTGTCATTGGATATGGCCAAGGTGTTCAATTTGGTGGATTGGGGCTACATGAGAGTGGTGTTGGAGCGAATGCGCTTTGAGCCAAACTGTTGCAAATTATTCTCACTATTGTACAGCAAACCTAGGATGGCTTTTAAAAGAGGGTCTTCTATTTCCCACTTCTTCACTATTGGCAGGGGAACTAGGCAGGGGTGCTCCATTTTGTTCTCCTCAGTTTTATGGGTAAATTGGGGAAAATTGACCATTCTACCACTGGACCCTGGTACTAGTACTGCGGCAGACAGTACTTTACAGCTACAGTGGGTCTCCCAATTTATATATTTAGTTGTCTGTATTTCCTCTAGGGTTGTGGATTATTTCGCTTTAAATCTTCAGCCGCTGTTGGACTTCTTTTGAAAAGGAAGGTCAAGGCGTGGAGTAATCTCCCCTTGTCGATTGTTGAGGGGGGCATCAACCTCCTTTTTATAATAAGGTCCTTACAGTTTTTTTTTCTCTGCGATTCACCAGTTTGGGTTCTGCGCTTTTCTTTCTGTTGGGTCCACAGCCTTTTTGGTTCCTTCATCTGGAGACCCTTTTCTCCACCAATTGGCCTCAGGGCCCTCCAGGGGCCTTGGGGGGGGGTCTAGCGCTCCCAGATTTGTATAAGTATTGGCAGGACAGGAAATTTTTTTTTGCACAAAGGTGGCTCCTGGGGGGATGATGGGGATTCGGCCACGGTATTGGGCTCTGAGAGCTTGTGACTTCTCATATACAGAGGCTCGGGAGCCAAATTTCCTCTTACAGGAATGATGCGAGCCACCATCAAAGCTTGGGAATGTGCTCAGGTTATACTGCTGCCCACCTCTGGCTCCTTTTCACTGGCTTCCATGCTATGGATGAATCACCAATTCCCCCAGTTTCTTACTATACCTGACCCTTTTATATGAGCCACAAAAAGGTTTAAAACTTTTAGAGGATGTCACTAGAGGGGGCAAATTGCTGTCGTTTGCTGATCTGAAACAATGGTTTGACCTGCCCAACCCTTATCTCTTCAGATACCTCCAACTACGGCATGCTTTCGGCCCTCAACCTTGAAGAATGTGCTAGTTGACACCATAAAAAAAGCCTAGGATTTATATAAAGAATTGTTCCCTGTCCATCATCGTTTCGGCTTCATTCATCACAGAGCAGACACGAGCAGCCAGCCCGACCACTTATAGTGATCCTGGGCACCCCGTTGAAACGGGAGAAATCAGGAATGGCGTTCGGAGGGGGAACAGTGATCAGATGTTTCTAGAACTGCTCTTAAAGTGTTACTAAACCCAGAACTCCACATTCACTATATCTGGTCTCCCAAAGTACACAGTACACAGAACATAGAAATGCAGTTATTTTAGTAAATATAAACGGCTAAATACCCTTCCTCGTCAGCAGTATATAGCAGTCTTGTGACTTCTATCAGTCCCTGGTTAAAGCTTGTAGGACGAGTTTCCATACTGCACTGAGCTGTCTTATCAAGATGCAGGACCCCTGACATTCTGTCTGGACAGTGCTGATCACATGAACTTCTATCAGTCCCTGGTTAAAGCTTGTAGGACGAGTTTCCATACTGCACTGAGCTGTCTTATCAAGATGCAGGACCCCTGACATTCTGTCTGGACAGTGCTGATCACATGAACTCTCCCAAGGGAAAAAAAACTCCAGCAATACACACCAAACTGAGCATGTGCAGCCTGACTCCAATAACTCTCTTATCCTGGCCTTTTCTGGAGTCAGTGGAAGAAGGGGAGGATCTCTGTATACAAGATCAACTACACAATGCATAGGATTAACCCCTTCGGTTCCACAGTGAGTATAACCAGCATGCTTTACTGCATATACAGACTGATTTCACTGTTGTGGGTTTAGTAACACTTTAATGCTTCCACCGGAAAGCGCATCACCAGCAATAAGAAATGATAGCTGCAGCCATGATCCTGGTATAACCTTGTTCCTAAGGATATGTGTGTGTATGTATGTGTGTATATATCTATATCTATATCTATATATAATCTATATCTCTCTCTAAGGACTGCAAGTGGTTAAAGAAACCCTGTGTTTTTGAAGACCACTACTACATTGTAAATCTCTGAAATATCAATGTCAGCTGTGACCATTTGTCTTTTTGACATTCCTTAAAAGTCAGAATTGTTAATGTAAATTGTGTTTCCAATAAAACACGTGGTGGCAGCTGTTTGGATGTGAAACAGATTAATGGCATAGTTAGCCGATCCCAGTGTCGATCACTTTCAATCTGCTGGCACATGGATTGTGGTCCAGCGAACTAGAAACTCTCTCTGCCTGGTAAGGCTGAGAGGATCATCATAATATATTGGTGGCATAATGGTAAGATGTGACCTGCCATATTCCACATATTGGTGTCAGTGGCTGGGATTCGACAATGCTGTTGCCAAGCCTGGAATTTTATTTTGCTGCTTTAAACCAAAAGTTTAATTGGACTTTAAGTATAGGTTACCCCAGGGATTGACAAATTTGCTTGGAATCTAGGAGCCAGCTAAAAAAGTTAGGAGCCAGGTTTTTTTTTTTAAACGACCGACAAAGCTTTATTTTCAATATAAAAATTAACCAATCTTAAATTTACACAGAGACTACTAGAACTAATGTGACTGCTTTTATTTCCTGCCATGCAGGTACACAAGACCACCATATTCTCGCTAAGGATCCAATCAGGTCCGCCTGAAAAACTGACAGGCGAATCTGATTAGACAGCCCGTGTGAAAGGGGACAAGCAGGGAGATGACAAATAATAAATTCATTTTAATTACCACTTCCTTCCCGCAGGACGACTATATACACCCTGTCTTTGAAGAGCAATACCATTGTTATGGTAGCAGCTAGCTACCATAACCCCGGTATCTTCTTCAAGAGCCGGCGGTTCTCTTTCAGCAATACCGTTGTTATGGTAGCAGCTAGCTACCATAACCCCGGTATCTTCTTCAAGAGCCGGCGGTTCTCTTTCAGATAAAAGTGGTCTCTGCAGCAGATTAGCAGCGAGATCACTTTTATCGGCGGCAGGAGAGGGGCCCCCCCTACCGCCGCGCTCCGGTGCTCTTCACCGCTTACCGTGGCCGTCGGTAACGGCGGAGGCGATCCGGATCTGTCCCTGGCCTGACATGGAGACGAGTGAGAGGAAGATGGCCCCGCCCATCTCCAAGTCATTGCAGGGTGGAAGCGACGTCAAATCGTCACTTCCACCCATAGCTCTTGAAGGGACATTTTTTTTTTTTTTTTTTAATGCATTTTAGTGTAAATATGAGATCTGAGGTCTTTTTGACCCCAGATCTCATATTTAAGAGGACCTGTCATGCTTTTTTTCTATTACAAGGGATTTTTACATTCCTTCTAATAGGAATAAAAGTGACTTTTTTTTTTTTTTAAAAGAACAGTGAAAAAATAAAAGTTAAAAAAAATAAGAAAAAAAAAAATTTAAATGTGCCCCATCCCTTGTAATAGAAATAAAAGTGACACAATTTTTATTTTTTTTTAAAAAACTGTTAAAATAAAAAGTAAAATATATAAGAAAAAATAATAATTTTTTTTAAATGCGCCCCGTCCCGCCGAGCTCGCTTGCAGAAACGAATGCATATGTGAGTAGCACCCGCATATGAAAGCGGTGTTCAAACCACACGTGAGGTATCGCCACGATCGTTAGAGCGAGAGCAATAATTCTAGTCCTAGACCTCCTCTGTAACTCAAAACATGCAACCTGTAGAATTTTTTAAACGACACCTATGGAGATTTTAAAGGGTAAAAGTTTGTCGCCATTCCACGAGCGGATGAAATTTTGAAGCGTGACACGTTGGGAATCAATTTACTCGGCGTAACATCATCTTTCAAAATATAAAAAAAATTGGGCTAACTTTACTGTTTTCTTATTTTTTAATTAAAAAAAGTATTTTTTCCCAAAAAAGTGCGCTTGTAAGTCCGCTGCGCAAATACGGTGTGACAGAAAGTAATGCAATGACCGCCATTTTATTCTCTAGGGTGTTAGAATAAAAAATATATATAATGTTTGGGGGTTCTAAGTAAAGGGAAGGAGATGAGCAGGTAGGGAAAGCTGCTCCATTAGCATTGGTGGATGTCTTGTCATACCAACGGCCACCACCAGAGGGTGCCCGATTGCAGAAGGAACCAGGAACCATAGGACTGCAGTAGGCCGCAAAGCCGGGGCCTCAATTACCGGCGCGGCCCAGCGCGATCGTGGCGGGAGGGGGGGGTGTCGAACGGACACAGGATACCCCAGCTGTGCCGCCCCAGGCGCCAGGTCGCTAATTCTAGTCGCAAATGCGACCTGGCGCCCGGGGTTTGTCGAGCCCTGGGTTACCCTCAGTAAAGCTGTTGTGTCACTGGATTAGACAATCCAGAACTCTAGAGGCTCTGCCAAAACGTCTACCTGAATAAACTCCACTTTTGCAAATTCTCTCTGTAGTGGAGTGCACCTGTTTACAGATTATGTTTGGACAACCACTATATTTTCCTGTAAGGAAGAGCTGGACTCTTTCCCCTCCAGCACCAAACCTGGTAAAATTTGCTCACACAATAAAGAACCAATAGGGAGGCTTGGCAATCAGGACCAGTGATGGCTTTTACATATAAGTTTGGCTGCCTGTAGATCTTCTGATAATTTGGAGATGTATTTTAACCACTTCAGCCCCGAAAGGGTTTATCCCCTTCCTTACCAAGCCCTTTTTTATGATATGGCTCTGTCACTTTAACTGACAATTGCGCGGTCGTGTGGCGATGTACCCTAACAAAATTGAGGTCCTTTTTTTCCCCCCCACAAATATAGCTTTCTTTTGGTGGTATTTGATATTATTTTTTGCGCTATAAACTAGGGCTGTGGAAATTAACCACTTAACAACCGGCCCCATAGCTGAATGACGGCTGCAGGGCGGTTGCTTAACTCTGGGAGGACGTCATATGACATCCTCCCAGAATTCCCCTCTCGCGCGCACCCGAACACATCCGAGACCGCCGGGTCCTCCAATACTCTGCCGTACCCAGCCATACTCTGCAATACTCGGTGATACCCAGCCATACCCAGTCATACTCGGCGATACCCTGCAATCTGCAATACCCAGTCATGCTGGGCCATGCTCGGATATGCTCAGCTGTACTCGGCCTCTGTTTGTGGCCAGGCTGTGGAAGTCTCACACATGTGGTATCGCCGTACTCAGGAGGAGTAGGAGAATTTATTTCGGGTGTCATTTTTGGTATAAATAGGGGATAGATTTATGGCTTTGTTATTTTTTTTTTTTTTCATTAGTAATGGGGATCTGCGATTTTTATCATGACTGCAACATTGCGGTGGACAGATCAGACACTTTTGACACTATTTTGGGACCATTGGCATTTATACTGTGATCACTGCTATAAAAATGCACTGATTTCTGTGTAAATGTCACTGGCAGGGAAGGGGTTAAACACTAGGGGGGCGATCAAGGGGTTAACTGTGTTCCCTGGGCGTGTTCTAACTTTAGGGGGGATGGGCTCACTAGAACATGAGATCATTGCTCCTGATCACTGGGGGCAGTAGATCTCTGTCATGTTGCTTGGCAGAACAGGGAAATGCCTTGTTTACATAGCAATCTCCGCGTTATGCCTCTGTGTCAGGATCACGGGCCACCCACGGGCATCGGGCAACGGCCCGCTAGCTGCCGTTGATGCAGCGACGTACAGGTACGTTGTTTTGCGCACCCGTCCAACTTTGCCGACTTATATCACGTGAGCCGGTCGCCAAGTGATTAACTGAAAGTGACCTCCTACTTATGTATTTCATAGTCGTCATCTGCTCCATTTTTACTTGCACAGATTTTTTGGCAGGATTACTTTATATTGTGGTTTTCTGAGTACTCTATTTTATTTGTTCAAGTATAGCTCTTTTTATAGAGTTTTTACTAGACTGCTCACTTATTTAGTGTGCCTTTTTTTTTTTTTTTTTTCTTTATATAATCTTTTCCTCAAATGTTTTGCTAGAAATGATCTGACATCTTGCTCGGCCAGTGAGACCAGTGCTATAATCGATTATGCTAGATATTTGCATTTGAGTACATATGATATTTGTCACATATGTATTCTGTCTGTGAAAAGAGTTCATCATGTACGAATTCTTAAATGAACAGACTCTGTTGTGTTTAAGAAGACCGGTCCAGTCTGGCATTTTCTTTGTGGAATTACATCAGGTGCAGGACCATGTGAAACTTTTTTACTCTTATGCTGAAGTAGATGTCTTCAAATATCCAGGAAAGCGAAAAAAAAAGAAATGCAAAAAAGCAAACCTAACCACAGAAGCCTAAAAGGAAGGACTTGTAATTCCCCCAGAAGCAGTTACAACATGTCAAGACCTTCTAAATGATGCCTCTCCGTGCAGTCTTGCCAAACTGCAATTAAGTGCACATGCTAAAGCAACTTTCAAACAAATAGCTGCTATCAAGTTTTCCAATGGGAAATGTGAAGATAGACAAGTATTTGGTATAAGCATTTTTGTATTTTTCTGGACAGCTACTAGATCCCAGACATTCCCAGTTCTTGGTAGACAAAGGCATAACAACTGTGAGAAATTTAGAAAATCCATTTACGTTTGGGTGTGCAGCTAGTCTACTCAACCATCCTTCTTCCCTTTTTTTTTTTTTTTTTTTTTTTTTTTATATTTAACAGCACCACAGTGGAGCTGGCATCTAGTGATTTTTACCAACGCAGCAAAGGATATTCTGTTGTTGGAGGTTCCAGCAACAGTGTGGGAAGAGGTTTAAATGTTAGAGGAACAATGCCTGGGTGGGGCTAACTGGTTTCGGTGTGGAGTGGAGAGTGTCACAGGGTTTGGACATCACCTGTTATGGTTCATGTGGGTTGTGTATTGTGATTTGCACTCCTTTACTGACACTTATATCCTGAAGTGCATGGCTTGTTTTTGTCTGTTTCTACTGTTCTGTGTGTTTTTCTTTCAGGGGATACAACATAGGTGTACGGCTGATTGAAGATTTTCTAGCCCGTTCAAATGTTGGAAGATGCCATGACTTTCGAGAAACAGCAGATGTCATAGCTAAGGTAGTTTTTTTTTGTTTTTTTGTTTTCTGGTGAAAAACTAGAAAAACACAAAAGCTCCAAAACCTGATATTTTAGTTTCTTAAAGTGTCGCTAAACCCACATCATAAAAAAAATCAATAAATGCTGTATTTCATGCTGTACATACTATGATTTTTTTTTTTTTTGTATTCTGCAAAAAAAAAAAAAAATGGTGGCTGCTGCTGCTCTGTATCTTCGTTCTGTTCATGTCCCCAATTGAGATATGGATTTTGCAGCTGTGGTGGAAACTTCTGCACATGCTCCATTTTTTCAGTAAGTTTCTATACTGAGCATGTGTATTTGCTTTCTATCACCTCTGAGCAGCCTTTGTGACTAGTCACACATGTGCGTATACACAGTGGTAAATGACAGCCCACTCCATCCCTCTTCCTCCATGCCCACTAACCAGCTAAACACAATATGGGTGGGATATTGCATGTATATTGATGGAGGATTCTCCTCCCTGTTATTTCAAGACACAGGCTGGAGGGGTGTGACCCAGCCTGTGATGAGCAGAAATCTGCCTACACCATGTTATTGCCAAAAAATAAAAAGATTTGATCGCAAATATATATTTGTATACCTGTTTTTAAAGTTTATTGATATTAATTACCAGCAGCAGAGGACTAGAAGCTCCTCCTGCTTATGTTTCCCTGCAGACAGGCTGGGAAAGATCTGGGTCATGTGACAGCTGAATATCGATTTGGAAAAAAGTTACTTAGATATTCTTAGGGATGAGCTGAACCCCCTCCTGTTCGGTTCACAGCAGAACATGCGAACAGGCAAAAAATTTGGCAGAACTCACGAACATTGTTAAAGTCTATGGGACACAAACATGAATAATCAAAAGTGCTAATTTTAAAGGCTTATATGCAAGTTATTGTCATAAAAAGTGTTTGGGGACCTGGGTCCTGCCCCAGCGGACATGTATCAATGCAAAAAAATCTTTTTTAAACGGCTGTTTTTTCGGGAGCAGTGATTTTTTTTTTTTTTTTTTTTTAATAATGCTTAAAGTGAAACAATTAAAAATAATCTTCCTTAAAACATCGTGCCTGGGGGGTGTCTATAGTATGCCTGTAAAGTTGCACATTTTTCTGTGTTTAGAACAGTACCACAGCAAAATGAAATTTCTAAAGGAAAAATTGTAATTTTAAAACTGATGGCGGCTGTAATGAATTGTCGGGTCTCGGCAATATAGATACAGATAATTGAAAAAAAGAGCATGGGATTCCCCCGTCCATTACCAGGCCCTTTGTGTCTGGTAGGAATAATAAAGGGAACCCAGAATCAAAATTTTTTTTAAAATTGCGTGGGGTTCCCCCTAAAATCCATACCAGGCCCTTCGGGTCTGATATGAAAATTAAGGGGAACCCTGTGCCAAATTTTTTAAAAATGGCGTAGGGGTATCACCCCCCCCCCAAATCCATACCAGACCCCTATCCAAGCATGCAACCTGGCAGGAAAAGGGGGGGGGGACGAGAGAATGTGAAAGCCACCAGATCCCGGCCTCCCCCCTATGTGAATTGGTAATTGGGTACAAATGTACCCCTATTATTTCACAAAAAAAGTGTCAAGATGGTAAAAAAGACAAGACACAGCTTGGGACAAGTCCTTTATTAAAAAATAAAATTTTCCCACAAAGTAAGTTCACGCCGCTCGACAGACCTGTCGTCTTATGCATCTTCGCTGTGACAGCTCTTATATAACTGACGCAGACGGGTGACCCCGCCCCCTCTGACTCACTGTCACAGCGAAGACGCATCAGACGGCGGGAGCCTTTCATGGAGGTGGGTCGGGCTATTTTTTTTTTTTTCTGAATTGGTAGGGGCATTTGTACCCCATTACCAATTCACACAGGGGGGAGGCTGGGATCTGGGTGTCCTCTTGTTAAAGGGGGCTTCCACATTCTGATAAGCCCCCCACAACCACCGGGCAAGGGTTGTGGGGATGAGGCCCTTGTCCCCATCAACATGGGGACAAGGTGCTTTGGGGGGCTACCCCAAAGCACCCTCCCCTTGTTTGAGGGCATGTGGCCTGGTACGGTTCAGGAGGGGGGGCACGCTCCCCCCCCCTTTTTTTTCCTGCGGCCTGCCAGATTGCGTGCTCAGATAAGGGTCTGGTATGGATTTTGGGGGGGCCCCTACACCAATTTTTTTTTTTTATAAGTTTGGTGCAGGGTTCCCCTTCATTTCCATATCAGACCCGAAGGGCCTGGTATGGATTTTAGGGGGACCCCACGCAATATATATATTTTTTTTAATTTTGAAAACAAAAAGAAAACTTTTTGCATTGATACATGTCCCCTGGGGCAGGACTCGGGTCCCCAAACACTTTTTATGACAATAACTTGCATATAAGCCTTTAAAATTTAGTACTTTTTGATTTTTCATGTTAGTGTCCCATAGACTTTAACGGTGTTCCAGCAGTTTTTGAATTTGCCACGAACACCGCATATTGTTCGGCGAACAGACGATTCGAAAACCGTTGTTCGAAAATCGAACTTGCGTTTGACTCGAACATTGGGCTCATCCCTAGATATTCTTTATTAAAATAGTTTGTGTCATCGTCCACATACAGAAATAGAAGGGAAAATGTAAATTAACCACCTAAGGACCGAGCCTCTTTTTGAGATTTGTTTACAAGTTAAACCGTTTTTTTTATTTATTTTTTCTAGAAACTTACTTAGATCCCCCAAACATTATCCATTTTTTTCCTCACACCCTGGAGAATAAAATGGCAGTCGTTGCAATACTTTCTGTCAAACTGTATTTGTGCAACTGTCTTACAAGCGCACTTTTTTGGAAAAAATACACTTTTTTTAATTAAAAAATAGGACAACAGGGGGCGTGGCCGAACGGAGATCTGAGCAGACGTGCCTGGGGTGAGCTCCTCCAGGCATAGAGCACACCTGGAGATATACTCACCCACGGACCAGCGCCGACCCTGCTTGTGCCACAGACAGCGGTGCAGACAAGGAGGGAGCTGTCTGACACCGAGATCGCGGCGTCCGCGGCGATCGCGGAGCTCCGGGCCGACTGTCAGGAAAGGCCGCGGCTCCGGCCTACTCACGGGGAACGGCGGCCATCTTGCTGCACCCAAAGGCCGTGCCGGCCCTGTCCCCGGCCGCTACACATGCCCTACCTCCTCCACAAACATTGGGGACATCCAGCCTGCTACTGGGGACCTGTGATCCCCTCCATACCGCTCTAGGAGGCCTGCCAGAGGGACCTGGTAAGTGCCGGCGGCCATTTTACTACACCCAGCGGCCTATCTACCTCTCTTAGGCCCAATCTGAGCCCCCGCCAACCACAGAAATACCTTGGCCTGGCTAATTGAGACCCCCGACAGGGTATTTAATGAACAATCACCCCAGCATGTACCTGTGGTGCTGCCCTGGCTCCAGAGATTGAATGTGGCGGCCATCTTGCTACACCCTGGCAGCCCCCTGTCTCCTTTGGGCCTAATCTTAGCCTCACCCACCACCTGGGGACACCCTAATCTGACAGACTGTGGCCTTAGACGAGGCACTAGCAAGCATATACCCCCATAAGTACATGAACTGTCACCACGGCCCTGAACACAAGTGGCGGCCATCTTGCTCCACCCAAGCTGCGGTATCTACATAGGCTCCTGGTATTCTTACCCCTCTGAGCCTGGATCGCTCTCTACACAGCCACAAGAGAGGCCCAGCGGGGTCGGCGCCCACCAGTGGTCCCCATCCATACAACTTTGCAGAGAAGCAGGACAGACCATGTATGGCTAAACAATGAGCTGCTGAGCTCCGTAACTGCCCGTAGCTGACAGGCTATTTTTCAGTCGCCGCACATCTTTGAAAAGCATGTCCACACACGGTGCTCGATCTACTGAGTCCACGGACCTACAACAGGGCACAATCCAACGATACCTGCTCCGCACAACCCAGTCTGATTCCCGCACTCCCAAAGATAAGATGACGTCCGCTCGAAACCCGGGGAAAAGCAAGCCTCCTCCTCCCACTCAGCCGGCGACAGACAGCAGCGAGGATTCGGATGGTCCTTCCATCCTGCAATCGGACCTATCAGCTGTGGCATCCAGGTCTGAGACCCCTGCTGCACCTCTTTCGGACACGGGTCCTAGAGATGTGGCCCCTCAAGCTTCAGGAGGAGCGAATAGATCCGAGGCCTCGACCCTTCTGGCAGCCTTCAGAGCGGAGTTTGAGTCCTGGGCGATCAAAATGGAGACCTCACTCCACAAAGACCTCCAGGCCCTCCAACAGCAGGTCTCGACTAATAAGACCGCAGTGTCTGCCTTAACTGACATTCAAACTGATCATGCAGCTCGCATCACGTCCCTTGAACAGGCCTCCAGGGAGCACTTGCACCGTATAAGACAACATCAATTGCGCATAGAAGACGGAGAAAATAGGAGCCGCAGGAACAATATACGGTTACAGGGCATACCGGAGGCCACAGCGGGTACAGACTTAAAACCTACCGTCATTGCCATCCTCAACATAGTCCTGGGCAGAGAGGTTTCATCTCCCATTGAATTAGACCGGGTGCACAGAGTGGGGGGACCGAGGAGAGAACAAAGTGACCGCCCACGCGATGTCCTCTGCAGGGTTCATTATTACACCCTTAAAGAAGAACTTATGCGCAAGGCATGGCGTTTGGGTCCCGTGGACTTTGATGGTTCTGCTATCAACTTATACCCAGACCTCTCTCGCAACACACTCCACATGCGCCGAATAGTCCGCCCACTACTAGATCTGATACGCCAAACCGGAGCAACGTATACATGGGGACACCCCTTCAGTATTAAGGTGACCAGAGCTGAGCACAAATTTATCCTCTCCGACCCGGATCAGCTCCCAGCCTTTTTCAGCTTTCTGGAACAAGACCCAATTGAGGTACCGAACTGGCTGGACCCGCCGGATGACCGAATTAGGGTGCAAATACGGGACCCTCTCCCACAACGACGCAGGCAGCCGAGGTCCAGATCACATTCTATAGGCCCCAGAATACGTCGGCCTACCTCCCCAGAAGCTTAAGGTACCTTTAAGACGTTACTTGAAGCCATTTCAACGTTCCCCATATGACTAGCACCCTCCAAGTGCGCTGCTCCTCTCTTGTCTCCTGATCAGATCAAGGTTTGGAATCCCCACCACCTCTCTACAGAATTTTTGGAGTTTTTGTTGTTGTTTGTTTTTTGTTTTTCCCTTTTTACATTTTTCCTCCTTTGTTCCACCGGATTTCAGCAAGCTATGTTACACTAAGAGACAAGATGACCTGCTCCGTAACCCAATGTCTCAGGATAGAGGGAGCAATACATAGGCAGGCCTTCTCCCTGCCCTTCGCTAGTGTATTGTACCTGGCTGGGGTTCGGGAGAGGCTAAAGGACTGCAAATTTCTGATGTTTGATTTGGTTAGGCTATTATTGAGTTTCTAACATATTTTACCACAATGGCCTTATATTCAGGTACCTAGGGGAAATGTTCCACCTGGATACAGGGAGAGGGGCCGATGGATGGACTGGATGGGTCCACGGTCTCTAGCCATTATCCACATGGACACCTCTAGCTCCCCGTATACGGTTTCTCATACACTGCTTAGTCTCACCTTAAAATGTTATTACACATTGTTACTAATTTCAGTATTATTACACAGAATTGTTTCCGGGACCCCTGTTGGGGTCTATGGATAGCATATGTTGAAAATGTTTACTTCCCCCTTCCCAGGAAGTTATTTTGCGGATTGATGTCTCCTCTGTGAAGGAGGGAGGGTGGGCTTGTGCGGAGTCATTTGCCCACGCGGACCGCCACCCTCCTTCACAGACGATCTGATGTGTGTTCTGCTGTTTAAATGTTTGTTACACTGATGTGCCTCAAGTAAGCTACATATGCCTGTCATGCTACTGGGCTCACGGCTCAGACTCTCCACTTCGACCTCCCACCCTCAATAGGCCGGGCACGGATAGTGCCTTTATACGTGATTTTTCACGTGGTGTCCCGTTTTCGTGGACCCCTTAGACTTGTTAGGCTCCTTATTTAGGTGTCCCCCCTACCTAGTTCTGTCCTGGTATATTTTTGCCACCTTATAATCCCCCCCCCCATCCCTCTTCCTCCCTCTGCTGTCTCTGAACTGACTCTCTTCTTCTCATTCCACTATGGCCCACACAGTACTATCCCATCCTCGCCTGAAATTTTGCTCCTATAATGTAAATGGCCTCAATATAGCATCCAAGAGAGGACAAATCCTCTACCAAATGCATAAACAACAGGTCAATGTGTTACTGTTACAGGAAACTCATTTCCACACAAACTCCACCCCTTCCTGCTCCAACAGGTACTTTAACAGATGGTTTCACAGTACAAACCCATCTCAGAAAACCAAAGGCGTTTCTGTCGCCTTCCACAAAACGCTTCCGATTGACCTGATAGACCAAGTCTCGGACCTCCAGGGAAGGTATGTGTTCGTAAAGTTCTCCTTATGGGGCACGAAATTCACTATTGCCAATCTCTACCTACCAAATACCAATCAAATATCGTCTGCTCTGCGGTACATGAGGATCTTGTCGGAATTTGCAGAGGGTAAAATAATCATAGGCGGGGATTTTAACGCCCCCCTGGATCCACTCTTAGACTCATCAACATCTCGCTCATCCATCTCCTTTACTAAGTTAAGGGCATTTAAACGCGCTATATATGATTTACGCCTAATCGACATATGGCGGGTTCTGTTCCCCAGAAACCGCAACTATACCCACTTCTCACAGGTCCATCACTCTTATAGTCGTATAGACTATTTTCTTCTTGACCACAGCTGTTTAGATTGGTCACCTGAATGTGAGATAGACTCCATGGTCTGGTCCGACCACTCGCCTATATATCTGACACTAATGATTCCCTCCACACCGGTGAGGGAGTGGACGTGGAGGCTGAATGACTCCATCCTCACAAACTCTGACTGCTCCCAAAAGGTCTCAGAAACCATTTCAAATTTTTTAAAAGATCATGCATCAGACACTACCTCGCTACCCATACAATGGGAGGCACTTAAAGCTGTCCTGCGAGGAACCTTTATTCAGATGGGGACCCGCTTGAAAAAGGTTCGCTCAGCCGCAATAACCTCAGCAATGCAAAAGCTTCGAGACCTTGAGACCCAACATAAACGAGCTCCAACGGTGGGGACTCTTACAGAGGTCTCAACGGCTCGATCCCAACTCAAGGACTTATATGAGGCTTCGGCACGCACCTATGCGGACAGACTTGCATTACATCAGTACCGATTCCAAGATAAATGCGGTAGACCGTTAGCTCGCACCCTTCACCCAAACACGTCTTCCACATTTATACCCCAGATTCGGGCCCCCTCTGGACAAATGCTCAGTGAGCCCTCCAAGATATCACAAACATTCAGAGATTTCTACCACACACTATACAATCTTTCGCCCGGCGTCTCTTCTAGCCCTACCCTTACACCTGACACCGATAGACAGTCTTATGTTGAGGAGACGGAGCTCCCTACATTGGACGGCGATACTGTAGAAGAGCTAGAACAGGTAATTACAACAGATGAGGTCTTGGGGGCGATAGCGGCCACCCCGTCCGGTAAAAGCCCAGGGCCAGACGGCTTCACCCCTAAATTTTACAAGACATTTGCTCCCCTATTGACCCCCTTCTTGGCTAGAGTATTCAACTCCATATCAGAAGGCTTGGCGTTTCCTCCACAAACGCTTGAAGCCCACATCACTATTATCCCAAAACCAGATAAGGACCCTACTGTGTGCGCTAACTATAGGCCCATATCGTTAATTGGAGTGGACTTGAAAATATACGCCAAAATTTTAGCCACTAGGCTGAAGCCGCTTCTCCCCCGCCTTATACACCTGGACCAGGTGGGCTTTGTAAGCGGTCGTGAGGCAAAAGATAACACCTTAAAAACTCTGCTTCTTACCGACTATGCACGCACCCATGATGTCCCCCTATGTCTATTGACGGTCGATGCGGAAAAGGCATTTGACCGAGTGGACTGGCAATTCCTCCAGATGTCTTTGAAACAGATAGGTCTAGGCCCCAAAATGCTATCCCGAATTATGTCCCTTTACTCCTCTCCTTCTGCTAGAATACGGGTGAACGGCTCATTATCACCCTCACTTCCCATTCATAATGGGACACGACAAGGCTGTCCTTTATCTCCCCTTCTCTATGTCCTTGTTATGGAACACCTGGCAATTGCCTTGCGCAATAACCCTAACATCTCTGGTGTATCGATAGGCCCTATTCATTCCAAACTGGCTCTCTTTGCGGATGACCTACTAATGTTTGTAACCCAACCCCACCTATCTTTAACACATATTATGCAGGAATTCACGAGGTTTGGGAAGATGAGCAATTTCAAAGTGAATCATACTAAGTCAGAAATACTGAACATTTCTTTATCTCAGGAGGCCCTCCGCCAAGTCTCCATCAAGTTTCCGTTTAGAACAGGCTCCACTTCCATCCGTTACCTCGGAATCCAAATACCCACAGAAAAGTCCCAATTGTTCTCTCTGAACTATGCTACCCTTCTGCTTAGAACCAAGTCTGATCTATCAAACTACACGAAAAAACGCCTATCGTGGCTAGGTAGAGTGAATGCTCTAAAAATGGATGTCCTCCCTCGGTTTCTTTACTTGTTCCAGACGATTCCCATTTCAATACCCTCCTGGTTCTTTAAGAAACTCCGCCAACTGTTCTCCTCCTTTATCTGGGCGGGGGCTCGTCCTCGGATACGCTATGAGACGCTGTCGCTTCCCAAGATTCGTGGTGGAGCTGGAGCTCCGGATGCCTCTATATATTATAGAGCAGCAGTACTAACACGTATAGTTAATTGGTTCCATCATTCCTCCACCAAATTATGGGTACAAATAGAGAGCCATCTCAATTCAATAGATCTCCGCGCACTACCGTGGACGCCTACTGAATTCCTAAAAGGGGGACTACCCCTGAGTGACCTCACCCGACAAACTATACAAATTTGGACTCGAATGAATTCCTCCAAGACCCTATCTCCTCTGAAAGGACCCATGACTCCACTGTTTGGAACTCTGGCTTTTCCACCAGCCCTACAAGTAGAGAGTTTTGGCCCTTGGTGCAAGAAGGACCACAGACGACTTGCCCAAGTCCTGCGGTCAGATCCTTCTCTGACTCAAGACGTTCCCACCGGCCCACCTTCCCATGCTTCGACGCACTGGCTGCAGAGGCAACAGGTGCTATCTTTTATTCGAACCTTCCCATCCTTACCTGATGTACTTACTGATACAACAGACTTGGAGAACATGCTGCTCCAGATTGACCCTCCTACGCATGTGGTCTCTCAACTATACTCTCTCATACATATAGTCTATAATCCTGACCTCCCCCCATACACACAGGCCTGGAGGGAAGAATTGGGCCACCCCATCTCACCTGTAGATTGGCAAAAATGCTTCATTTTGACTCATAAAATATCCTTAGCCTCCAAATCGCAAGAAAAGGGATTCAAATTACTGACCCGTTGGTATAGATGCCCCTCGACATTACGAAGGATAAACCCGACACTCCCGGATACCTGCTGGCGTTGTTTGTCATCAAAGGGAACCCTACTCCACATTTGGTGGGAGTGCCCCCCTGTGCGGAGGTTCTGGCAAAAGATCCTCGATCTGTACTGCAGACTCATGGCGACCTCGGTTGCATCCTCTCCTGAGGTGGCCCTGCTATCTATGCTCCCTGGCCCACTTAAATCGGTCAAAAAAGACGTTCTGCGTCACTTTCTGGCGGCAGCTAGAACGGTACTGCCCAGACATTGGAAGTCGACGAGCATGCCTTCCCTGGGGGATTGGGCAACTGAGGTGGACCAAATTGAAAGTCTGGAACGGATGTTGTCGCAGGAAACGGGTAAGGAGGAACAATTTTCCAAGACCTGGACCTCGTGGTCTATCTTCCGCTATTCCGCTGAATTTATTTCATGGGCTACAGAGGACTCCACCAATGCAACTGTGTGACCAGGGTGGAATGTCTTTCTCTTAATATCTGTATTCCCTTTCTCCCTTGTCCCCTCTATTCCCACCCCTCTTTTACTCTTTCTCCCCTTATATGTTACAACGCTATACGATCACCTAAATCATTCTCTCTAATCTCATCAGACAAGTAATGTGACACACACTGAGCTTCCCCATCAGAGAAAAATAATTTAGCACAGCAACAATAGCCCTAGCTTGTTTGCAATAGGTGGACGCCACTCGGTGAGTGGATAGTGGTGCTCACCTGCACTATACTCAGTTTAGACGGTATAGCTACGCAGGCTAAATATCAAACCAATTAATAAAAGCTCACAAATTGATTAAGACATAAGACGATATGTTACCAATATCGCAATGATATCTATTTCTACTTTTATGTGTTTTTGTATTACATTACTGTATACTATACACCTTTTCTTTCTCAATAAAATAAGATTGAATTAAAAAATAGGACAACAGTAAAATTAGCCGAATTTTTTTTATATTGTGAAAGATAATGTTACGCTGAGTAAATTGATAACCCATCATATCGCGCTTCAAAATTGCGCCCGCTCGTGGAATGGCGATAAACTATCATAAAAATCTCCATAGGCGACATTTAAAAAATTCTACAGGTTGCATGTTTTGAGTTACGGAGGAGGTCTAGGGCTACAATTATTGCTCTACCGCTCACAACGATACCTCACGTGTGATTGGAACACCGTTTTCATATGCGGGCGCTACTCACGTATGCGTTCGCTTCTGCACGCAAGCTCGGCGGGACAGGGCGCGTTTACTTTTTTTTTTTCTTCTTATTTATTTTACCTTTTTTTTTCTTTTTATTTTTACACTGTTGTTTTTTTTTTGTTTTTTTAAATTGTCGCTTTTATTCCAATTACTAGGACTGTAAACATCCCTTGTAATAGAAAAAAAACATGACGGGACCTCTTAATGAGATCTGAGGTCAAAAAGACTCAGATCTCATATTTACACTAAAATGCAATTACAAAAAAAAAAAGCCCTTTAAGAGCTATGGGCGGACGTGACATTTTGACGTCACTTCCATCCTGCAATGGTGTGGAGACGGGTGGGGCCATCTTCCCCCTCACTCGTCTCCATATCCAGCAAGGGATAACATCCGATCGCCTCTGCCGCTGCTGACGGCTCCGGTAAACGATGAAGGGCCCTCTCCCGCCACTAATAAAAGTGATCTTGCGCCGCATCCGCCGCAGAGACCACTCTTATCGGAAAGCGGACCACCGGCTGAAGAAGAGGATACCGGGTTTATGTCAGATATCTGCTGCCATAACAATGATATTCCTCTTCAAACTTAGGACGTATATCGGCGTATGGCGGTCCGTAAGTGGTTAAACAGCGTGTGTTTAGTATCACTTGAAGTATACAACAAACAGACTATTCATCGCACCCATTTAATATTAAAAGCGTTTTTATTTAGATTACTGGTCAGCTCATTCTGGCTTAGTCTTAGGCATGTAAAATGCATACGTAAAAAGATTAAAAAATATTTTAAAAAGACAAAATAAACAGACATTACTGTGAGACATACAGTATTTAAACAAGTGCAAGGCTTTAATTGGGTAAAAACATGCAAATTCTGTTGTACGGTGTTCTTCTTTGATAGCGCATACTGCATGTACCAACCAGCATGTATGTCTTATAGCATACATGCTTGCATTACAAGAAAAACAGAAATGGAAGGTGCCCACACCTAGTGCATTACCAGAGATAATTAAATAAGACATTTTTGTATAAAAGTGGGTACTCACAAACTGCAACTGACAAAAGGCCATAAACGCATTGACATGCACAGAACACGGGGTACATCTAACGTGTTTCGGGGGCGCACCCGCTTCCTCAGAGCTAGATCAAATACCGCCAAAAGAAATCTCTCTCTGTGGGAAAAAAGATGTCAATTTTGTTTGGGTACAGCGTCGCACGACCGCGCAATTATCAGTTAAAACGACGTAGTGCCGTATCGCAAAAAATGGCCTGGTCATTGAGCAGCCAAATCTCCTGGGGCTGAGGTGGTTAAACATAAGTTGACAGATTCTGTTGTACATTTGTCTGCAGATCTCTCTGAAAATTTCTAAGCTTTGAAGCGGTAGAAAACTGCAAAAATGAAAAAATCTTCTCTCCAAGTAAATGTCATGTAGTGCTAGTATGCATTTTCACCCGGTCTTCCTTTTGGGTTCACGGGTAGCCGCCGTTTGGCGAAGCTGCGATTAAAAACCACTCCCACGCATGCGTGTGGGAGTCACGGCCGTGGCACAGCTCTCTATGGGCGGCACACCGTCCATTGGGAGGACAGTGTGCATGCGCCTTTGACATCATCGGCGCTGCTAGAGTAAAATATCTTCTAAACGGTGCACATTTAGGAGCCATTTACTGTACCTACAGGTAAGCCTTATTAGGTACAACTTGAAGAAAAGCCTTTACTACCACTTTAAAAAAAAAAAAAACATCTAAATTGGTGTTTTTGTTAAACATGTGGTTGGATAATTGAAGAGTCAAACCTCTATAATATGTCAGCCTTCAACCTTCAGGCATTTTGGGTGTAGGTAGGGGTCTCTGTACCCCAGTGTGTATCATTTTGATTTTTTTTTTCTAAATGTCCCACAACAAACTTGTCCTGCAGCAGCCCAGGTCCACATTTTCTACAGAAAAAAGTAAGAGACTGAGAAATCAGGTTCCCTGTGTAGCAGTATGGTTGGCTCTAATGTATCGATAGTGCCTGGTCTTTTTTGATTTCACTTAAGAGAATGAACTCTATGGATGTACTTTTCCCACAGCAGATCATATATGTCCAAGGCTGTTTTGCAGCAGCCATGATTGTGACAGTGGAGCAACATCACCATCCATCTTGTCTCTTACCTGAAGAACGGCATGCATGATTTTTCCTGTAAAAGTTAAGCTAGGATTCACTTCAACCCATCTCCTAATATGACCTAAACCAGTGTTTCTCAACCTTTTATGGTGAAGTACCACTGCAGGTCTAAAAAAAATTCCTAAGTACCCCTGTCTCGAGAGTAATTTCTATTGTTTGGATGTCATGGTTTCTGTGTGTGTGTAATGTCAGTATGTGTTTGGAATGACTTCTTTGTGTGGTTGTGATGGTTTTTGTTCATGTGCAATATCATTGTATGTGTGCATCACACACGCACGCGTGCCACTGATATGGGGGGGGGGGCACTGATAGGTGGTATTGATAGGCTGCACTGATAGGCGGCAGCACTGATAGAGGGGTATCTTCTTCACACATGGCAGGCAGGACATTCTAGGCGCACTGGAGAGGGGGAGAACATGGTGCGGCCTACGGGTCAGGGAAACATCTTCCAGGCTGCGCGCCCCGATCATGGACTCCAGTATATTGACAAGCAGCTGCTGCCGGCCTGACACCCCACTACACACGCGGGGGTCGACCGCTTCCCCTGTTTATAGCACAGTACCGCGCAACACGGCCACTGGGGACAGTATATGTGCGGGAGGTGGGACTCGGGAGACAGAGCAGTGAGAGCACTGCGCATACCTCTTGCCTGTGGGACATGTACCCACGGGGGTAGGCGTACCACGGGTTGAGATACCCTGACCTAGAGCTGCACGATTCTGGCCAAAATGAGAATCACAATTTTTTTGGTTAGGATAAAAAGATCATGATTCTCTCACGATTCTCGCAGCGTAAAATCTTTCACATTATACAAAAAATTGGGCTAACTCTACTGGTTATTTTTAAAGTGTAATTGTAAAGTGTAATTTGTTCACAAAAAATTGCTGCGCAAATACAGTGTGACATAAAATATTGCAACAACCCCCATTTTATTCTCTAGGGTCTCTACTAAATAACAAATATAAAAAGTTTGGGGGTTCTAAGTAATTTTCGAGCAAAAAAAAATTATTTTAACTTGAAACCAACAAATGTCAGAAAAAGATTTAGTGTTTTAAGTGGTTAAACTTCCCTCATGTATACACTAAAGTGTATTCCTTTGATCTAAAGGACAAATTGTTACAATGTTTATACTTAAAGTGGTGTTCCACCCCAAAAAAAAAAAAAATACATGAATGTGCTTAAAAAAAAAAAAAAATTTTTTAAATTTGGAATTATTATTATTATTATTATTATTATTATTATTATTATTATTTATTTTTTTTACTCCCCTCTAAATGCCTGTTGCTAGGGGGTCCCTCGTAGTCTGCCTCTTTCAATGCCTGGGCTGGTGACATCACTTCCCCTCGGCACAGGAATGGCTCAGCTCTGCTCCCTCCCTCTTGTCAATCATCTGGGACCCATTACAGGTCCCAGACGACTGAGCGGCCAATCACGGCGCGTGGCGCCGCTTGCGCATGCGCAGTGGGTGCCTGCCCGGCTGTGAAGCCACAGCCCGGCGCCCACAGTTGCAATGCCGGCGCCGCTGAACAGAGGGGGAGACGAGCGGGGCTTCGATCCCCCGCATCGCTGGACCCTGGGACAGGTAAGTGTCCAATTAAAAGTCAGCAGCTGCAGTATTTGCAGTATTTGTAGCTGCTGCAGTATTTGTAGCTGCTGACTTTTAATTTTTTTTTTTTTTTAATGGGAACTCCTCTTTAACCACTTAAGGACTAGCCTCGTTTTGGATTTTGGGTATTTTACATGTTTAAAACAGGTTTTTTTGCTAGAAAATAACTTAGAACCCTCAAACATTATATATTGTTGTTTTTTTTTTTTCTAACACCCTAGAGAATAAAATGGCGGTCATTGCAATACTTTTTTTCGCACCATATTTGCGCAGCGGTCTTCTAAGCGCACTTTTTTTTGGAAAAAAATCACTTTTTTGAATAAAAAAAAAATAAGACAACAGTAAAGTTAGCCTAATTTTTTTTTATATTGTGAAATATGTTACGCCAAGTATAATTGATACCCAACATGTCACGCTTCAAAATTGCGCCTGCTCGTGGAATGGCGTCAAACTTTTACCCTTAAAAATCTCCATAGGCGACGTTTAAAAAATTCTGCAGGTTGCATGTTTTGCGTAACAGAGGAGGCCTAGGGCCAGAATTATTGCTCTCACTCTACCAGTCAGGGCAATACCTCACATGTGTGGTTTGACCACCGTTTTCATATGCGGGCGCTACTCACGTATGCGTTCGCTTCTGCGCGCAAGCTCGTCGGGACAGGGCACTTTAAAAATTTTTTTTTTTTTTTCTTATTTATTTTACTTTAATTATTTTTTCACTTTATTATTTTTTTTTTTTAATTTGGATCACTTTTATTCCTATTACAAGGGATGTAAACATCCCTTGTAATAGAAAAAAGTATGACAGGTCCTCTTAAATATGGGATATGGGGTCAAAAAGTCCTCAGGTCTCATATTTACACTATAATGCAAAAAAAAAAATGCCTTTTAAGACCTATGGGCGGAGCTGACGTTATGACTACGCTTCTGCAGTCCTATGGTATGGAGACGGGTGGGTGCCATCTTAGCCTCACTCGTCTCCAGACTGAGGAAGTGACAGGTCCCGTACTCCTCCGCCGCTACCGACGGCCCTGGTGAGTGGGGGGAGGGGGGTGGTACCTCTCCCGCCGCTGATAACGGTGATCTCGCGGCGAATCCGCCGCGGAGACCACCATTATCAGAAACACGACCGGCTCCTGTAAAGATGGATACCTCGGTTGTGGCAGCAGCTGCTTCCGTTACCGAGATATCCCTCTTCAAAGTGCCGACGTATATGTACAGGAGCGGGTCGGTAAGTGGTTAAGTTCCACTTCGGCTTTAGCAGATCAGTAAGAATTCTCTGCATAGAAAGAATCAGGAAATACTTAATCAAGATCGCAACAGGGAAAAAATCGCAGTAATGATTCTTAACGATAAATCGTGCAGCTCTACCCTGACCTGAACTATAGAACTTAGTGTCACTGTGAGATTCCCCAGTGTCTCACACAGTGAATGGGTGCCAGCATGCCGGCATCAAAAGGGTTCTGCTGGGCCTTACAAAAGTGCACTGAAACAAACAAATGAGACTTTGCACTCCAGAAGATCCAGCCAAAGTACGTGCAAGTTCACTTGCAGCCCAGCTCCTCCTGATACACAAAGGGTTTGATTTACTGAAACTGGTTAGTGAAAAATCTGGTGCAAGCTGTTCATGGTAACCAATCAGCTTTCAACTTCAGCTTGTTCAGTTAAGCTTTGACAAAAAAAACTTGGAAGCTGATTGGTTTCATTGCAGTGCTGCACCAGATTTTACTCTCTCTAGTTTTAGTAAATCAACCCCAAAGTGTCTATTAAAACAGGCGAAAGTATAAGGAACTGAAATACCTGTGTAGCAGTATGAATTAACACAAGTAAGAATAGTTTCTAACCAGAAAATTATTAATCTTGCCAAAGATCTTCCAAACTCTATTTTTCACAGTGTATATTGCAGTAATTGGTTTGCTTTAGCAAAGCAGCATGGTTGTTAACATTGTTCATTCTGTTATAATCTTTGTTTTTAGGTTTGAAATGCGCAAACATTTTGAAACCTAGATAGGGCTTCTCTATTTATCTATTATTTCTCTGTGTTGGTAAAGGTGGCATTTAAAATGTACCTGGGTATCACACCCACAATTACAAACTGGAGCCCAGCGGGTGATGAGTTCTCCCTCATTTTGGAAAACAACCCTCTAGTAGACTTTGTTGAACTGCCAGATAACCATTCTACACTTATATACTCCAACATGCTGTGTGGAGTCCTGCGAGGAGCTCTAGAAATGGTAAGTTACTAAATCAATGATTCTATATGTATGTCAAGAATCTAGTTATAGATGTTGCCAATCCCTCCAACCACTTTTAATCCTGAATGTTTTCACAGTAGGCCTTGACTCAGAGGAGCCACATAAGCCTTCAAAATAAAAAGCACAGGGGCTGGGGGGGGGGTTCCCAATCACTGTACGTAGAAGTAAAATGCTGCAAATCTGCAGCTGCTGTCACGGCCATTAGTTTGTTTTCCTCCCGTTGCTGCTGTGCTATACCAGCTACCATTCAGACTAGTTAACAGTTATATTTCTTAATTGTACATCACGGAACACAGAGCCATAGTAATTACTATGTAGGTTATAGGCCACCTTCAGGTG
The DNA here is from genome assembly GCA_037952925.1 of Lithobates clamitans. Taxonomy (NCBI): domain Eukaryota; kingdom Metazoa; phylum Chordata; class Amphibia; order Anura; family Ranidae; genus Lithobates; species Lithobates clamitans. Next base: position 2,703,514 of record JBBGZY010000015.1, on the reverse strand, counting down.
ATGGACACTGGCACAAGCTCAACAGGAAGTTGACTCCCTATATAATCCCTCCCACTACTGGGAGTACCTCCAGTTTTTTTTTCGCCAGTGTCTGAGGTGTTGGTTACTAGTAAAGATGTGCAGTGCTGAGCTCCACTGAAGCAATCCTTGCTGGGGCTAGCTATGCAGCCAGATCCATTCGAAGTGTCTTTTCAGGCCAAATTGAATGGTGCCTGGGCCTCGTGGCAGAAGAAAGGAGGTTTAGCCCGTAACGCTTCTCTTTTTAGAAAGCTCGGCTCCAGAGCTTTGGTGTTTTCAGCCATAAAGTTTTTACTGGCGCTTTTACGGGTCCAGGAGTGTGGGTTCCCCGAGGGTCCCCGGTCCCTGCAGGTTTTGTAACAGCGCCCACCGTGAGAGGTGAAGATTGGGTCTGTTGGTTTTTACCACAGAAGACCCTGTGGCGGGAAAGGTAAGTGGAGGTTTCTAAGGAATTTTAAAATTTTCTTATGAAAAGGCTTGTCACAGGTCTCCTCCTCACATACCCCCCCCCCCCCCACACACACACACACACTGACACAAGAGCAAAAAGGGGCATGTAAGAGGTTGGTGATACAGGCATTCCCTTGGCACATTTACTAATAGCATCAGGCTGAGCGTTAATAGCAGCGGCAGTGGCTGGACTATTGTCTAGTACCTCTGCATTTGTGCATCGGGCTAAGGTCAGAAGAGGGGGGCTAAAAAGGTCTCCCTCAAGCTCTGCAAAGCCTACTCATCTCTACAATGGCATCCTCCCCTGAGAGGGGGTGGCTGGTCAGAGTGAGCATCGGGGCCATGAAATGTTTGCAACTATTTTCAACACTACAGCCCCGTCTATAATAATAAAGAGGTCTTTTTCCTAAGCCATGATAGGATTGGAAAAAAGGTTAGCGGCTTTAATCTCATCCCAGTGTGGGATAAAAATGCGACCGGTTCCCTTCGATTACCCAGGACCCTCAAAACTGAGGAACTGGGGGTGGGAGAAGATGAATTCCCTCAGGGGACTGTGGTGAGGCTGATGACTCCCCTTCTGAGGGGTCAAATGTGGGGGGATGAGCTTCACAATCTGTAAGATTGATGGTGCAATTTCTTGCTAAATGGTCTGCTCCACATTTATGCTACCCATAACTGAGTGTTTGGATTTTCTAAAGCCTCCTCAAGCTGTGCATGCCTTTCCTGTCCATTCATTGCTGGAAAAGTTTTTGTATCTGAGTGTGATCACCCAGAGAAGCGTTTTTTTCCCTCCTAAAAAGTTTTTTCGCACGTTATCCTATGGGGGGAAAAAAATTCACTAAAGGTGGGGATACCAACAATTGACGCTGCTATATCCTCTGTGAATAAAAGTTTGACTTGTCCGGCAGACAATGCTCAAATGGATAAAAAGTTGGAATTCCCATTAAACACTTTTTTCTCTGCCAGGTTGAGTGTTTCAGCCTGCGTGACAGTAATTGATCAATCCTTGAGAGACGAGTTAAACAGGTGCTCAATGTTATCCTGTTCAGCAGGCCCAGGATCTGGCAAGCTACTGGCAGCTTTGTTTGCAATAGTCACTATGAGAGATTCTATCCTTCAGGCCTCACGCCTTCGCTAAGTGCCATGCAAGAAGCTCCTGGCTAGTCTTCCTTTTTGCAGTGAAATGGCTGTTTGGGCATGATTTGGGTAATACATCCAAAGAATTTCTAGTGGAAAAAGTACCCCTTTGCCATTTAAGAAAAGGAGTAAACGTATTTCATTTTAACAAGCTCCTTCTCTAGTGCCAGGAGCATAGGCCTCCAGGCAGTCACGATGGCCTCCGCAGTCAAATTCAAGAGGTAATCCTCAGGGTCAACCCCAGGGACAGAAGTCTTGGGGGAGGAAACCTACAAAATAAAATGGCCTATATCAATCACCAAAGGGGCACAAGAAGTTGTGCCTGCCCAGAGAGAGGTAACTCATATCCTATCTTGGGCAGAAAACTATGTACTTTGCCTATCGGCAGTCTTCATTCAATTAATAGAAAATTGGCAGGTGGACTACTTGAGTCGCCAACAGTTGTTCCTGGGAGAATAGTTCCTCCACCCTGATATCTTCCTGTCAATATGTCAAAGATGGGGATCCCTGATGTATATCTGTTTGCGTCCAGGTTCAACAAAGAAATCGACAACTTTGCGTCAAGAACAAAGGATCCGCTAGCATGTGGAACAGATGCCTTGGTGTTCCCGTGGAATCAGTTTTCACTGATTTATGCATTCCCTCCTATTCTGCCTACATCCACAAATTCTTCGCAGGATCAAGCAGGAAGAGAAATCGTGATTTGAGTGGCCGCCAGCGTGGCCCAGGAGATCTTGGTATGAAGAGTTCATAAAGATGGTGGTAGGGGTTCCATGGACCCTACCACCACGTCCAGACCTTCTCTCGCAAGGTCTGGTATTCCATCCTACCTTACAAATGCTAAATTTAAAGGGTTGGCTATTGAGACCCACATTCTGAAGAAACGTGGGCTGTCAAGTTCAGTGGTATCTACCTTGGTTAATGCAAGGAAGCCGGCCTCCAGAATCACATATTATAGAGTCTGGAAGGCATATGTCTCCTGGGAGGAATCCAAGGGTTGGCACCCCAGGAAGTATGTCATGGGTAGAATCCTTGACTTTCTGTAGATGGGGTTAAAAATGAAACTCGCCTTGAGTACTTCTAAGGCCAGGTCTCGGCCTTATCGGTATTGTTTCAATGACCACTTGCTTCGCATTCTTTGGTTCGTAGTTTTTTCCAGGGGGTAATGCGGCTTAATCCCCCAGCTAGCTCACCCCCGAACCCTTGGGACTTGAATTCAGTTCTTTCGGCGTTACAAAAACAGCCTTTTTGAGCTGATATGGCATATTCTCTTGGTCCTTTTGGACAAGGAAACTAGTTCTTCTGGCAACCATATCTTCTGCAAAAAGGGTATCAGAGTTGGCTGCTCTTTCTTGTAAAGAGCCATATTATTCACAGGGATGAGGTAGTAGTGCGTCCTCATCTTAACTTTCTACTGAAGGTAGTGTCAGGTTTTTTTATCTAAACCAGAATATTGTTCTACCTTCATTTTCCAGAGCCCTGTTCTATGGAAGAAAAATCACTACATTCTCTTGATGTGGTGAGAGCAGTCAAGGTCTACTTAAAGGCGACTGCTGAGATCAGAAAAACTGATGTTTTTTTTGTGTTGCCTGAAGGTCCTAAAAGAGGACAGGCAGCATCAAAATCTACTAATTTCTAAATGGATTTGACAAGTAATCATTCTAGGTTATAGTTTATAGTTTAAAGAGGTAGATTCTACCCTCTCAAATCCAAAATGCATTCCTCCAGGGCTGTTAGTGCTTCATGGGCAGTGTATCACCAAGCCTCCATGGCTCAAATCTGCAAGGCCGCAACTTGGATTTCAGTCTATACTTTTACCAGATTCTATCAGGTGGATGTAAAAAGACATGAGGATGTCGCCTTTGGGCGCAGTGTGCTGCAGGCAGCAGTATAAGTCCTCTGATCTCATGTTGCTCTACTTTGGTTGTGTCTCTCTCCCCTCAGTTGGCATTGCTCTGGGACATCCCACATAGTAATTACTATGGCTCTGTGTCCCGTGATGTACGATTAAGAAAATAGGATTTTTATAACAACTTACCTGTAAAATCCTTTTCTTTGAAATACATCATGGGACAGAGGTCCCTCCCCTCTTTCTGGTATACACATGTATTGCTTTGTTACAAAAATTGAGGTGCTGCCAGTAGTGAGAGGGGTTGTATAGGGAGGCAACTTCCTGTTTAGGGTGTGCCAGTGTCCATCACCTGAAGGTGGCCTATAACCCACAGAGTAATTACTATGGCTCTGTGTCCCGTGATGTAATTCAAAGAAAAGAATTTTACAGGTAAGCTGTTATAAAAATCCTATTTTTCCAGGTCTCCCCACAGTCTAAAGCCACCTTCTAAGGATCAGCGTGCTCTCCAGAAAAGGTGTTATCACAACAATAAGCTAGTCTGACTTCACTTGCTGTACCTTTGTCCTAAGTCTGTGAGTCAAAATTTTCCACATTTTGACCACATGTTGCAACCAAAAACGTAAATGTTTTATATGATGGACCAACCCCAAGGGGCTTAAAATTGTATAGTGGAAGGAAAATTATAAGAGTTTTTTTTCAATTAAAAAAAAAAAAAAAAAAAAAAGTAAAGTGTGGCGTGCATTTGTATTCAGCCCCCTTTACTCTGATACCCCTAACTAAAATCTAGTGGAACCAATTGCCTTCGGAAGTCAACTAGTTAGTAAGTAGAGTCTACCTGTGTGTAATTTAATCTCCGTATAAATACAGCTGTTCTGTGAAGCAATCATAGGTTTTTTAAAGAACCTTAGTGAACAAACAGCGCCATGAAGGCCAAGGAACACATCAGACAGCTCAGGGATAAAGTTGTGGAGATGTTTAAAGCAGGGTTGGGTTATGTATATGAAAACATTTTATATATATATATATATATATATATATATATATATATATATATATATATATATATATAATCTCTCCAGCTTTGAATATCTCACGGAGCACTATTCAATCCATCATCCGAAAATGGAAAAAGTATGGCCCAACTGCAAAACTACCAAGACATGGCTGTCCACCTAAACTGACGAGCCGAAGGAGAGAATTATTCAGAGAAGCAGCCAAGAGAGCCAAGAGGCCCATGGTAACTCTGGAGGAGTGCAGAGATCCACAGCTCAGGTGGAAGAATCTGTCCACAGAACAACTATTAGTCGTGCACTCCACAAATCTGGCCTTTATGGAAGAGTGGCAAGAAGAAAGCCATTATTGAAAGACAGCCATAAGAAGTCCTGTTTGCAGTTTGTGAGAAGCAATGTGGGGGACAGGGCAAACATGTGAAAGAAGGTGCTCTGGTCAGATGAGACCAAAATATAACTTTTTGGCCTAAAAGCAAAACGTTATGTGTGGCGGAAAACTAACACTGCACATCATCCTGAACACACTATCCCCACTGTGAAACATGGTGGTGGCAGCATCATGTTGTGGGGATGCTTTTCTTCAGCAGGGACAGGGAAGCTGGTCAGAGTTGATGGGAAGATGGATGGAGCCAAATACAGGGCAATCTTAGAAGAAAACTTGTTAGTCTGCAAAAGACTTGAGACTGGGGTGGTCACCTTCCAGCAGGACAACGACTCTAAACATACAGCAAGATCTACAATGGAATGTATTACCTTGGGGAGATGCAGACTAGAATACTGCAATCACTGAGCAGCAAATGATATCACCTGTGATGTATTTCAGTTATCTTGCAAACCTGGCCTGTTAGTGGGCCCTGAGGACAGGGTTGGTGACCACTGGTTTAGATAAAAGCATATTCATGTGTTAGAATGGCCCAGTCAAAGTCAAGACCTAAATCCAATTGAGAATCTATGGCAAGACTTGAATTGTGGTTTAGGTGCTCTTCATCCAGTCTGACAGAGCTTGAGCTTTATTGCAAAGAAGAATGGGCAAAAAATGTCACACTCCTAGATGTGCAAAGCTGACATACCCAAAAAGATTTGCAGCTGTAATTGCAGTGAAAGGTGGTTCTACAAAGTATTGACTCGGGGGCTAAATACATATGCACACCACACTTTTCAGATATTTTTTTTTTTTTCAAAAAGAACAAGTTTATTGTTGTCAATCACATCGTACAGTTATCTTAGGTGGCATAGTCATGTAAGCAACAGACATTATTTATATTCAAACATACATTTCTGATGTTGTAGTTATACCTTTTAGAGAGATGTAGGCGTATATGCGGTTGTGATTCTTTATCTAAAGCATATAATTAAGCTATAGCATTCCATCCGGCTAGACATACTTTGAGATTAAATTCAGGTATCTATGAAAGCAACTTCCACTCCTGGTGTACAGCTATTACCTATTGGTCATGTGGAGCATGTGTTTGTGTTTTCAAGCCATTTACCCCACACTTTATAGTATTTTTTTGGGCATCCTCTGTGGTTATATAGCACTTTTTTATATGGTAGGGATGTGTTCACATCCCTAAGCCAGTCCTGGACGGTGGGGGAGGTAGCTCTTAGCCAGTGTTTGGCTACTAGTTTCCTGGCGCTAAAAAGGGTTTCACTAAGAAGTGTAGCCGTGGGCCTGGCCATGGTATCTGGAAGTAGGCCCAGGAGGCATAGTTTGGGGTCCAGCTGAATGGGTGAACCCATGAGATCGTGGAGGAACTTCACAATCTGTGACCAGTAGTCCTGTATCACTGGGCAAGACCAGATCAGATGAAAGAATGAGCATGGGGTACCCAGACATCGTGGACAATTTAGGTTTTGGTTTGAGGAGAATTTGGCCATTCTGGCAGGCGTGAGGTAAGATCTATGGATGATGTATAGTTGGGTCAGGCGTTCAGATATCTTAGGTGAGGATTTCCGTACGCTCTCTAGGATATCTTCCCAGTCATTAATGTCTATTTGGCCCAGGTCAGTTTCCCATTTGAATCTTGCCTTGTCTATTATTCTGGCGGTTTCTCTATTTCTTAGTGTGGTGTATAGGGTAGATATGAGTTTTTCTGGGTTGGGTCCTGTGATTACATCTACTACTGAGATCATTTGGGGGTTAGGAAAGCCACTTGCGAACTGCGTCTGTAGTGCATGTTTCAGTTGCAAGTAACTGAAGTGCATATTAGAGGGGAGGTCGAATTCTTCGCTGATTGTTTGAAAATGACGTACACCAAATAGGGTGATAACCTGATAAAGGAATACTATCCCCTTAGCTGCCCATCTGGTGGCTCCGGGTAAGAACCTTAGTTCTCCCAGGAGGGGGTTGTGCCAGAGGGGTGTGTGTGAATGAAAGAAATCGTCACCCAGCATTTTAATCGCCTTTTCCCATATGTGACGATGTTGGAGTAACATTGAATGTTGGTCTGTTTTGGTCTGCTGTTTGTTCCCTTTTCTAAATAAAACTTGTAGTGGAGAGTACATGTCATTGTTTGGCCTTTTGCATACTAGTGCTTGGTATCTGGTTTCGTCGGACTTATGGATGTGGTAAAAGTGCGATAGTTGTGCAGCTATATAGTAGGTGTATAAATCTGGTGTGGCTGCACCTCCCGACGAAGTGGGGTTTTTAATCGTGTTCCAAGCCAATTTGTGTCTACTAGACCCCCATATGAAAGAGTTAATAATTTTGTCCATTTTTTTAAATAGTGTTAGCGGGATCAGTACTGGGGAGTTCCAAAACATATAAAGAAATTTTGGGAGGAGTATCATTTTAAATAGGTTAATTCTCCCCATTACTCCTAGGGGGAGCCTCGCCCATGATTGTGTGCGGGATTTCAGATAAGGAAATAATGGTTCAATGTTGTTAGCTAAGTATTCAGAGGGGTCTTTCGTAATTGTTACACCCAGGTATTTAATGGAGGCGACTCTTTGTAACGGGAGGGACGCTGCAACAGATGATGGGGACGATAAGTCGAGGGGGAGAGTCTGTGACTTGGACCAGTTCATGCTCAATCCCGAGTGTTTCCCAAATTCTCCAATGATCTCAAGAACTTTTTGGAGGGAAGGGCCGGTGTCCTCTAGGTATAGCAGCATGTCATCTGCGTATAAGCTTAGTTTTTCTGACACAGGGCCCTTGTTTAGCCCTCGTACATTGGGGTTTGACCTAAGGGAGATGGCAAGGGGTTCCACCGCAAGGGCGTATAGTAGGGGAGACAGTGGGCATCCCTGCCGGGTTCCACGACCTAAAGGGAATGAGTCAGACATGTGCCCGTTCACCACCACCCTGGCCGAGGGGGAAAAATATAGCAGTTTTACCCATTTTATGAAGTTGGGTCCAAACCCGAATCCCCTGAGACATTCCCAAAGGTACCCCCATTCCACTGAATCGAAGGCTTTTGCGGCGTCCAGCGCCACAATCGCCCTCTCCCCTGCGTTCTCATGCTCTGCCTCAATATTCATGTGTAGGCGCCGTAAATTCATGGCCGTGTTTTTGCCGGGCATGAACCCCGTTTGATCCGGGTGAATTAAGGAAAGAATGCTTTGATTAAGGCGCGTGGCCAGTATTTTGGCCAGAATTTTAATATCTGCTTGCAGGAGCGAGATAGGGCGATAGGATTCTATGTGGTGGGGGTCCTTACCTGGTTTGGGAATCACGATAATGACTGCCTGACGTAGGGATTCAGGAAGAGACCCAGACTCAAATATATGGTTGTAAAGCGTCAACAATTCGGGAATGAGCACCTCTGAGTAGGCTGCGTAAAAGTCGAGGGGCAACCCGTCTCCACCTGGTGCTTTAGCGGGCGCGAGGGATGCTATGGCGAGTGCTACTTCATCCGACGTTAGGGAAGCCTCCAGGTCGGTGAGTTGGGATTCTGATAGTTGGGGAAAAGGGATATCATGGAGAAAGGCCTGCGTTTCTTGTGCAGTGGTCTGAACTTTAGACGAGTATAGATCAGCGAAGTATGCTTGAAAAGCTTTCGCAACCATGGGGGGGTCTGAGTATGCGGTATTATTGGGGCCCGAGAGTGTGACTATTACCGGTGGGTTTGTATCTTGGCGAGCAAGATACGCTAACAATTTTCCCGCGCGTTCCCCTTGTTCAAATATTCGTTGTCGCACAAAGAAGAGTTTTTGCTTAGCTTTTTCAAACTGCAACTGGTCTACGAGGCGGGTCTGCATTCTGAGTGCAGATGCCTTTTCCTGTGTTGGGTCGTTTTGGAACTCTCCAGTAAGCAAGTTTAGCTTGTCAGAGGCTTGGAGCATAAGGGCTTTGGAAGTTTTTTTGATTCTGTTTATGCGGGAAGATAGAATTGCGCGTGCATGGAGTTTGAATGTTTCCCATATCATACCCTTAGGGGCAGTGTTCCTATTAGTCTTGAAGAAGTATTGCCACTCCCCGTGTATGTCCTCCTGGTCTTTCAGTGTTGTGAGCCAAAAAGGGTGTAGGCGCCATCTGTGGGGTCCTGTATTGGGGACTAGTTGTAGTGTGGCCCAACATGGAGCGTGATCCGAAAGGGATCTCGTGTGGTAACCTGAGTCAGTTAGCTTTGGGATTAAATTGTTTGATATTAAAATGAGATCAATTCGGGACATGGTGGAGTGTGTCGCCGAAAAGCATGAGTAGGCCTTGGTGTTTGGGTATTTGTATCTCCAGGTATCGGTTAATGAAAATTCTGCTAGTGTGCGTGCAAGTCTAGTGGTTTCAGGATGAGGGGTACCCTGTTGGGATTGTAATCTATCCTTACGGGGTTCTAGGACCATATTAAAATCGCCTAGCCAAATACATTGGATATTGGGGTGTTGTGCCATGTATAGCAAACCCTCAGTAATTAAAATGGAGTTATATGGAGGAGGAATATAAAATGCCATTATTAAATACTGCGTACCATTCAGTGTGCAGTGCAGGAATATATACCTCCCCTGAGGGTCGGTGCACACTGAAATGACTGCAAATGGGGTGGTTTTGGCTATTAAAATCGAAATTCCACATGAATACGGAGTGTGGGTGGCATGGAACGCCCAACCAATCCAGGGACGTTTAAGTGCATGTTGAAGGTGACCAGTGACATGGGTTTCCACCAGGACTATGATGTCAGCTCTGTACGATTTAAGATTGTTGAAAATCGCAGTGCGTTTAATTTTATCCCGGGTCCCCCGAATATTCCAGGAGAGGAATTTTATGTTGGCCATATCAGTGTAGTACTGATGATGATAGGATAGACGTGGATCATTTTATGGGCTCCCATGCCACCACACCCCACATGGATGAAGGGAAGACACACATTGATTTTAAGTTCTGTCACCTTTCCCATATGACATTGGTTGCGTACTGGTATATGAAGGCATGTAACAACATCAAACTTGTTCCTAAAGCAAACATTTCCCACAACCCCCCTCCCTGCCCTCAGTCTCCCGAACTTGACTGGGGCATCCGGCCCAAACTTAGTGCAGCTACATTGCATTATCAAACAATCAGAAACTGCTGCACTTTTAAACATTCCACTGTCGGCGAAAGCCTATTTGGCAGCGCCGGCAGCAGAGTAAACAAAAAACCCTCTTTGGGTGCGAATAAGTTCTGGATGTTAAATCAACGATGGAGAACGTGAAACCTCTGTGGTTCAAACCGGAGGTATATTGCATAAGCCTGGGCCCATGCTCCTTTGTGGTATAGGCTTTTACCATGTTGGCACCAAAAAGGGTTGGAGTCCAGAGTACTGTGATAACAATGGGGGGTGCGTCCGGTGTTCGGAGGGTGCAATAGGGATCGGATAGTTCCTTGTGATTGGTAATGGTATGTCCCTGAGATTAAGAGGGTCCCCTTTGAGACCAAACCGTTAATCGCACCGCGTGAGCGGGAATGTGGGTTTGAAAGTACTCAGTACTCTGGAGGAACCATAGTGGTGGTGGGTTCCAGGTCCTGGCAAGTTTGAGTATAAGGAGAAGGGGAGCACATAGCACGAGTGCTGAGGACCGAATACGTTGTGGGTATAAAACGTAGAAGTCCAGGTTCAAGAGGTAGGCCATGTTGGCAACGGAGGATCAAGGGTAGTGGGTTAAGGTAGAGAGGTAACTTAGTAGGTTAAGAAGAAAAGGCACTTACAATTTCGGTAGGACTGGGATGTGGTCAGGCTGGGCGATTTCTTGCGGCGTCCTGTTGGTCCAGCCACTCCGAAGCCAAGGTGGGGTCCTCAAAGAAGTGCACCCTGTCTTCGCCTGCCACGCGTAGACGTGCTGGGAAGAGCATTGCGTACTTGATGTGATGAGCTCTTAGGCGGCGTCTGACTTCTGTGAACCGCGCTCGTTGCCTCTGCACCTCAGCAGAAAAATCTGGGAATGCAGAGATGAAGCCTGCCTGGAAGGGAATGTTGCCTTTGATTCTTGCCAATCGAAGCACCGCATCTCGGTCTCTGAAGTTTAGCAGCTTGGCTATGAAGGTGCGGGGTGGTGCTCCTTCAGGCGGGCGGCGTGCTGGCATACGGTGGGCCCGTTCCACCACGAAAGTTGTAGAAAAGGCTTCTCTGCCGTATGTTGTAATCAGAAGCTGCTCAAGGAAGGTGGCAGGATCTGTGCCCTCCGAACCCTCAGGTAGCCCAATGAAGCGTAGGTTGGATCTGCGGGAGCGGTTCTCGAGATCATCATGCTTCTGTGCTAGTTGCTGCATCTGCCGCTGCAGATCATCATGGGAATGTTGCAGGGGGTATAGTGTGTCCTCCGCGCGTCCAATCCTGGTCTCGGCCTCAGTAACTCTCTCCCTCAGTTTTGTCATGTCGTGCCTTATTAAAGATATGTCCACCTTTACTTCCTCTATTTTGGTCGTCAGGGTGGATTGGCACAGCGAGATGGCTTCAAGCACCTGGGCCGTGCCGTCTGTTGCTGGGTCTGTGTGAGAGGCCTCGTGTGCTGCTGGCGCGGCGCCATCTTGCTGCTCTGTGCCGCGCTCCGTCCTCCGGTATTTGTCTAAGGACGAGGAGGCAGCTGCGCCTTTTTTAGGGGGGGACATGTTCCGGCTTGTCTGCGCTGCTGGTACCCACAATTTGGGCAGTAATCTAGCCCGTGTTCGGTGCAGGATGGGGGAATAAGGATTACCACTAGCGGAGCTCCGGTCTATCACGTCCTCTCACATCGCCGTCCAGGCCACGCCCCCACTTTTCAGATATTTATTTGTAAAAAATGTTAAAAACCATTTATCATTTTCCTTACACTTCACAGTTATGTGCCACTTTGTGTTTTGTCTATCACATAAAATCCCAATAAAATACATTTCCATTTTTGGTTGTAACATGACAATGTGGAAAATTTCAAGGGGTATGAATACTTTTTAAAGGTACTGTAGATGATTAACAGGACTTTGTCATCATCCCATGCCTAACCAGATAAGCATACTAAGTAAAGAATCTTGCATAACCATAGGTCAGGTTGGCTTTCTTTATTAATCTTGGATCCCATCCATGCTGGTAGTAGACCATTTATTTCCATGCATCTCTAAAACTTCCTAGGAGTGTCAGGGGCTCTGCTTTCCTGAAATACTTAGGAGCGTACCCTCCCTAGCCCTGAAATTGCACAAAACTGGCTATAGCGTCATGCCATCGTCATTCACATGTTTTTTGGATGAGGCTCAAATGAGGCTTCCCTGGCTACTGCCAGGACCTTCACCACAGAAGGCGAAAACGGAGTCTCTAGAATACAGAGCCTCTGAGGTGTCTGTGTCTGAGGTACTTTTAAAGTAAAAAATAAAATTGATAACAGCCTGTTAATAATATGCTTATCTGGTTGGGTCCCTTTTAAAACAGTAGCCGGGCAACTAACAATTTAGAAATGAGGTCAGCAATTGTGGCCCCATATTTCTTCCAGCAGCGGTTTCTTAAATAATGTTGTGCAAACATGAAGAGGAGTTTTTTTGCTGACTGTGGTTGGGACAATACCTTGGCATTTATTATATATTCAACATTTTTATTTTCCTCCCCACCCCACCTTAACTTATCTTTCTCACTATTACCTTCTGTCTGCTTTCCTCACAAAACTTTCAAAGTTTACAGTGAAAATATATGTACAAATTTTCTTTCAGGTACAGATGGCAGTTGATGTAAAATTTGTGCAAGACACACTAAAGGGTGACAGTGTTACAGAAATCCGAATGAAGTTTATCCGAAGGATTGAAGACAACTTGCCTGCGGGAGAGGAATGACAGCAGGAACTATCTCTCAGTTGGCGTTGTTGCTCTCTGAGGGAAAGCATCATTTGTAGCCAACTTTCTGATGTTTCCTCCTTTTAGTTTGAGTTTGACACAAAAGTCTTAGATCAACGTACAGGATTCTGGACAAATTTTTCTCCTTTTTTTTTTTTTTTTTTAATTATATCGCCTAGTGACATTTTGAGGCTTTTTCTTTTACCATGTTCATGAAAACATATAAGAAACACCTAGAAGTATGTGTGATTCTGTAGCATATATACTTTCTATGGCTAAGACCCCATACACACTATTACATTTTCTGAAGATTTTTGTCTTAAGATTTACCAAAACCATGTAGTGCAAGGGCCTGTCTAATTGCATACAGATGGAAACTCTCAAGGTTTTAACTCCTATTATATGGTTTTGGTAAATCTGAAGACAAAACTTTGCAGAAAATCTATCTAACAGTGTGTATGGGGTCTAATGCCGCGTACACACGAGCGGACTTTGCGGTAGACTTGGTCCGGCGGATAATTAGATCGTGTGTGGGCTCCAGCGGACTTCTTTTTTCCCCAAAAGTTCGACAGACCTAGAAATGAAACCTGTTTCAAATCTTTCCGATGGACTCGAGTCCGGTCGAAATATCCGCTCATCTGTATGCTAGTCCGACGGACTAAAACCAACGCTAGGGCAGCCATTGGCTATCAACTTCCTTATTTTAGTCCGGTCGTACGTAGCACGTACGAATCCGTCGGTCTTTGGTGTGATCGTGTGTGTCCAAGTCCGTCCGTTTGTAAGTCCGGCGCACCTACGCTGCAAAGTCCATCGGAAAGATCGTTGAACCAAGTCTGCCGTAAAGTCCACTCATGTGTACGCGGCATTAGAGTGACCATGCACCGTCTAATTCTGCACAGCCTTACTGGCCATGTGGATGGGGTGGGGATGGCCTTGAATTCCCTAGCAAGTAAGAGCGGTGTTTTTTCCACCTTTTATCCAGTTAGGCAGCCAAGCCTAAGATATGTAAAATAAATAAATAAATAAAAATTACTTCTCACTGGGAAACCTTAGCCTGGGATGCCTTGCTGAACTTCACTTCACACCATAGGTTCCCTCATGATGTCAGTCCCCTTACCCCATTGGAGGCTACCCTATAAATGAGATCCACCTTCCCTATTACAAGCTTGCCCCTGTACATTAAAGGCCCCTATCGCTTCAGAGCCCTCCCCAGTCTCAGAACCCCCCCAATCTTACAGTCCCCTCTTCACATCAGAGCCCTATGTTTTAGCTTCAGCAGGTGGCAGTGGGCTGGGAGGTGGAGGAAGCAAATTTCTGCCTGCCATTAAATGCTGGGGATGACCCTGTATCCCCCCTTGCATCAGTCATGCTTTGCCTAGGTGCTGATGAGCTGGACACCATCCCCAAAGCAATAAATTATGTCATGCATCCTGGCCCTAGCGCTTTATTTGTTATGGTTCTGACAGTCTGTACAATTGCAAATTGGGTTCCGTGCCTGCAGCACCCTGGTTGAGAAAAACTGTAATTCCACCTTTTCCAGATCTCAGTTATACAGTGCAATTCTACATTTTTCTCATTGAGAAAAGAAAGGAAGTATTTAATTGCATGTGTGCTGCTTCTGCTCATCACATTACCGGGGGGGTTCAGGAAGATGCAGATGTTTCAGCTTTAACCTGTTTCTTTGCGTAAGACATCTAACTTTTCAGACAGGGGAAAACATTCTAAATGCGATTACTTCATTTGAAGAGCCATTTTTATTTTTGTGAACTACAATGAACTAGCTTGACTCCCACACACCTCAGGTTATGTCACAGTGAAAAATCTAAAAGCGTAAAGCAGGATCAGCAGTGTCACAATGTTTCTATTCAGCTATCATAAAACTCCAATGCAAGAATGAGCCAGTGGTCTCTCTGTCAAGTCAATTTCAACAAAATGGCATTCCATTATTGTAGTGACAACATGACACATGCTTTAGTTACCTTTTTTCGTTTTCAAATATTTAGTGATTATAAAGCAATTTACTATTGACCTAAAAGCCCCAGCTGGTGTCAGATTGGGATATGATGTGGTTTTTACAAAATGGGAGCAGATAAGAAAGATATCAACCTAGTTCTGCTACTGATTTATATACTGAAAGCATTGTTCCGGTGTTATTCTTCTATTGTTTTGTCGGTTTGTGTTTTACATAATTATTTGTCTAGTATATTTGGAATAAATACATTTTAAAACTGCGTGTTCTCATTGTATCTCCAACTGTTGTGTTTTTTTTTTGTTTTTTACAGTGCCATTGTTGCTTAAAATGTATCTTTCCCTAATCAATACAGCTTTACATTTATAATCAGAAAGTTTGGTATTTGAAAATGTTGTATCCACTTTATGTGACTACTACAGAAAAATACAATAATATAATTCAAATTAAACTTGTGGCAAAATATAACATATTCCATGGACTCAACATGCCTCTCTGAAAATAACTTGGGGTGTCTACTTTCCAAAATAGGATCATTAGGGTTGTGCTATCTTGAAAAATCCCAGAGGTGATCAAATACCACCACAAGAAAGCTCAATTTGTGGGAGGAAAAAGGACACAAATTTTGTTTGGGTACGGCATTGCATGACTGTGCAATTACCAGTTAACCACTTCCGGACCGCCCACCGTTGTTATACGTCGGTACTTTGAAGGAGGGTATCGTTGTTATGGCAGCAGCTAGCGGTGTAAGATAAAAGTGGTCTCTGCGGCGGATTCGCCGCAAGATCACTTTTGGCGGCGGCGGGAGAGGGCCTCCCGCCGCGATCCGGTGCCCTCCGCCGCTTACCGGAGCCGATCGGATCCTTCCTGTGGCCTGACATGGAGACGAGTGAGGGGAAGAAGGCCCCCACCCATCTCCATATCATTGCAGTGCGGAAGCGACGCCAAAACTTTTTTTTTTCTTTTTATTGCATTTTGCATTCTAATGTAATTATGAGATCTGAGGTCTTTTTGACCCCAGATCTCATATTTAAGAGGTCCTGTCATGCTTTTTTTTCTCTTACAAGTGATGTTTACATTCCTTGTAATATGAATAAAAGTGACACAATTTTTATTTTTTAAACTGTGTAAAAATAAAAGGTAAAATAAGAATAAAAAAAAAAAATTTTAAACGACGAGCTTGCGTGCAGAAGCGAACGCATATGTGAGTAGCGCCCGTATATGAAAACGGTGTTCAAACCACACCTGTGAGTTATCACCGTGATCGGTAGAGCGAGAGCAATAATTTTAGCCTTAGACCTCCTCTAACTTAAAACATGCAACCTGTAGAATTTTCTAAATGTCGCCTATGGAGATTTTTAAGGGTAAAAGCTTGTTGCCATTCCACGAGCAGGCGTAATTTTGAAGCGTGACTTGTTGCGTATCAATTTACTCGGCCTAAAATTATCTTTCACAATATAAAAAAAATTGGGCTAACTTTACGGTTGTCTTTTTTTTTTAATTCAAAAAAGTGTATTTAAAAAAAAAAAAAAAGTGCGCTTGTAAGACCGCTGCGCAAATACAGTGTGACAAAGTATTGCAACGACCGCCATTTTATTCTCTAGGGTGTTAGGGGGAAAAAATTGTATGTTTAGGGGTTCTAAGTAATTTTCTAGCAAAAAAAAAAAAGTTTTTAACTTGTAAACAAATCTCAGAGGCGCGGTCCTTAAGTGGTTAAAACAGCGCAGTGCCAAATTGTAAAAAGTGCTCTGGTCTTTAAGTGGGCAAATCCTTCCGGTCCTTAAAGCGGGGTTCCACCCAAAAGTGGAACTTCCGCTCATCAGATTCCTCCCCTCCTCTGGTGTCACAATTGGCACCTTTCAGGGGGGGGGGTGCAGATACCTGTATAATACAGGTACCTGCACCCACTTCCGGAAATAGACACCCGCGGGAGTCACGACCTCTCCCGCACTCCCCCGCTGTCTCCTGGGAAAGACAGGTCCCAGGAGATAGCGGGGACAATTGAGAACACGCAGCGCGACTCGCGCATGCGCAGTAGGGAACCGGGAAGTGAAGCCGCAACGCTTCACTTGCTAATTCCCTCACTGAGAATGGCGGCAGCAGCACCCGAGGATCGAGGGACGGTTCGGTCTCGGGTGCCGACATCGCTGGACCCCGGGACAGGTGAGTGTACTTATTTTAAAAGTCAGCAGCTGCAGTATTTGCACCTGCTGACATCTAAAAAAAAAAAAAAAATTTTGCCGGCCTCCCGCTTTAAGTGGTTAAACTAGAACTATAGGCAGAATGGCTTTTTTTTCCATTTTTGGATAGAGTAAAGGGCGGGTTATAATCCCTGTCAGAATTTATTTCGCCATCCATGTTCCATTGCGAAGATTTACCTTTACAGTACTTCCTGTCCCATAGCCAAACCGCGAGAGGAAATCCCTGCAAAATAAGAGAATCAATTGGGGCCCCCTCAGGACATCAGAACTAGTGTCCCTATTGGAATATTTTTCCTCTATTACTTTCTGGGAAGAACCCAAAACTTGGCATTTTCTTTTACTTTCACTTTCAATAATAATGGTAAACAGGACAAATATAGAGGCTGAATCTTCCTAACGGGGCACGTCAGTGTTGCCAACCTACCAGATTGAAATTTACTGACACGACACCCAAATTTTCTTGGCACAGCCAAGTTTTTACTGGCATTTCCAAAAGTTACAAAATTACAGTTTTTTAAGTGCAAATTTTAGTATTTAGGCTACAAACAAGTACAATATGCAATGTGATTTAAGGTAGATATTAGGGCAAAAAACATTTCTTATTTTATTTTCAATATAGTAAGTAAGTAGCCCAGGGACAGGACTCAGGAGGGCAAGAAATTCGAATAGACACACACACACACACACACACACACACACACACACACACACACACACGCACGCACACGCGGCTCTTGGTCCCTTCAGTCCACTCCAGTCTAGGCAGTCCCGCTCCTGACCTGCCCTGCAGACCCACACACGAGGCTCTGGCCGCTCTGCTTGGCTCCCTTGCACCATGACATCACACAACACATTCGGGCACTGCCTCCACCAGAACTGCCCGAACACATTGTAGCAGGGACTCTGTTGATCTCGGCCGGCTCTGGACTAAGCCGAACATCACAGCCATCTTTTTTACTGGCAAATTTTTCCATTTACTGGCAGAAGAAAACTGCCTGTTTTTTACTGGCTGTCAGTAAAAATAAAGATGGTTGGCAACACTGGGGCACATACACCAATAAAAACCTAATAGGTGTTCTAATCCCTCTCCACTCAATTCAAAACTGAAAAAAAAAAAAAAGTTTTGCCTTTAGTTATAATTTAACTCTTGTGTCTCCATGGCAGCAGAATTTGTCCTGTCACCTCCTGCTTTTCTTTTATCGCTCCTTAATCTGTGTTCTCTTGGCAAAGTCTGTGTGAGTGTGCAGGAGGCCATATAGAAATACAGTATCTTTATCGCTTTCTGTGAGATTATCTGAAAGTGCAAATGAGGTTTATTGTAGAAAAATGTAAAATAATGCATTTGGGTGGCAAAAATATGAATGCAATCTTTACACTAGGGGGAGAACCTCTGGGGGAATCTAGGATGGAAAAGGACCTGGGGGTCCTGGTAGATGATAGGCTCAGCAATGACATGCAATGCCAAGCTGTTGCGAACAAAGCAAACAGAATGTTGGCATACATTAAAAAGGGGTTAACTCCAGGGATGAAGCGATAATTCTGCCACTCTACAAGACTCTGGTCCAGCCACACCTAGAGTATACTGTCCAGTTCTGGGCACCAGTCCTCAGGAAGGATGTACTGGAAATGGATCGAGTACAAAGAAGGGCAACAAAGCTAATAAAGGGTCTGGAGGGATATTAGTTATGAAGAAAGCAAGTACACTCTAGGTGTGCTTGCGAGCACTGAACTTATTCTCTCTGGAGAAGAGGCGCTTGAGAGGGAATATGATTTCAATTTACAAATACCGTACTGGTGAGCCCAAAATAGGGATAAAACTTTTTCGCGGAAGGGAGTTTAACAAGACACGTGGCCACTCATTAAAATTAGAAGAAAAGAGGTTTAACCATAAACTTCGTAGAGGGTTCTTTACTGTAAGAGCGGCCAGGATTTGGAATTCCCTTCCACAGGCTGTGGTCCCAGCGGAGGGGCATTAATAGATTCAAAAAACTATTAGATAAGCACCTGAATGACCAAAACATACAGGGATATACAAAGTAATTCTGACTTATAATCACGCACATAGGTAGGACTTGTGTCTTTTTTCCAACCTCACCTACTATGTAACTATATGCAATGTTACCTTTTTTCTATAAAATACTAATCCTAATTATGTCTTTTTTCATTAGGTGGCTAATTTGAATTGCCTGTATTATCTACATGTGTGCACTAATGAGTTGCCATATGAGATGAAACTGGTTGCCTGTAATTTTATCTAAAGCTCTTTGCAGGCTGGCTCACATCCATGCAATGCATTTTTGGTGCTTTGTTTTAGGTGAGTTTTACATGCATTTTAGGGGCATTACCATTGAACTCTTTAGAAAGTGCGTTTTGATTAAATCAGAAACGCAGCATGCAGGTGTAACGCACTGCACCTAAAACACATAGGTGTGAATCGGGCCTTATTGGAAAGACAGTGGACTGCTAAAATGAGCAGTGGAATGAGGATTTTGGGAAATCACGACTGATGACAATGCAGGCTGAGCACACCAAAAACTGTGTTAGGCAACACATGGCAGCCATGTTCAATATTCAGAAGTCAGTCATTCTTTTACACTAGGAGACATATAACAGCAGCAATTCCCATTACATAACCCCAAGAAGGTGTCTTGTACAATTAACACAATTGTAGCTGCATTCCAAACACCCTTATCAGTACTTTGATAGAATTGGCAGAATCTAACTCAATAAATATCTATAGTATTGTGGCCATCATAAAACTTTCAAGCTTTCAGGAGTGAGTAACAAGAAGCTTAACAGACATCTCTCTTCGCTAATAGTATCAGATTTATCACTTGTCATAAATTGCTCACCTAATAGAACAGCCAAATACACATTTCTGGCTAGCTGCTTAGCAAAGAATCCAAACTGTATTTAGCAAAGAACCCAAACAGTGTATTTCATAACACCTGAGCTGATAATAGCACAATCAGAATAAGAACATATTTACCTGTTAGCAGAACTTTAAACCCCCAAAACATACTTTCCTAGGAGGTATCGGAAGAGGATTAGACCCATCACCTCTCCTAGGTGAAATAGCCATCCGCTACCCATCATATTTGTATTCATTCAAAAGGTAATTTCATGCAGGACAATAATTTACACGTTGCCAGACTGTAAACCAGTAGATATTTCAAGATATATCTATATAAAACTGTATCTGTGGGAGGGCAGCTGCATGGTCCATTGGCCACCCCTCAGATCTCTTGATTGGTCAAATAATTTCTGTCACCACCCTCCTCGAGGACCAGAAAACAGGGGCTGCATCGGCATTTTGGAGCTCTCCTTTTACCAACAAAACAAGGAACATCAGCCACTGATCCATCTTATGCTCATTGATTGGACCGTGCTGAATTTACAGAACCAGGACAATGCTAAATAATTTCACCCTTAAGTCCCTTTTACAGTGCTTTGCAAAAATATTCACCCCCTTGGCTTTTTACCAATTTTGTTACATTACAGCCTTTAGTTCAATGTTTTTTTAATCTGAATTATATGTGATGGATCAGAACACAATAATCTAAATTGGTGAAGTAAAATTAGAAAAATATATACATAAAAGTATTTTTCAGAAATAAAAAAACTGATAATTAGCATGTGCGTATGTATTCACCCCCTTTGTTATGAAGCCCATGAAAAGCTCTGGTGCAACCAATTACCTTCACAAGTCACATAATTAGGGAAATGATGTCCACCTGTGTGCAATCTAAGTGTCACATGATCTGTCATTACATATACACACCTTTTTGAAAGGCCCCAGAGGCTGCAACACCTAAGCAAGAGGCACCACTAACCAAACACTGCCACGTAGACCAAGGAACTCTCCAAACAAGTCAGGGACAATGTTTTTGAGAAGTACAAGTCAGGGTTAGGTTATAAAAAAAATATCCAAATCTTTGACGATCCCTAGGAGCACCATCAAATCTATCATAACCAAATGGAAAGAACATGGCACAACAGCAAACCTGCCAAGAGACGGCCACGCACACCAAAACTCACGGACCCTGCAAGGAGGTCATTAATCAGAGAGACAGCACAGAGACCTAAGGTAACCCTGAAGGAGCAGCAGAGTTCCACAGCAGAGACTGGAGTATCTGTACATAGGACGCCAATAAGCTGTACGTTCCATAGAGTTAGGCTTTATGGCAGAGTGGCCAGAAGAAAGCCATTACTTTCAGCAAAAAATAAAATGGCACGTTTTGTGTTTGTGAAAAGGCATGTTGGAGACTCCCAAAATGTATGGAGGAAGGTGCTCTGGTCTGATGAGATTAAAATGTAACTTTTTGGCCATCAAAGAAAACGCTATGTCTGGCGCAAACCCAACACATCACATCACCCAAAGAACACCATCCCCACAGTGAAACATGGTAGTGGCAGCATCATGCTGTGGGGATGTTTTTCAGCAGTCGGGACTGGTAAACTGGTCAGAGTTGAGGGAAAGATGGATGGTGCTAAATACAGGTATGTTCTTGAGCAAAACCTGTACCACTCTGTGTGTGATTTGAGGCTAGGATGGAGGTTCACCTTCAGGCAGGACAATGACGCCAAACACACTGCTAAAGCAACACTTGAGTGGTTTAAGGGGAAACATGTAAATGTGTTGGAATGGCCTACTCAAAGCCCAGACCTCAATCCAATAGAAAATCTGTGGTCAGACTTAAAGATTGCTGTTCACAAGTGCAAACCATCCAACTTGAAGGAGCTGGAGCAGTTTTGCAAGGAAGAATGGGCAAAAATCCCAGTGGTAAGATGTGGCAAGCTCATATAGACTTATCCAAAGCGACTTGGAGCTGTGATAGCCGCAAAAGGTGGCTCTACAAAGTATTGACTTTAGGGGGGTGAATAGTTATGCACATTGAATTTTCTGTTATTTTGTCCTATTTGTTGTTTGCTTCACAATAAAAAAAACATCTTCAAAGTTGTTGGCATGTTCTGTAAATTAAATGATGCAAATCCTCAAACAATCCATGTTAATTCCAGGTTGTGAGGCAACAAAACACGAAAAATGCCAAGGGGCTGAATACTTTTGCAAGGCGCTGTATTTTACTGTTGCTTTATTGTTTCTTAGTTCATTTACTGTATATTACCCTTTGTATGAAAATATTTTGTTTTCACCATTTTACCTTTTCTAAACAATATTTTGAAAAGTGTTAAGATTGTCTCTAAAGCACTAATGCAGACATTTAAGAAACCTACCTCTTTGAAGAGTGCTTCTGTGTGGTAAATCTCTGGGTATACCTGTCTGTGGTGAGTGACATTGTGTATTAGAAACATTTAAAGTCATAATTGTTATTGCTAATATTGTGAATGTTTGATATTTTACAACAAAAATATCTGGTGGCAGTGACTAGGGCCCCTTTCACACTTATACGACTTGTCCCACGATTTTGTACTGCAAAATCATATGACAAGTCATTCTTCATGATTTTCAATGACTACCATTCATATTGGCACGACTTTAAGTCGTGCCGACTTCAAAGTAGTCCCTGCACTACTTTGGTCCAACTTCCATGTGAGTTGATGTCGATAGACCTCAATTTTAAACCCTCAAGTAGCATGCAAATCGTACCTGAATAATATAGACACGATTTCAGCACTACTTTGTAAGCACAAGCTGAGAATGGTTAATGCCAAAGTTGTGGCAAAAGTCGTACAAAGTAGTACTGCTCCCAAATCGCGGCAAAATAGCGGCTGCGAAATCGCGGTAAAATGGCAGACTTTGAAGTCATATAAGTGTGAATGGGGCCTTAGTTGGAGTATAAAGTTTTAATTGCATAGGTAACCACACCAAGTAAGGATCGTTCTTAAGCCGCGTACACACGATCGGATTTATCCAACGGGAAATGTATGATGACAGGCTGTTGGTGGAAAATCTGACCGTTTGTACGCTTCATCGGACACTTGTTGTTGGATTTTCCATGGACAAATGTTGGATGGCAGTCCTACAAAAATTTTCTGCGGACAAATGTCTGTTGTCGGATTTTCCAAGTGTGTGTACACAAATCCATCGGATAAAAGTCCAAAGTACAAACACGCATGCTCGGAAGCAAGGATGAGCCAGAAGCAGTCGGTCTTGTAAACTAGCGCTCATAATGGAGAATTAACATTCATGACATGGCAAATTATGAAATCTTTAAATGCAGCGCACATTCTCATCTTCTTTAATGGGATAATATTGAAGCTGCTTTTCTGGTGATACTGATGGAGTAATTGCAAACAAATTTTCAAAGGCTTTTTTTTCCCTAGTGATATCAGGAATAATATTATTATGCTTTTTTTTTTGGGGGGGGGGGGGGGCAAGTTACCACAGCACCATTATCCTGTAGTTTTTAAGATCAAAGATACAACTATGTTGGTGTCGCTTGTCAATTTTACATTGTATTTTTTTTAAATGTAACTGCCTACTGCCAAACTGTCGTTTGAAGTAAAACACATAGCCAAGTATTATTCTACACATTTTTTTATTGTGCATTACAGAAAAAAAGATAATTAGACATGCTATCTGCCAATAGCACTTAACCAAAAAGTTCATTCTATGCATCCAAAAATATAGAAAATATAACAAATCAAATCATTGTTATTCAACCAAAAAATAAAATAAAAGCCTCATGCATGTGTCCTGCTTCTTAATATAGGGGGTCAGCAATGCCAAGAGTTGGTGAAAGCAGGGGTCCGTCATCCGGAGATAATTCTAAAAATCATCTGGATTATTCTCCTGGAGCTCCCACAGCAAAGGCATATGACATAACTGGTCACGATTAATAAAGCAACCAATTTTTGGTCCAAGAAATCCTCCTCCTCCTGTTCCTGGACTGGACTTGGGTCAAAGCAATAACTCCAATGCCAATAATAAATAACAAGTTATCTCAGATTCTGCAACATGTCTGGTTGACGAACGGCCGTTCAGAAACGAACTGAAGCACAAAATAAAAAGCACGAAATGAAAAGCGCGAATCAACACTCACCAAACTTCTACTAACACGAACTTAGCAGAAGGAGCCCAAAGGGTGGCGCTAAAGAGCTGAAAAACCACGTAGTACGTCAGTACATTTGTGTTTGTTGGCCAAAAATTTGTTGCCGTTTGTATGCAAGACAAAATCCAGGCACACACCTTCGGACAAAAGTCAGAGGTTTTGTCTGCGGAAAATACGATTGTGTGTACGAGGCTTTAGTCAGCTGGCACTTAGATTATGGTCCTGCAAGCTAGAAAATCTTTGTGCAGGGTGAAGCTGAGAGTGTCATCGTTGTGTATCAGTGACAGTGTGGTTGATGTGAGTTTGACCAGCCGTTTGTCATAGAGTGGTAAAGGTGGCCGGAGTCTGAAACTGCATCTGTCACAATGACCATAAGCTTTTGCCCACTGCTGTTGTTTAGTAAGCACAGAAAATCATGACCTCCTGCAGATTAGAGTGCACCTGTGCCAATACTATGGACATTTAAGTACGGTATTTAAATATTTTTAGTAAGTGAGCAAAAGAGCTTTAAAACAAGCCATTGTTGATCCCTTTACCTGCTTGCACCTTGGAGTAATTTATCCTCAGAAATCACAACAAAGACTTTAAAGTTGGATTTCAGGACCCCTCCACACCATTGGGGTGCAGCAACATGTGACTAACTGCAACACGTGTTACACGTCTGAATGTCACCCCGATTTCAACAGACATGCAATGAAGCACACCACAATGTACATTTAAACAGTACTTTGCGTTATAGTGTTTTGCATTACAAAAACAGTACACATCTTTTTTGGTGTGTTTGTGCCTAAAATTGCACTGCATGTTCAATTGCACATGTTTTTGTGTTTTTTCCACCTGAAAACCTCCTTTCCTTCCCTAGAACTGCTCTCCTTCCCTTGCCCAGCCCATCCTAGCAAGAAACTGTCTGGAGCTTGATAAACATGCACAAAGCTTGTAAAATGCCCACAAAATACTTCAAAATCACTAGGAATATGCCCTGCTTACAGTCTGCTCAGGTGTGAATACACGCTTATAAATTTTAAAGATACATTTTTTCACAATGCTTATAGCCACATATGTGAATGAGGGCTTGTTTTAAATTGATATTACTGCTATTTCAAAATATTAAATACTTAGTGGTTCTAAAGACATAAGGTCTCTTAAAGTGGTTGTTAACCCACTTCTATGAAATCATCTTATCTCCTCTGTACCTTAATAAGATGTGTGCTTGTGCCTGTGTTCTGTAAAAAATCCGGCGATCTGTACTGATATAAGCTCCGCTCCAAACGCACAGCTGATTCCTCGATTCCTCTTTCCGGCTCACAGCTGCAGTGGATGGGGCTGAGCCGTCCCACTGATGTCAGTGGGAAGGAGGGGTAGAGAGGAGACAGAGAGCCAACAATCAGCTGAGCGCCTGGAGCCGCGCTCATACAAGGTACAGATCGGCAGATTTTTTACATTAAACAGGCACAGGGACACATGTTAGTAAGGTAAGGTAGCAGGAGGGGGGGTGCTGGTACAAGCAGGGAGGGGAGGGGGGAGGAGGATAGAGTACACAGGAGAGCTGTGGCTGACGGAATCAGGGGCTCAGTAGCCTTTATTATCGTGGTCTGTTTGCAGAGGGGAGGGTATAGTCAGGCAGGATCAGCCAGGTATTTTAGGGTTTACAGGGGGCCAAATGACACAGCACAAGCACTGTGCTGTATAACATGCTTTAAAGGAACAGAATCCGTTTTTTTTTGGGTTAAAAAACACTTTAATGCATTCTCTGTGTTTTGGTAAACCTTACAGTAATATGGAAACAAATGGATGCTTCACTCCACTAACTCAACAGGTGATGTAAGATGTAAACTGCCTCAGGCTCCTCCAATAGTACGTGCTTATGCGTTTTGACTGCCCCCAGGCTTAATCGTAGAGGTGAAGGTGTGAAAGGCGCCGGTTTTTACACATCATCAGCCGCTCATGCAATTAACTGGAGGATAAAATAAAATTGGACAAAATGGAAACGTGTTTGTTATATTTAGCATGAATCTACACTGCTCAAAAAAATTAAAGGAACGCTTTTTAATCAGAGTATAGCGTCAAGTCAATTAAACTCCTGGGATATTGATCTGGTCAGGTAAGTAGCAGAGGGGGTTGTTAATCAGTTTCTGCTGCTTTGGTGAAACTAACAACAGGTGCACTGGAGGGGCAACAATGAGACAACCTCCAAAACAGGAATGGTTTTACAGGTGGAGGCCACTGCCATTTGTTTTCCCCACTCCTCTTTTCTGACTGTTTTTCACTAGTTTTGCATTTGGCTAGGGTCAGTGTCGCTACTGGTAGCATAAGGCGATACTTGGACCCTATAGAGGTTGCACGGGCAGTCCAACTCCTCCAGGATGGCACATCAATACGTGCCATTGCCAGAAGGTTTGCTGTGTCTCCCAGCACAGTCTCAGGAGCATGGAGGAGATTCCAGGAGACAGGCAGTTATTCTAGGGGAGCTGGACAGGGCCGTAGAAGGTCCTTAACCCATCAGCAGGACCGGTATCTGCTTCTTTGTGCGAGAAGGAACAGGATGAGCACTGCCAGAGTCCTACAAAATTACCTCCAGCAGGCCACTGGTGTGAATGTCTCTGAGCAAGCAATCAGGAACAGACTTCATAAGGGTGGCCTGAGGGCCCGACGTCCTCTAGTGGGCCCTGTGTTCACTGCCCGGCACCGTTGAGCTCGATTGGCATTTGCCATTGAACACCAGAATTGGCAGGTCCACCACTGGTGCCCTGTGCTTTTCACAGAGGAGGTTCACTCTGAGCACATGTGACAGACGTGAAAGGGTCTGGAGAAGCTGTGGAGAACGTTATGCTGCCTGTAATATCATTCAGCATGACCAGTTTGGTGGTGGGTCAGTGGTGGTCTGGGGAGGCATATCCATGGAGGGACAGACAGACCTCTACAGGCTAGACAATGGCACCCTGACTGCCATTAAGTATCGGGAAGAAATCCTTGGACCCATTGTCAAACCTTACGCTGGTGCAGTGGGCAGGGCCGGTGCTACCACTAGGCAGCGCACTGCTGCCTAGGGCGCCTGGCCACTGGTGTTTCTACTCTCTTCTCTCTGCAGCAAGCAACCAAGTCTCAGAATGATTTTTTGAGTATCTTTGAGGGGGTGGGGGGTTGGGGAAGGTTGATAGATAATGGAAAATGAAGGTGAAATGAGGGGGTTGGAACAAAAGGGAGGAAAAATAGGGGTGGGGGTGTTGGAAAAAATATATATTTTATATTGCTATATATTTAAGATTAAAACAGAATTGCTCCACTCCACAATCATGGATTTTGATACAGAAGATAAAGATATGGAACTGAGATTTTTGAATCGGGGCTACAACACACATCTGGTGAAACAAGCACAGTTGTAAGCTAAGGATACTGGGGGGGGGTTACTAAAAGCAAATCCACTTTGCATTACAAGTGCATTGCAAGTGCACTTGGAAGTGCAGTCGCTGTAGATCTGAGGGAGACATGCAAGGAAAATAAAAAACAGCATATTTGCTTGTACATGATTGGATGATAAAATCAGCAGAGCTTCCCTCATTTCAGATCACCCCCTCAGATCTAAAGCGACTGCACTTCCAAGTGCACTTGTAGTGCAACGTGGATTTGCCTTTATTATATCAACCCCCTTATGTAAAATTCTCCTAGACCATAAGATGTGAGAGTTTATACGCAGAACCAACCCTGAAATTGTGTCTTTTCCACATGTTATGGTCAACAATTTTACAGAATTAAGTGTATCATATCTAGATACCGTATTTATCAGTGTATAACATGCACAGGCATATAACACACACCTTCAAAAGGGAAGTTTCAGGAAAAAAAACTTACATTTTAAATAAAGAACTTTGAAGCAAAATAAGGGTCAGTGCCCACTAATACAGCCTTATCAGTGCCCATCTGCAGTCTCACCATCGCCCATCAATGCAGCTTGATCAGTGCCCATCTGCAGCCTCACCATTGTTCATCTGCAGCCTGATCAGTGCCCATCTGCAGCCTCACTATTGCCCATCTGCAGCCTGATCAGTGCCCATCTGCAGCCTTACCATTGCCCATCTGCAACCTAATCAGTTCCTATCTACAGCCTCACCATTGCCCATCTGCAACAAGAACAACAAAGAAAGAGGAGCGCCTCTAAGTTAAAGTGCTTTATTCAATGTAAGAAAATATAGCCACTTACATATCAGTAAAAACGGGGCTCTCCACAGGTTAGTATCACAAATAATGTAGCTGTAAGTTCTAAACACGGGCCTGAGGAGTGTCTCTTGTCCGTGCTGCAGTGACGGTGGAGAACTGGGACAGACACGGCCGATCTTGCAGAGGAGAGGAAGGAACAGCTCTTGAAGCCTGCATGTGACGTTAGCTAGTAAGGGGAACACAACGTGTTTCAGAGCATGCGCAAAGGCCGTGGGGCGCATGTGCACTCCTTTCTCAAGTGTAAAGATAGGAGAAGGATGGAAGGACATTTATATACGCCGGCTACTAATAGAAACAACACACAGCTGGCCGTATAGAGATATCTCTAAAGCATGGCACTGTGAGGAATGGGAAGTGCGTGGTGGAGAGGTTTTAACCCAAATATGCTCACCGATAAGATGATCTGACTGCGTAGTAATGTATGGGAGATAGGACATGGACTAATCAAAATAGTTACATATATGGACAATGGCGACATGCATCCATACGAGACTATGTTAGCGTGCCTACCAAAAAAAAAATTAATAAATTAATTAATTAGTTGATTAGAGGGTTGATCAAACAGCTACTGAATAAAAAGTACAACCTGTAACAGGCACTAGAGGGCAGTAGTACATAAAATTAAAATTAAAATACTAATATAAGTATACATGCATCTATATATACGTGCACACATATACACACAATTTCCATAACATAAAAGCAGTAGAGACATAAAAATGATAAGAATTATGATGATGATGATGAATTATGTGTAGAAAAAGGAAAAAGGAGTTAAAAATAGATAAAACATTTATAAGCTAAACAATTACCCAGTGTACTCGTGAAGAGACACTAACAAGGAGTTGGGGTTGACCTCAAGTTCCTTGTTGAATCCATTGGGTGCAAGGGTGTCCAAAGTGTATATCCAAAACGTTTCACGTTCACATAGTCGCGAGAAACGCTCTGCTTCAGATAAGCCCCTGGGTATAGACTCAATCACCCAAACTCGAAGGCCCACCGTGGATCGGGCATGGTGTTGCAAGAAATGGCGTGGCACGCTATGTCGCATCCCAATTCCACCAGGCGGTGGTGCCTACCGAACCGCGGCCTTAGTGGAAGAATGGAATTGCCCATCTGCAGCCTCGCGTCAGATTACTGTTGCCTCAGTGTCAGAAACCATGAATCAGACTGAGCCAGAAGTACTGTTAAATCACACTTGTTTAATAATAATAAAAAAATAGGTAAACAGAGTAAACGTAATCAAAACATAGCCAGAGTTCAGGAACCTTAATGGATAGTCAGACAAGCCATAATGTCAGGGAGCCAGAGATGAGCGTAGTAGAACAGCAAGCAGGATCTGGAGCCAGAAGAGAAGAAAAACACAGGTGCCCCTAGGTTAGAACTGTAAACATTTTGTGTCTTTTCCACACGTTATGGTCAACAATTTTACAGAATTAAGTGTATCATATCTAGATACCATATTTATCAGTGTATAACGTGCACCTTCATTTTAAGAGGGAAGTTTCAGGAAAAAAACTTACATTTTAAATAAAGAACTTTGAAGCAAAATAAGGGTCAGTGCCCATCAATGCAGCCTTATCAGTGCCCATCAATGCAGCCTGATCAGTGCCCATCTGCAGCTTGATCAGTGCCCATCTGCAGCCTCACCATCGCCCATCAATGCAGCTTGATCAGTGCCCATCTGCAGCCTCACCATTGTCCATCTGCAGCCTGATCAGTGCACATCTGCAGCCTCATTATTGACCATCTGCAGCCTGATCAGTGCCCATCTGCAGCCTTACCATTGCCCATCTGCAGCCTAATCAGTTCCCATTTACAGCCTCACCATTGCCCATCTGCAGCCTCGCGTCAGATTACTGTTGCCTCAGTGTCAGAAACCATGAATCAGACTGAGACAGAAGTACTGTTAAATCACACTTGTTTAATAATAATAAAAAAAGGTAAACAGAGTAAACGTATTCAAAACATAGCCAGAGTTCAGGAACCTTAATGGATAGTCAGACAAGCCAAAACGTCAGGAAGCCAGAGATGAGCGTAGTAGAACAGCAAGCAGGAACTGGAGCCAGAAGAGAGAGAAACACAGATGCCCCTAGGTTAGAACTGTGAACATTTTAATGAGATACAGGTGCTTTATCCACTTACATGGAGGTTAAGGAAGTAAGGCACGAGTCCATCCACACTGGCGTGGCATTCACTGCAGAGCAGCGTTCTGAACAGCTGATTTTTCTGCCTGTGGGGGAGAAATCCTAGCCAGCAGGATCTCTGGGACCACATCGATAAAACCGAGGCTTGGATCAGGCCAATGGTGAGGGCTTGAACACGGTTCCGGGCGTGATGACGTCACTGGTGGGTTGCAACGGCGTTTCGGAGCATGCGCTCTGGTAGAAGGGACTCAGGGCCGGCTCGTTTGTCAAGCTAGTGAGACTTTGGCTGGTAACAGCCTTATATATGCCTTGGAACACTGCCATCTAGTGGAAAGGATGTGACATACTTTCAAACATGAATTATTAAGAGCAAATTAGGTAAATTTAGACGAGATCTGAAAGACTATACTAACGACAAGGTCTTCACGTGGATGATCAAGCCCATGGTACCTCAAAATTCCGCCACTATCACCATCCCAGCTGTACACATCAAAAACCTCCAGTACCTCTCACTATCCATCCACTTCTCCCTCCTCGGATCTCTCACATACCCACTAATCACAACCAGACCCTTAGGTCCAACCCCTCTAAAGATTTTAATCAGACAAAATAACAACCTAGTTCCAACAATAACAAAAAAAGCTCATCATGACAAAAGGATAACATCAGACACCAATGTTCCTCAGAGCAAATTTTTTAAAGATTTACAAAAATTCTACAATCTGAATCATCCGGTTAATACTCCACACACATCTGCTCATCAACCTCTGCAACCCATGGGCCAAACCACTTCGGCCCATGGAACATTCACTACCAATAGAGTGCTGCTAACCCCCAACACAGTAACAGCGACCCCATATGGATCCTGTACAGACCCCAGTGATCCCATGGTTGGAATCTCCTCTTCTGCCATGCAGATAACACCGACCCCTGGTCCCGTGGATGTATCCATCATAGAGCCCAAGGACATAGCCACCACACAGCCCAGTAACCTCACCATACTGCCATCTCAACTATCAGTCATTTATCATTTAGTTCACAGCCACCTTCAGATATCGGTCCAAATGCCCTAATATTTGGTTCTTCTTTTTTAGTCATGAACCCCTCTCCAGTCGCCCCTCAAAAAAAGAAAATTCGACATAGAGGCTGCAGAGGGGGAAGAAGTAAACATAAACATAGATGCCAATCAACCAAAGAACCGCAAACTGTAAAGATCCTTAATCTTTCCAGTCATGTTCTCTATCCGGGAGAGACATCATTGTTGAACCGGGGACTAAACTTTGCACCGACCAACAAGCCTGACCCATATCTACTGTTCAAAGATTTAAACAAATACATTAGAAACCTTACTCTCAAAAGGTTCTTTCAGATTATAAGCAACAAATGAACCGAGACTGATTATATTATATTTTATTATTTGATTATATTTCCCAGGACGATATGGACTCTACCCAAGAATCTGAACCTATTGAATTCAATTTTGAGGCTGACATCATAGAAACACTTGAAGACTTATAACAAGACGATTCCCACACCAACCTAGACATATACACTCAATATCTCCATACATCGCCCCCAGTTGCACATTCCACACTAAAGCAAATTAATTTTTTTACCTGCATCAATCAAAAGGTCCACACCTCACTACCTTTTATAACATGGTCTTTTCAGATATGAAAAAATTATGTTCACAACCAACTGTCCGTCCTTCTGACTTAGGCTTCCTTACTCCTTTGGAGAATAAAGCATTAAAAACCTTTGCCAATAATGACAACCTAATCATAAAAACTGCAGACAAAGGTGGAGGGATTGTCATTCAAGATAGGGCTGACTATATAAAAGAGGCCCATCGCATACTTGTGGATGGATCCACATACCAAAAAACGTAGCAAAGATCCACTACCCGAGTACAAATTACATACTAATCTAATTGAATATGCCACTCAAACCAAACTCATAGATAAATCTGAAGCATCCTTTTCCTAATTAGGGATTTTTACTGCACACCGTATTTTTATTATATCCCAAAGATACACAAAAGTCTCATTGATCCCCCAGGTAGACCCATTATAGTTGCCATGGACAGTATAACATCGGGTTGGTCCAAATACATAGATCACTATCTTCAGCCCCTGGCCCAGGGCCTGCAGTCCTATATAAGAGATGGCACCCACTTATTAGAGCAATTAAAGTAATATAAATGGCATGACTACATCTGGATGTCTCTGGATGTAAGTTCCTTATATACATCCATCCCCCATGAATTTGGACTACCAGCTGTCACAAAGATCCTGCCAGTAACCGGCGTCCCAGGCGCACGGGAACCCGGCCACGGGTCCCATTGCGCATGCGCGCGCGTTCATGGGTGCGGTCACGCACAGGCTCGCGCGCACGCACTTCCGCTGGTGTCAGGCGGGCTATTTAAACCTGCCTGTCACACTCCATCCCTGCTGTCTGCTCTACAGCGTTCTGTGAGTGTTACCTGATCTGATCTGTGTTTCCTGTTATCTGACCCGGCTTCCTGTTTGACGATCCTGCTATCTGCCTGCACCAGACTCTCTTGGCTTGCCTGACCATCCCTCTGCATTACCCCTGGTACCTCTGCTGTCCGAACGTTACTGACCACCGGCTTGTTGACCCTCCGCTGTGTTCATCAGCTTCCAGTCTGCCATTACCTGCTGTTGTTCCTGGTTCCAGTCCAGCTTCCAGTCTGCTATTACCTGCTGTTGTTCCTGGTTCCAGTCCAGTGTTCCAGGCTACCTTCTGCTGTGTTCCAGCCCAGCGTTCCAGGCTATCTTCTGCTGTGTTCCAGCCCAGTGTTCCAGGCTATCTTCTGCTGTGTTCCAGTCCAGCGTTCCAGTCTACTACCTGCTGTTGTTCCTGGTTCCAGTCCAGCGTTCCAGGCTACCTTCTGCTGTGTTCCAGCCCAGCGTTCCAGGCTATCTTCTGCTGTGTTCCAGCCCAGTGTTCCAGGCTATCTTCTGCTGTGTTCCAGTCCAGCGTTCCAGTCTATTACCTGCTGTTGTTCCTGGTTCCAATCCAGTGTTCCAGGCTATCTTCTGCTGTTGTTCCAGTCCAGCTTCCAGTCTGCTATTACCTGCTGTTGTTCCTAGATCCAGTCCTGCATTCCAGTCTCTGTCCTCAGTCTACTCCTCAGGCTACTGACTCCAGAGGGTGCCACCACTACTGGACTCTCAGCAACTGTTGATCCTGCCAGGCACCCATACCACTCTTCACTCCTGGCCCTCTGTCTCCATTCCAGGGGAACGGGAGTGGGAGCTGTAAGGGAGGTCTTTTCCTGCACTTCAGGCTCACAACCTACCAGGTACGTGACACCAGCTCTGGACCACTTCCTATTTCATGACCAACTTATGAGTAATAGACAACCTGGATTTATCTTGGAATGCGACAAGTTTTGTCTTACACATAATTATTTTAATTTTGATGATCAATACTGTGTGCAAGTCAAAGGCACTGCCATGGGAGCCAATTTTGCTCCCTCATACACCAAGCTATCCATGGGCCTTTGGGAGCATCAATATATTTGGCAAAACAATCCATACTTTAAACATCCCATTTATTACGGCACGTACATAGATGCCATCATAATCATCTGGAATGGCTCCATTAAAGACATTCAGGATTTTGTCAATCATTGCAATACCAACCCCCATGGCCTCAGTTTCACATATGTTACAGATCCAGACCAATTAGCCTTTCTTGATCTTGAACCTTATCATGTCAATGACGAAATACATACTAAAAACTATTGTAAACCAACAGCTGGCAACCCACTACTACACTAAAAAAGCTGCCACTACCGCAAGTGGAAAAATAATATACCAAAAGGACAATTCTACCATCTGAGGCGTAATTGTGCCAATATGACAGACTATACAGAACAAAGCGACTTACTCACTAACAAACTCAAGGGTAAGGGCAATCCTGAATCATTGATCAAACAAGCTTACACTCAGTGTTAACAAAACGTTCCTACTAAAATAGAGGAACATCTGTTCGTTTTATCACCAGATTCCATTCTGATCACAAAAAAATGGAAACAATTCTTTAAAAAAATTGGCCGATATTGCTTGAGAATATACATCTCAAAACTATCCTCCCCAACCTCCCTAGAATCATATACAGAAAAGCGCCAAATATCAAAAATAAAATCGCACCCAGCAAGCTCAAATCTCGCCCTGTCAATTTGACACCCAAGATATGCCTCATACCATTACAGGGTATGTTTCAATGTAAAAAAACGCTATGCAATACCTGTAGTTTTGTACAACATGGCAAGAAACAATTTACTACCAAGGGCAAAACCTACAATATCAGTGAATTCTATTCTGTTCATCCGATTATGTGGTGTATTGCCTCAGCTGTTCAGAACGCCGCTCTGCAGTGAACACCACGCCAGTGTGGATGGACTCGTGCCTTACTTCCTTAACCTCCATGTAAGTGGATGTACCTACATCTCAATAAAATGTTCACCGTTCTAACTTACAGGAACCTGTGTTTCTCTTCTCATTTGCATATCTGGAGCTTTCAACTCCCCCCTCAAAGGCTGCCAAGGTTGTTTTGGACTGCCAAAGTAATCTATACAGGTCTCCCCTCTTCATCTCTCCCCCTCCACATATACTGAGTATCCACTTCAAGGACTTATTGATGGACTAATGTATTAAATCTCATACTATTTAACAGCGCCACTACCCATTTTTTTTCTCTGGAGCCAGAAGGAATGTCAGCCAAGCAAGTCTTTAACAGGAACACAGGAGAGCGTCTCTAGAGATGTGACCAAGGCGAAGGCAGAGATGCTCTGGGCTGGACGGCTTAAGTAGGCATGACTGACGAGCAGGATATCATCAACAGGTGAGTCACTGTGAAGAGATAGGAGCTGGCAAATAGAAAACAGCTGAGCGGCTAGCTTTGAGAAGAAAGGGCTCAGCCCAGCTCTGACAGTACCCCCTCCTCAATGACCCCCCCCCCTCGGAGGACTACCAGGCTTGAGGGGAAAATGTTTTTGGAAATCACGGAGGAGGACAGGGGTATGTATGTCCGAGGATGAGACCCAAGAGCGTTCCTCCAGACCGTACCATTTCCAATACACCAGGTACTGTATGCGCCCACGGAACCTACAGGAGTCCACAATGGATTGTACTTTATACTCCTCATGGTTCTCAACCTGTACAGGGTGAGAAAAATAGATATAGCCACTATAACAGTAATAGTGGTAGAGGGTATGTAGAAAATTGTACCATCATCCAGAAACTTAGAGATATAGGGAGCTTGGTGCCCAACCAAGATACCTTAGATAACAGGGGCAGTTGGACTATCTCGGTACAGATTCAGCTAGAGTAAATTTGAATATGTAAACAAGTATGTAGAAAAATATATAAAGATTTATTAATACATAATTAATAAGACAGGGCAAATAACCAAAAACAGATTAAAAGCATGGTAACAGTTTATAGTTAATAACAGGTAATAGTTTTGCGGACTAATGCCGCTTCGTCAGGAGGATATCTGTAATTTTATTGACAAATGATCAATAACAATACAATTGACCAAAGTAGTAACAACATTTCATACAATAGTATCAATATCAAAATATAAATGGGAGAGGAGCAGAGCTGCTTACCTAAAACCCAGCATGCACAGGGCACAGGACGTCACCAAGAGGTCCCCCCTGTGGCGACTGGGGGGGACTAACAAGTCAATGAACTGGTATCTAAATAGATGGAGTGAAACAGTTGAAATTATTGACTATGCACTTGGGGGGCTGTGAGTAAGGGAATGTGACTGTGATGAAAGTGTGGGAAAGGAGAGGGGAGGTGAGGAATTGTGTATGGATGAGGAAGTGAAAAAACAAATAGGGGAGGGAAAAGGAAGGGTGGGGGGGGCTGGTGAGTGGGGGTCAGTGAGGAGGGGGGGGAAAGGGTAGGGAGAAAGGAAGGGGCATAGCATATACCTTATATAAAAATACAGCAAGTTTAGGGGTCCCGGGTAGTAAAGGCCAGCTGAGAATGGGGGAACCAATGCTCAGCAGGGATTTGCACCACTACAGGGAAGAGCTAAGAAGTGGGGGTGAGTTAAAGCACACACACTCCTGCCCAATATATATGGCCTGTGGGGAAGAAGACAGTAGCCATTGGTAAGTAAATAGCCATGCTTGCAGCTCCAAAAAAAGCAGCAGGGTAGCTGCGGTTAGAGGCTAAGTCAGTATGGTGTACTTACTCTGGATGATACTGGAGAACACGAGTCCTCGGCCCGGCGTCCAATGCACTGGCAAGCAGGCAAAGCCTGCTTATATATTCCCCAACCCAGCGGCGTTAACAGACACCGGTGTATAACGTCACTAGGTCAGAACTTTTGCATTGCGCACACGCAATGCGTGCTCATCCTACAGCCAGAGGGCGCAAGCAAGGCTCGATTAACAAAAAATGTATGCAAAAATGTATATACAACAAATAATGTACAATAAAGATTTGTGTGTAGAGCAATACAATATAATAAAGCAGATATACAGTATATACAATGTTTGTACAGGTATTGAAACAAATACCATTTGATGCCAAGGCAACATTTAGTGACCCAAATTGGAGGCTCATGGGTGTATGGGACCACAGGCTAAAAGATGAAGTAAGACAAAGACATAAGCATTAACATAAATACAAGAAAATTGAAAACCTGACAGAAAAAGCAAAAACAAAAACAAAAAACAACAGGACCAGGCACTGGAAGCATGCAGCAGGGTATTTCCTGCTGTGGGCCTCCGATAAGAATCTGTACCCAAAGTTCCATCAGAATTCTTGATGATCAACAGATCCAAAAAAGGGATCTGTGTATCATCAAGATTGAACGTAAAATGTAGGTTCATAGAGTTGACATTGAATGTCCGAATGAACTCATTTAACTGGGCTGTAGTGCCAGTCCACGCTACAAATAGATCATCTATAAACCTATACCAGCATAGCACAGGGCCACGCCCTGGGCCTGTAAGAAGTGTTGATCTTCAAAGATGAAGAAATTCTGTCTAAGGATGAAGTAAATGTAAGATAAATTAGTTCAAGGGCCAAGACGTACATTCCTGTTCCATTAAGAAGGATTTAGCCATCAGGACTCCCTTCTCGTGGGGGATGCTTGAGTAAAGAGCCTCGACATCTATAGCCACGAGGAGGGAATCTCGAGGAACCTGAATGCCCTCAATGTGTCTCAGAAGCTCTGTTGTGTCGCAGATGTAGGATGGTAAGTCTTTAACAGGAACACAGGAGAGCGTCTCTAGAGATGTGACCAAGGCGAAGGCAGAGATGCTCTGGGCTGGACGGCTTAAGTAGGCAGGACTGATGAGTCACCATGGAGAGACAGGAGCTGGCAATTAGCCAACAGCTAAGCGGCC
The DNA here is from genome assembly GCA_037952925.1 of Lithobates clamitans. Classification (NCBI taxonomy): domain Eukaryota; kingdom Metazoa; phylum Chordata; class Amphibia; order Anura; family Ranidae; genus Lithobates; species Lithobates clamitans. Next base: position 2,665,897 of record JBBGZY010000015.1, on the reverse strand, counting down.
AGCTTTGAGAAGAAAGGGCTGAGCCCAGCCCTGACACTCGGAGGGGACAGGATGAGCGCCTTCAGATTACATCGAGCAAGGATCTCCTGCTTACTCGGCGGCCTCTTTAATACGAAGTCCCGCCTCCTGGACTGGCTCCTATGATAGACAGAACACTGGTCCAATGCTGGTCCAGGAGACGGGACTACATACTACATACTACAGCTGAAGCAGAGTAAACAGGAAATTCCCGCTCTATGTAATCTGACGGCACTCGTCCCGGCCCCCCTCTCCTCTGAGGGAGCCCAAATGCAAGTATCGGCATATAACACACACACACTATTTGCACCCGATTTTCAGCAAGAAAAAGTGTGTGTTATACGCAGATAAATACAGTACTTACCTGTGTTGTATGGAGACCTTGGTTTAAAGGTAGTTTTAGCACAAGTAGTAAAATACAATATGTGGCCAGGAATGCACAGACCCTAGGCAACATCATCTCTCCCAGTCTATTAACTTCAAACAAACCAGGCCTAACGTGGCTACATACAACTGATTTATTTAAATGCAATGCCGTCTTTCTGTTCTAGTTGTCAACACAGGCGATCCACACATAGGTCATCCCCTAATGGAAATTCTTATGAAATAAGACAACTCGTGAACTGCCAAACAAAATATGTAGTATATATGATTGCTTGTACTGAGTCTCACATTCAATACATGGGCAGAACCATGAGTAGGTTGTATGACGATATCAGGCCAGTACTGATCAGGAGCACATGCGCATGCACATGCGGGCCCCTTGCCGAATTGTGCAGCAATGTTTGCCCACCAGTATGTGCCGGCATTCTTCCCAGGTGAGCGCGTGTGTGCAGCGGGTGCGCGCTAGCGCTGTTTGGCGCCAAGGCACTTGTAACAGTATCTCAGCTATACTTGTGCGGCGCTGTTTTGTCTGCAGCTCTGTACCAGTGTTATCTGAACCCGTTTGCTGATTGTTATACTGACCTGGCTCTGTCTGAGTTCTCTACCATCTCCAATCCTACCCGGCCTGCCTGACTCTGCCTAATCTCTGTTGTGACCCGTTGCCAACTTCCGCTTGCCTTACCGACTCTGCTATTGTCTGCTGTACTCATCTGCCTGATCACTTGCCAACCCGGACTGTCTGACCTTGCTGTTTGCCTGCTGTGTTCATCTGCCTTATCACATGCCAACCTGAACTGTCTGACTCTGTCTACTGCCTGCTGCTTGTGTTGCTGTGTTCCCGGCCTTCTCATACAGCTCCAGTTGCCGCAGTTCCTGCATTTCCTGCCATCCAGCTCGCTGACCCGCTTCTGCCTGCTGTCATCTGCAGTTCAGCCATCCCTGGAGGATCTCCACTCCATTCCTGTGTCGGCTGCTGCAACTTCCATCAGGCACTCCTACCCACTGTGCCCACTGTCCCCATTCCAGTGGCTCCTGAACCAGCACCGTAAGAGGGGTCTTCTCCTACAAGTCGGGCTCTACTACAAGGTACCTAACAGTACAAAACAGCCATGAATGAGCCTGCAGGAGAGACCTCCCCTATGAAGGAGATTTGCACGCATCTTGCAGCCCTCACTTAAGCCGTGAAAACCCTGCAGGATGGTTAGGCTAGACTGGAAGGACAAGTCCAGAATCTTGCCGGCCCTGGTAACATGGCCTCTGCTCCAGCTGCCACCCCAGCACAGACTGTCTCATCTCCCTCTGTTGTGATGCTCCCACCTAAGCCAAGGGTTCCCATTCCAGAAAGGTTCTCTGGGGACCGAGCAAACGCCGATCAGAATGTTCCTCCCAGCAAAGCCGTCCAGTATGGATGACCGCAAGGGCTCCAGTTTCTGTTTCCCGCTACTTACCCCCGACCTGCTTGAACCCGGCCAGCTCGGTGCCCAATACCTCCGAGCCCATGCAGCTAGGGCTGATGCGACCTACCTTGCCCCCAGAGGAATGAGCACGCTGCTGTCAGCTAAATCTCTGCCTCTACTGCGGTGGAACAGGCCACTACATGCACAACTGCCCGGCCAAGATGCGTAATTGTTCTTCTCCTGTTCCTGCCAGTCTCTCTGCCTTGTGCGCTAACGCAACCCACCTTGCTCTTCCTCTTTTGTTACAGCTCCGGGGAAGGATCATTCCAGTCAATGCCATCATTGACTCCGGAGCATGCAGTTGCTTTGTTGATTTTTACTTTTGCCAACCAAAACATCCCCTTACGAGAAAAGACACATAGACTTTCTGTTTTCTTGGCCGACGCTCCAGCATCAGATCAGGGCAAGTTATTCAGGAGACTCTTCCTCTGCCTGTCACCATTTCTTCCAAACAAAGAGCTTCTAATTCTCAATGCCATTTCCTCTCCATTATTTCCGGTCCTCCTGGGCATCCCCTGGCTCCAGGCTCATAATCCTCACATGGACTGGATTACCGGAGAAGTTTCTGTCCTCCTATTGCCAAGAGCACTGTTTGCATGAACCCTCCAAGCCTCCAGCCACCTTACTATGTATGGACACTGATCAGAACTTACTTCAATCTGTACCTGAGCCTTACCATGAGTTTATCTACATCAGTAAAAAGGGAGCAGACTCCCTTCCACCTCATTGCCCGTACGAGTGTCCGATTGAACTTCTTCCTGGGGCCAAAATTCCATTCGGGCGCAGCTTTCCCTTATCGGAAAAGGAGCAGGAGGCACTAAAGGTTTACATTAACGAAAACTTGGATAAAGGATTCATCCGTCCCTCTACTTCCCCAGCTGGTGCCAAAATATTCTTTGTTACTAAAAAGGATCAGACCCTCCGCCCATTTGTGGACTATCGGGAGCTAAATAAAATTACGGTCAAAAAACGTTACCCATTGCCCTTGATACCTGAACTCTTTCAAAAATTAAGATCCGCTAACCCTACTCCATGACCACCCTTTAGCAGGACACTTTGGGGTCCATAAGACCCTTGAACTCGTGCCACGCACGTTCTGGCGGCCCAACCTGAAGGAGTTCTGTAGGAAGTATGTCAGTTCTTGCCCTGCCTGCATCCAGAATAAGACCACAAGAAACCGAGCCTGGGGACTGCTAAAACCCCTGCCTGTACCCGACAGACCCTGGAAAATGATTACCATGGACTTTATAGTCGAACTTCCATGTTCTGAGGGGTGTTCAGCTATTTTTGTGGTTGTGGACTGCTTATCTAAAATGGCCCATTTCTTACCCTTAAAAGGCACCCCATCTGCTGTGGAAATTGCCCATCTATTTATTAAAGAATTTTTCAGATTACAAAGAGTTCCTGCAAATATAGTATCTGACAGGGGGGGTGCAGTTCACCTCGCACTTCTGGAGGGCCCTGTGTGAGATCCTGAAGATCGAATTAGCCCTGTCCTCAGCATATCACCCCCAAACTAATGGGCAGACAGAGAGAACTAACCAGACTCTCGAACAATACATTAGATGTTTTACATCCTTTGTACAGGATGATTGGGTGTCCCTGCTGCCCCTAGCGGAATTTGCATATAATAATGCTAGCCATTCAGCCACTGGTCAGTCTCCCTTTTTTGCCAATTATGGTTTCCATTTATCTTTTTTGCCTGACTTTCTTCCAGAATCCCCAGTTCCGGCGGTTCAGGATACGGTGGAGTTTCTCAGTCACAACAACCGGATATTGCAAGAGGCGGTATCCAAGGCCCAAGCAGACAGTAAGAGAACATTCGATCAAAAGAGAAGAGGGGAGCTGGACCTGCGGCTTGGTGATCAGGTATGGCTGTCTACGAATAATATTAAGTTGGCTTGTCCTTCTAAGAAGCTTGCTGGTAAAGGAAGAAGACATAGGGGAAGAAGAGGAAATCGCACCTTCAACCTCAGCAAGAATTGTTTCAAGATTGATAGGTTCTGCTGAGTCATCAGAGTCATTTTCTTCTAATAGGGCTGTGAGTTGATCGATTGCCTCAAGTTCTTGTTGTGTCTAGGTTTAATCACTACTAGTCAGTTTTTTGGTGAACAAAATTTTTACCAACAGATTGCGTATAAAAAGGTGGATATCCTTAATTGTTTCAAATTTATTAATTTGGGAAGTGGGACAATGATGTAAGAGAATGAGAGGACAAATTTATAGTATTTAATGAGACTGGGGTTTGAGGGAATATTGGGATTTGGGACCGAGTTTCTTGGTTTGGTTTCCTCCTCTAATAGGTCATTCTAATCCTTTCTATAATTAGAATTCTGAGTGTTTACAGGTCCAAGTTGTGTTGTGACCTAAAATATCTAGCTATGGTGGTGCCTTTATTGGTCCTAACATTAGAAATATGGTCAAGCTACCTGCCTGTTGGGTACCTTGTAGTAGAGCCCGACTTGTAGGAGAAGAGCCCTCTTACGGCGCTGGTTTAGGAGCCACTGGAATGGGGACAGTGGTCTTGTGAGCACAGTGGGTAGGAGTGCCTGATGGAAGTTGCAGCGGCCGACACAGGAACAGAGTGGAGATCCTTCAGGGATGGCTGGACTGCAGATGACAGCAGGCAGAAGCGGGTCAGCGAGCTGGATGGCAGGAAATGCAGGAACCGCAGCAACTGGAGCTGTATGAGAAGGCCGGGAACACAGCAACACAAGCAGCAGGCAGTAGACAGAGTCAGACAGTCCGGGTTGGCAGGTGATAAGGCAGATGAACACAGCAGGCAAACAGCAAGGCAAGACAGTCTGGGTTGGCAGGTGATCGGGCAGATGAGTAAAGCAGACAATAGCAGAGTCATTAAGGCAAGCAGAAGTTGTTGTCACAACAGAGATTAGGCAGAGTCAGGCAGGCCGGGTAGGATTGGAGATGGTAGAGAAGTCAGATGGAGCCGGGTCAGTATACCAATCAGTAAACGGGTTCAGGTAACACTGGTACAGAGCTGCAGACAAAACAGCGCCACACAAGTGTAGCTGAGATACTTTGAAAAGTTCCTTGGAGCCAAAAAGCGCTAGCGCGCATGCCTGCTACGCGCACATGCACCTGCCGCGCACACACGTGCGCCTGGGAAGAACGCCGGCGCATACTGGCAAACATTGCTGCACAATTCGGGAAGGGGCCCGCGTGTGCCCCTGATCAGTACTGGCATGTCCCTGACATTGCCACCCCCAAAGGGCAGCCTCCGGATGCCTAAGTAACCTCTCTTTTCAGGATGGGCAGAAAAATAACAGCAAATTAAACGCTTAGCGTGGATGTTGCTGTCGGGTTCCCAAGAATTGTTTTCTGGACCATACCCTTTCCACTTGATTAAGAATTGTACTTGCCCCTGTCTCTTCCTACAATCGATGATGGCCTGAACCTCATACTCCTCACTTCCATCTACTAGGACAGGTTCAGGGGGTCTGGTTCCTCTATCAGAAAAAGGTTCAGGCACAGCAGGTGGTATTATGGGCTAGATACATAGATGACATCCTCCTCCTGTGGGATGGTGGTCGAGAGGACTTGGATTCCTTCATGAGTAAGCTAAATGCCAATGATCATGGCATTTATGAGGCTAGCCAAACTGAGATCCATTTCTTGGATTTAAGAATTGGGGTCAAGGATGGCCAGTTTACTACGGCTACCTTTTTTAAAAATACAGATCGCAATTCGTACATACCCACTGACAGCTGCCACCAGGAGGCCCGTCTAAGATCGGTGCCAAAAAGTCAACTCATACGTCTGAAGCGTAACTGCTCTGATTATGGCGAGTTTTTACTTCAGGCTGACGTTTTGATTAAACACTTTCTTGAGAAGGGTTACCCTGAGGCTTCCCTTAAGAGCACACTGGATGAGGTTGCATCTTTGGATAGGAGTGTTTTATTGAAAAGTAAAGCACCTAACCTGGATAGGATACCATCTATTCCTTTTATAACCACCTATTCCATACAGCATAGAAATGTGGCTAAACTCATCAGGAGGCATTGGCATGTCCTTACAAATGATCATGTATTGGGTAATGTCCTTCCAGCTAAGCCACAGGTGATCTATAAGGGTGCTCCATCTCTTAGAGGTAGAGTGGCCCCGAATATTCCTGATCCCCCTCTAGCTAAGAAAGGGTTTTTTGAGTATATGACTGGCTTCTTTCAATGTAGGAGGTGTAGGGTGTGCTCCGTTAGTGGTTGCACACATAGAAGAACACATAGATTTGTCTCCACCAGTACCTTGGCAGAATTTTAGATTAAGCCATTCATTACGTGCTCTTCTGAACGGGTTGTCTACCTTCTCCAATGCCCTTGCGGGCTACAATATGTTGGGAGGACGAAGCGCCCCCTTTCTGTCAGGCTTAATGAGCACGTAACCAATATTCTAACAGGCTTCCCTAAACATCCAGTCTCTAGGCACTATCTCGAGGTTCACAATCGAGATCCTGCCAAGACGATTTTTTTGGGGATTGATAAATATACCCCCCATTGGAGGGGGGGTTCTCTAATACGTGGGATCTCTAGATTGGGGATGGCCTGGATATACAAATTAAAGTGCTACACCCCTTTGGGCTCAATGTTGAGGTAGATCTCAATGCCTTTATAGACAATTCATGAGTATCCTATTCCTATTTCTGTAAACTTGATGTGAACCTTTGGTGGCTATACCTTAATATTAATTTTATCTGAGTTTATGTCTTTCTGAATTTAATTCTATTATCGTTGGTTAATTCTGGATTAGTTGTGCTTTAGTACTTGCTTTTTCTTTATTCTTATATTGTTATTCATACCATTATTTATATATTTTTATTCATTATAATTTTTTGTCTGGTACTGTGCCAAATTATAGTGATTATTACTTTCTTATTAGTGTCTGTATGACATTTTTTCCCATCCACTTACTGTTATTCTAGGTAATTAATCCATTTTTTATATATTTACCTACTATTGATGTCCTTTTTTACTTTTCCACTAGATGGCGTAGTGGGTTATCTATTTATTTGGTTGGTTTCTTATGAACGCCATATTTTATATCGTTTTTTAGATATATTTATTTATGTCCCTTTGAGCTTTCATCTTAGTCCCCCTTTGAATTAATTATTTTTTTAGTCTCCCCGTTCATTATTATTATTTTTTATTATTAATTTTTAACACATCTATTATGCTTTCATTTATTTCCTGCTTCCGAATAGGAGTTTTGGTGCTGCCACTTGAGCTTCACAATGAGGCGTGGTTTCTGTGTGTTATATAAATCGATGAGTGCGTCGCCCGTTCCCTAGATGACGTCTTTCTAAGATGAAATGTACGTCGGATGGTTGACGCGCTGACGTCATTGGTGTCATCTCGTCTTGAACGGGTGTCTGCAGGCCGGCTGGCTACTATTTTATCTTCGTTTTATGCCTATATCTACATTGTTTGCGTAAGTGTAAACCTTTTTTCAAATAAAATCTGTGTTAACTGATTTACACTATGGGGATCCATTTTTTCATTCTTTTGGGTCCTCCTTGCTGATTGTCCTTATCCACTGGACGGAGCCTTCCTGCTTTTCTCCCTCCCTTCCTGCATAGATGACATCCCCTGCTGTTCCTGATCCTTTTTCTGATAGAGGAACCAGACCCCCTGAACCTGTCCTAGTAGATGGAAGTGAGGAGTATGAGGTTCAGGCCATCCTCGATTGTAGGAAGAGACAGGGGCAAGTACAATTCTTAATCAAGTGGAAAGGGTATGGTCCAGAAAACAATTCTTGGGAGCCCAACAGCAACATCCACGCTAAGCGTTTAATTTGCTCTTATTTTTCTGCCCATCCTGAAAAGAGAGGTTACTTAGGCATCCGTAGGCTGCCCTTTGGGGGTGGCAATGTCAGGGACGTGCCAGTACTGATCAGGGGCACACGCGGGCCCCTTCCCGAATTGTGCAGCAATGTTTGCCCACCAGTATGCGCCGGCGTTCTTCCCAGGCGCACGTGTGTGCGCGGCAGGTGCATGTGCGCATATCAGGCGTGCGCGCTAGCGCTGATTGGCTCCAAGGAACTTTTCAAAGTATCTCAGCTACACTTGTGTGGCGCTGTTTTGTCTGCAGCTCTGTACCAGTGTTACCTGAACCCGTTTATTGATTGGTATACTGACCCGGCTCCATCTGACTTCTCTACCATCTCCAATCCTACCCGGCCTGCCTGACTCTGCCTAATCTCTGTTGTGACCTGTTGCCAACTTCTGCTTGACTTAATGACTCTGCTATTGTCTGCTTTACTCATCTGCCTGATCACCTGCCAACCCGGACTGTCTGACCTTGCTGTTTGCCTGCTGTGTTCATCTGCCTTATCACCTGCCAACCCGGACTGTCTGACTCTGTCTACTGCCTGCTGCTTGTGTTGCTGTGTTCCCGGCCTTCTCATACAGCTCCAGTTGCCGCGGTTCCTGCATTTCCTGCCATTCAGCTCGCTGACCCACTTCTGCCTGCTGTCATCTGCAGTCCAGCCATCCCTGGAGGATCTCCACTCTGTTCCTGTGTCGGCCGCTGCAACTTCCATCAGGCACTCCTACACACTGTGCTCGCTAGACCACTGTCCCCATTCCAGTGGCTCCTAAACCAGCGCCGTAAGAGGGCTCTTCTCCTACAAGTCGGGCTCTACTACAAGGTACCCAACAGGCAGGTAGCTTGACCATATTTCTAATGTTAGGACCAATAAAGGCACCACCATAGCTAGATATTTTAGGTCACAACACAACTTGGACCTGTAAACACTCAGAATTCCAATTATAGAAAGGATTAGAATGACCTATTAGAGGAGGAAACCAAACCAAGAAACTCGGTCCCAAATCCCAATATTCCCTCAAACTCCAGTCTCATTAAATACTATAAATTTGTCCTCTCATTCTCTTACATCATTGTCCCACTTCCCAAATTAATAAATTTGAAACAATTAAGGATATCCACCTTTTTATACGCAATCTGTTGGTAAAAATTTTGTTCACCAAAAAACTGACTAGTAGTGATTAAACCTAGACACAACAAGAACTTGAGGCAATCGATCAACTCACAGCCCTATTAGAAGAAAATGACTCTGATGACTCAGCAGAACCTATCAATCTTGAAACAATTCTTGCTGAGGTTGAAGGTGCGATTTCCTCTTCTTCCCCTATGTCTTTTTCCTTTACCAGTTTAAAGAAAAAGTCAAATTGGTATCCAGCCCCTAGCTCCAACCCTAGTGCTGCAACTTTTCTCAAAGCTGTCTCCAAAGACATCCAAAAGATTAAGGTTGCAGCCCACTCGGCTGGCAACCTGACTAAGGTTGAATCACAGGCCCTTAAAAACCTAATGTCGAACTCAGAGATCACAATTAAACCGGCTGACAAAGGCAGCAATATTGTCATCCAAGACAACATGGATTATATCCAAATGTGCGCAGACATACTGGATAACTGGGATTGGTATTTACCAATCTCTAGGTCTCTAATTGTGAGTTTAACAGACCAACTATACAACTTGATAGACTACTGTGGCATCTTAGATAAAAACACATGGCAATACGTCAGGACTAAACATCCTAAAGTGGCTACTTTCTACACCCTCCCTAAAGTACACAAAAATCCAACCAAACCCCAGGGAAGACCGATAGTCTCTGGAAGCCTTACTGACAATCTCAGTAAGTTTGTCGACAACTAGCTTAAGCCTCTAGTCCAGGGATCCTCAAACTATGGCCCTCCAGCTGTTGCAGAACTACACATCCCATGAGGCATTGTAAAACTCTGACATTCACAGACATGACTAGGCATGATGGGAAATGTAGTTCCTGAACACCTGGAGGGCCGCAGTTTGAAGACCCCTGCTCTAGTCGAAGAGCTTCCCTCATACATTAAGGATACGTTTCACTTTCTCCAAATACTAGACGGCCTCCACGTCAATGGCCATACCATTTTGGTCGCCATTGACTTTGAGGCCCTCTATAGTTCAATACCCCATGCAAAGGGTCTCCTTGCTTTGAGGGATATACTTAACGACAGAGTCACTTTGAGCCCTCAAGGATTCAGTTTGACTTGTCGGCTTTGGATTTTATCCTTAGACACTATTTTTTTTCCTTTCTCGATTCCCACTACCACCAGGTATAGGGCGTAGCTATGGGCACGTCGCGTGCCCCATCCTACGCCAATCTGTACCTGAGGGAGTGGGAACGGTATCTGTTTGTGGATGGCACTGCTTCGATGTATACTGACCATGCTGTCGCATGGTACAGGTACATCGATGAAATCTTTGTCATCTGGGATGACTCTTTTGGACCAATTTCTGACCTATATCAATTCTAACAGAAAAGACAATAAATTACCGCGCTTCACAAACCAAAAAATCAAGATCTGCAGTCCCAATTTGTGAGGCATACACAAATAAACAAATTATAAAACAAAAAAATGAACTGCGCTGAACCATAAGTGAAAAAATGTGCAATAAAATATATATATATATATATAACAACCAATATCTCTAAAGGGCAAGTATCTGACAATAATGTAAACAAAATAATGTCCTGAAAAGTTAGATAAAATAAAGTGAACAAAAAATAATTTTTGTAAATCCCAGTTTTGGAATAAAAAGTCCCAAAGAAACCAAATGGTATCCAATAATAAGTGCAATGAAGCTCATCAGATAACACCAAGTGAAAAATCCAACACCAGAAGCAATACACGCTTACCAGAGGAAAGCTGCAAATCAGCTTGTAATGGAATTAGATGTCCGTTCGATGGATGCGTCCTGATCCGACCTCACCGTGGGAGGGAGAAAAGCAGGAAGGCTCTGTCCAGTGGATATTAACAATCAGCAAGGAGGACCCAAAAGAATGAAAAAATGGATCCCCATAGTGTAAATCAGTTAACACAGATTTTATTTGAAAAAAGGTTTACACTTACACAAACAACGTAGATATAGGCATAAAATGAAGATAAAATAGTAGCCGGCCGGCCTGCAGACACCCGTTCAAGACGAGATGACACCGATGACGTCAGCGCGTCAACCATCCGACGTACGTTTCATCTTAGAAAGACGTCGTCTAGGGAACCGGCGAAGCACTCATTGCTATATATAACACACAGAAACCATGCCTCATTGTGAAGCTCAAGTGGCAGCACCAAAACTCCTATTCGGAAGCAGGAAATAAATGAAAGCATAATAGATGTCTTAAAAATTAATAATAAAAAATAATAATAATGAACGGGGAGACTAAAAAAATAATTAATTCAAAGGGGGACTAAGATGAAAGCTCAAAGGGACATAAATAAATATATCTAAAAAACGATATAAAGTATGGCGTTCATAAGAAACCAACCAAATAAATAGATATCCCACTACGCCATCTAGTGGAAAAGTAAAAAAGGACATCAATAGTAGGTAAATATATAAAAAATGGATTAATTACCTAGAATAACAGTAAGTGGATGGGAAAAAATGTCATACAGACACTAATAAGAATGTAATAATCACTATAATTTGGCACAGTACCAGACAAAAAATTATAATGAATAAAAATATATAAATAATGGTATGAATAACAATATAAGAATAGAGAAAAAGCAAGTACTAAAGCACAACTAATCCAGAATTAACCAACGATAATAGAATTAAATTCAGAAAGACATAAACTCAGATAAAATTAATATTAAGCTATAGCCACCAAAGGTTCACATCAAGTTTACAGAAATGGGAATAGGATACTCATGAATTGTCTATAAAGGCATTGAGATCTACCTCAACATTGAGCCCAAAGGGGTGTAGCATTTTAATTTGTATATCCAGGCCATCCCCAATCTAGAGATCCCACGTATTAGAGAACCCCCCTCCAATGGGGGGTATATTTATCAATCCCCAAAAAAATCGTCTTGGCAGGATCTCGATTGTGAACCTCGAGATAGTGCCTAGAGACCGGATGTTTAGGGAAGCCTGTTAGAATATTGGTTACGTGCTCATTAAGCCTGACAGAAAGGGGGCGCTTCGTCCTCCCAACATATTGTAGCCCGCAAGGGCATTGGAGAAGGTAGACAACCCGTTCAGAAGAGCACGTAATGAATGGTTTAATCTCAAATTCTGCCAAGGTACTGGTGGAGACAAATCTATGTGTTCTTCTATGTGTGCAACCACTAAGGGAGCACACCCTACACCTCCTACATTAAAAGAAGCCAATCATATACTCAAAAAACCCTTTCTTAGCTAGAGGGGGATCAAGAACGTCCGTGGCCACTCTACCTCTAAGAGAGGGAGCACCCTTATAGATCACCTGTAGCTTAGCTGGAAGGACATTACCCAATACATGATCATTTGTAAGGACATGCCAATGCCTCCTGATGAGTTTAGCCACATTTCTATGCTGTATGGAATAGGTGGTTATAAAAGGAATAGATGGTATCCTATCTGGGTTAAGTGCTTTACTTTTCAATAAAACACTCCTATCCAAAGATGCAACCTCATCTAGTGTGCTTTTAAGGGAAGCCTCAGGGTAACCCTTCTCAAGAAAGCGTTTAATCAAAACGTCAGCCTGAAGTAAAAACTCGCCATAATCAGAGCAGTTACGCTTCAGACGTATGAGTTGACTTTTTGGCACCAGTCTTAGCCTCCTGGTGGCAGCTGTCAGTGGGTATGTATGAATTGCGATCCGTATTTTTAAAAAAGGTAGCCGTAGTAAACTGGCCATCCTTGACCCCAATTTTTAAATCCAAGAAATGGATCTCAGTTTGGCTAGCCTCATAAATGCCATGATCATTGGCATTTAGCTCACTCATGAAGGAATCCAAGTCCTCTTGACCACCATCCCACAGGAGGAGGATGTCATCTATGTATCTAGCCCATAACACCTCCTGAGGCCTCCGGTGGGCATAGATGACATCCTCCTCCCATAGGGCCATAAAGAGGTTCGCCAAACTAGGGGCATATTTGCCCCCGTAGCGACCCCTCTATCCTGGCTATAAAATTGGCCCCCAAACCAAAAGTAGTTCCGAGTGGCCACAAAATGAAGCAGTTGCATAATGAAACAAATTTGTTCGTCAAACAGTTCGGAGTCTCGCCTCAGAAAATATTCCACTGCAAATAGCCCCAAATTATGTGGTATTACCGTATATAATGATGTAACATCAGCTGTTACTAACCACCACCCTGGGTTAGGGGTATAATCAGCAAGTAAATTGATTACATGACGAGAATCCTTCAGATGTGAGGGCATTTTAGTGACCAGTGGTTGTAAATAAAAATCTATATACCTGCCCACCCGGGATGTAATAGAATCAATGCCACTAACAATAGGGGCAGGTAGGATGTTAGTGGATTTTCGGTAGATAATAAATCACCGGAGTACGTGGACCTTTAGGTACTAGGTATAATCTCTCTTTACTGTTTAGAATGCCCTGTTCAAAACCATTCTGTATTAACACCTCTAATTCCTTCTTATATTGGGCCTTAGGGTCGGACCTAAGAGGGGTATAAGTATCTCGGTCACCCAATATTCTAGACATCTTGGCAAGGTATTCTTTCCTATCTAAAATAATAATGCCCCCCCTTTGTCCGCTGGTCTAATCACTAGGTTCTTATTCTCACATAAAGAGTTAAGACCGGACCCCATGTCTCTATTACATTTCGCTCTTTTAAGAGGCAATTGTTCCAAATCCCTTAATATTAAATCCCTAAAAACCTTCAGGGAGGGGGCTATAGCCCCAGGGGGGTTAAAATTTCTCATTAGAAATGGTCCCAACATCCTGGGTGGGCCTGGAAGCCATATACCTTTTAATATTTACCTTACGTACAAATTTATGTACGTCCATGTACATTTGAAACTTGTTTAATCCACGAGGAGGTGCAAATTTAAGACCTTTATTAAGTATGAATTTCTCAGAGTCATTTAAAGTGACTGAACTTAAATTAAATATCCCATCGCTGGTTAAGGTTTTTTCCTTTTTAGATCGCAGTCGCCTCCCCCCTCTAGATCCTCTCTTTGGTCTACCGACCTTTTGATGCCCTGATTTGGCCTGTGAAAACCCCATTGTTGGTGGTTAGAACCAGATGGACCTGGATTGCCTAGATCAACTTGGTTTGCAGATCCAAGTTGATGCGATGAAGCAGTTATACTCTCACCCTCCGTATTGTTGAAATTGGTCAAAGGACCCTCAAGGTCGCGTAGGGGGTAAAACTGATTAGAAGTGCTAATATTGTAATCAAAGTTACCTCTTCCATCACTCACAGGTACGAAATTCTGAAAATCCTGTGCCTGACCATCATAATAGCCTTGTCTAGGCCTATGATCAGGGCCATATCCATAATCAGGATAAGGTCCAAGATCAAAAACGCGGGGGGATGAAGAACCCTTTTATTTTGTTTACATTATTGTCAGATACTATATCAATTCTAATAATGAATTTAATCTTAAGTTCACTATTAATCAAAGTAGGGAATCCATCATCTTTTTAGACCTTAGTATAAGTAAACATGCAAATCGCCACCTACTCAGCAACCTATTTCAAAAACCAACCGCAGGAAATACCATTTTGGAAGCTTATAGCTTCCATTACAAACCTTTGCTTAATTCCATTACATGTGGCCAGTACATACGTGCAAGATGTAATTATTCAACTGACACTCGTTTTGAAATAGAAGCAGCGAATCTTAGAACCAGACTAGGAGACCGAGATTACTCAAACTCAGTGCTGAAAAGGGCCTATCATAAGGCTAAAAACAAAACTCGATCGGATTTACTCTCTCAACAGAAAAAAGTTGAGATTGACAATCTGATTCGAGTCATCACTCAATTCACTTCCCAACACCAGCAAATCAGGCAGATTTGCAAAAGCATTGGCATCTGATTCATACCAATGCAACTTTGGCACCCCACATAAGGGATAGTCCCCTGATTACATTCAGACAGGCTCCCTCACTTAGGGATAAATTAGTACACAGTGAAATCACCATTAAGAAAAATATCGTTAAATATTGTGGTACATTCTCATGTGGTCATTGTGTTTACTGCAACTACATAGACACTTGTAAAAACTTTATCTTTCCTAATGATAAAAACTTTTATCCCAAACACTACATTAACTGCCGCCCCTCAGGAATTGTATATCTTCTTACCTGCAAGTGTGACAGCTTCTATTTGGGAAAGACCAAACTAGAATTTTGGTGTCGTATTTACAGACGTGTCACAAGCATTCAAAAACAAGATCCATCTCTCCCTCTTGGGAGGCACAGTGCTTTGATACATAAGGATAAATGTCCAAAAATGAAATTCCTTGCACTAGATCATATCGGTCTTACCCTACATGGAGGTGACTATAACAAACTATTACTGCAGATTAAACTAAGATGGATATTTCTCCTTAACCTCCCTGGCGGTATGATTATTTCAGATTTTAGGTGCTGAAAGCGGTACCATTATTTTTGCATGGAAATGTGGCGTTTTATATTGTAGGCCTGTAATTCTTAGGAATAACTCACTGAAATCTGTCCAAACAAGAGTCTAGTAGACATCCTGGGTATGATAAAGTTTGAAACACAAAATCATAAATTATAATATAATAAATAACTATAAATAATAACAAATAATAATATAATAGTAATAATACTTTTTATTCAATAAATTTTAGTAAATAATATAAATCAAAAACACTGACATTTTTTTTGGCCAAACAAGAGTGCAATATTAGTAGTCATATTGCTTTTAGTAAACGTCTCGGGTATGGTAAATTTTAAAACAGGGTACAGCGCAAAGTCTGACGTCACAGTCAGGACAGTAGAACCGGGTTTCTTTTCTGACTTTCCTTCCTGTGTCGTCACGTTTAGAGCAGCAAACCACACACATCCTTGTGGGTGCTGCCTTCTTTTCCGTTGGTGGAATGTGGTCCATAATGTGTCGACCTGTCAGACGTTCCGGGTTCACAACGCCAGCAGCACGACGTCCAGATCGATTTACAGTGGTTGGTGTTTGGTGCTTCAGAAATATGAGTTCTGCAACTTTCCAAACGAAGTCTGCATGAATCACACGCCTGTCACTCTTTTTTTTTAGAAGAATGAAAGCATTCCACAGGCACTGTTCAAGAAGATGCCTGAAGATTTTTTTATAATTTTTTTTTGTTGCTTTCTTATAGCAGGGTAAAAAGTCATGGCCTGGTCAGCTCTGTCAACACCTCCCATTGTGTTGTTGTAGTCCATTACGAGTTGAGGTTTCATAACATCTTTTCCAACTTTTGTACGTACCATGACAGTAGAGGTGTTGTGAATGGTACTCATTAGGCACACATCTTTTTTATCTCGCCATCTTAGTGCCATCATTTTGCCTTTTTGCCAGGCAACTATTTCTCCTGCAGTGAACTTTTTTTTGGCAAAGGTTGGCAGCATGTCACGCCGGTTAGCTCTCACAGTCCCGTATGCATCCGTCTTGTGTTGTAGAAGGAACTCATAGAGTTCTGGAGAAGTATAAAAATTATCTGTGGTTACACAGTACCCCTGATTCAACAATGGCTCAATCAAAGTGAGAACAGAAGCGGTTGCCATTCCATATTGACTGAATCTGTCGTGGAATTTGGTCCCTTTCCCGGTGTAAAGGACCGAATTCCATATATAACCAGTGCTGGCTTCACAGAGCATGAATGATTTTATGCCGAATCGTGCTCTTTTAGACGCAATGTACTGTATCCAGCTAAGTCTTCCTTTGTAGGCCATAAGACTTTCGTCGATACTGACGTCTCTGTCTGGTATATAGGTCTGCTGGAAATTTTTCTGAATAATTTGATATAAGTCCCAAATTTTTTTCAGTTTTGGAGCTGGATGAGAAGTCTCATCAAATTCATCATTATTTTGAAAATGCAGATATTTCATTATGAGTGAAAATTTGTATTCCGACATTATGGTGCCAAAAAAAGGAGTGGCTAATATTTTGTTGGTTGTCCAGTACCACTTTTGCAGGGGTTTCCCCACCACTCCCTGGAGAATAATTAGGCCCAGAAACTTCCAGATGTCCTCCTTGGTCACTGGTTCCCATTTTCTGCGGTATAGCAGCTTGTTGTTCCTGGTACCGATTGGTCTCTGTAACAATTATTTCTATGACTTCATCAGTCAAAAAGAGTTGGAGGTATCCCAAGGGGCTGTCATCTTCAACCTCCACTTTTATACGAGGCGCTCCAGTAAACGGGAATCTTGGGGGTGCTGTGTGCTCCGTACCGCAATCAATCGAGCACCAAGTCCGCACATCGCTGGGCAAAGTCGCAGGATCATCGCTGAAATCGCTTTCGGTGCCTGATGACGAACTTCCCCATGATTCGCTATCACTCACATCTGCAAGCGATTCTGTCTCGCTGTCACTGTTTTCCAGCAGGTCATATGTCGCTTTTGATGTTGAAGCGCGCTTTTTGGATGCCATGGTCGCTCTGCAGTTTCCAGACACAAAGTACAGTAAAACTGCAGGCAGGGGCACTGGACAAAGCACTGGGGGGCAATCTGAGGTCAATTTTTTTATATTTATTATATTTAGTAATGTAATCCAATAGGATTACAATGTATCAGTGTGTTTGTGTTATATACATTTGAATTTGCCGCCGGTTCCACCCCCTGCTTCGCTACGCTCGCAGGTAACGGAAGCCAGGGCACACAGTGGATCGGGCGGAAGATCCGGCCGCCGAACACAGCGGGAGAACATCGCGGGATCCCGGAGACAAGGTGAGTCGCGTCTTCCAGGATCCAGCTATGCGATCCCGAGTCTGGCTCGGGGTTACCGCTTTTGGTACTAAAATCTCACCCCGAGCCAGACTCGGGAATACCGCCAGGGGGGTTAAGGCCACTACAGCCCCAGGTCTTAATGAGGCTTTCAACTTTAGGCCTTACCTTCCAGGGTTTGAATCTGGAATTTGTGAGCTGGACCTCTAGTTGACTAAAAGATTTTACCTATATAGTCTTTTACAGAAATATATCTGAGATTATTGTCCTTTCTTAGTTCATCTTATTCTCTCTTATCTTCTACATTAGCAATTTGCACTTTGATATGGATTTGATTTTTGTATATTTGTCTAGTCTCTATGTCCCTAAGTTTAACATCAACATTTGCTGTTAAAATGTATTGTCTAAATTTTGCGTACAGGTAAACAATATATGGACCTTTTGGTATTGTGGCATTCTCTGTCTATTTGTAATATTAAACTCTTTTTTCCTTGTACTAAGTCATGTATGGTCATATATCCCATTTCCTCTTTTTTTCTGTAATTCCCTTTTATCCCCATCATGTCATATGTCTGCTATGTACCAGTATGTGTTTGCATTCCACAGTATTGCATGTCCCACTTTTTTGCTCACATCTCACTCATGATACAGTGAACTGTCCCTCTCTCTCGACCAATGCGCATTGTGGGCGGAGGCATCAGCCTGCTTCGCTCCCGGCGTGCCGGAGTCCCTTGCCATCTCCCCATTAGTTGGGTGGGGCCGCACAGGACATCCCCTTTTCGGTGATTGGATCCCTTTGGTATCCATACTGTTTGCGCTCCTTCTTGAGGTGCAGGCGGCGCCATTTGCACGTTGGCAGCGTGATGACGCGTGACGTGGTCCCGCCCCTTCACCAGGGCAGGGCCGCACCGCTTTGCAGGTGAACTCTGGGAGGATCTGTCTTGCATGTAGGTCCATTCCTCCTCCTTATGGAGCCAGCTGTTGGCCATCACGATCAACATCGTGATTGGCCTCCATCCATTCTACAATCACTCATATGCTGGCCCCTCAGTTTACTCTGGCAGATGCTGAGGGATGCACCGACATATGTGCAGCACACTTTTTCCAAGTTATGTTTGCTTCCTCTAATCCATTTGCAGCAGACCACAAATGCATGGCCACATGCTATATGGTATGCCTGCTTAAATTAGTGTTTCATATATGTATTTCAATACTGTCTAATTACTATTATTATCTTATTCATTTAGTGCTACTAGCCCATTATTAGATGGAGCCATGATGTTCTACTAGTTAGAGTCCTCATAGCCGTGCAGATCCTGCGCCCCTTCTGTGACCGGGCGTGCTAATGTGTCTTGGAAAGAGATGTCCCTGCCTCTCATGTGTGATTTGATTAGTTCATTCCTTTCAGACATGCTCTGTCTGAAATGTTTACAATGTAAGTTATCTATGTTCTAACTGACAATACCTGTCACGCTAACTATTTGCACAGTAATAATGAAATTGTAATAATAGTGATGTTTGTTACTTTATACTCATTTTGTATACTCTCTTTGTAGAAACTCTATACCCATGTGAATTTATAACAAAACCTCTGAAGAATGACTTTCAGTCCGTAACATGTAAGGTGTTATATGCTGTATTGACCGCCACTAGGGATGAGCCGAACACCCCCCGGTTCGGTTCGCACCAGAACCCGCGAACGGACCGCAAGTTCGCACGAACGTTAGAACCCCATTGACGTCTATGGGACTCGAACGTTCGAAATCAAAAGTGCTCATTTTAAAGGCTAATTTGCATGGTATTGTCCTAAAAAGGGTTTGGGGACCCGGGTCCTACCCCAGGGGACATGTATCAATGCAAAAAAAACTTTTAAAAACGGCCGTTTTTTCGGGAGCAGTGATTTTAATGATGCTTAAAGTAAAAAAAAAAAAGTGAAATATTCCTTTAAATATCGTACCTGGGGGGTGTCTATAGTATGCCTGTAAAGTGACGCGTGTTTCCCATGTTTAGAA
Source organism: Lithobates clamitans (assembly GCA_037952925.1). Classification (NCBI taxonomy): domain Eukaryota; kingdom Metazoa; phylum Chordata; class Amphibia; order Anura; family Ranidae; genus Lithobates; species Lithobates clamitans. The sequence continues at coordinate 2,646,331 of JBBGZY010000015.1, read as the reverse complement.
CAGTCCCTGCACCAAATGTCATTTTTAAAGGAAAAAATCTCATTTAAAACTGCTTGCGGGTTTAATGTCATGTCGGGTCATGGCAATATGGATGAAAATCAGTGAGACAAACGGCATGGGTACCCCCCAGTCCATTACCAGGCCCTTTGGGTCTTGTATGGATATTAAGGGGAACCCCGCACCCAAATTAAAATAAGGAAAGGTCCCTATATACTCTGAACAGCAGTATACAGGCGGTGCAAACAAGACAGGGACTGTAGGTTTGTTGTTAAGTAGAATCTGTTTGTAATTTTGAACATTTTTAATGTGTTTAGCTCCAGCCAAAAAATCTTTTCTAAGCTTTTTGGAAAACATAGGGAAGGGTTATCACCCCTGTGACATTTGTTTTGCGTCTTTCCTCCTCTTCAGAAGATTTCACCTCACTTTTTTGTCCCAATGAAAAATGTTTTTTGAAAATTTGGGTTTTTTTGTGGAACAAGGATTGGAAAGCATCAGTGGAAAGGAAAAATTGTTTTCCCATATTAACTCTTACAGGAGAGAATTTCCCTTCCTTAGGGGTAGATTTCATCTCACTTCCTGTTGTCTCCTTCCGTTTGCAAGTAGGAGTCGTTTGTAAGTTAGATGTTTGAAAGTAGGGTCCTGCCCTATATACTCAGCAGAAATTTGGGCCTTAGGTGTTGCTGTGGCCAAAACACTGTAAGCCCTCACAGGGCCCTGCTGTGAAATATTAGATCAAGAATTGTAATTACATGCCCCTGTTGAACAGGAGCTGAAAAATTAGGCCTTAGGCACTGGTGCTGGTGCCACAACACTGCAACCCCTCACAGACACTCTAGTTGAAACGCAGGAACAAGCCCAGCTGCAAAGTATTGCATCAAAAATTGTAATTACACGCCCCTGTTAGACAGGGGCTGAAAAATTGGGTCTTAGGCACTGGTGCTGGTGCCACAACACTGCAACCCCTCACAGACACTCTAGTTGAAACGCAGGAACAAGCCCTGCTGCAAAGTATTGCATCAAAAATTGTAATTACACGCCCCTGTTAGACAGGGGCTGAAAAATTGGGTCTTAGGCACTGGTGCTGGTGCCACAACACTGCAACCCCTCACAGACACTCTAGTTGGAATGCAGGAACAAGCCCTGCTGCAAAGTATTGCATCAAAAATTGTAATTACACGCCCCTGTTAGACAGGGGCAGAAAAATTGGGTCTTAGGCACTGGTGCTGGTGCCACAACACTGCAACCCCTCACAGACACTCTAGTTGAAACGCAGGAACAAGCCCTGCTGCAAAGTATTGCATCAAAAATTGTAATTACACGCCCCTGTTAGACAGGGGCTGAAAAATTGGGTCTTAGGCACTGGTGCTGGTGCCACAACACTGCAACCCCTCACAGACACTCTAGTTGGAATGCAGGAACAAGCCCTGCTGCAAAGTATTGCATCAAAAATTGTAATTACACGCCCCTGTTAGACAGGGGCAGAAAAATTGGGTCTTAGGCACTGGTGCTGGTGCCACAACACTGCAACCCCTCACAGACACTCTAGTTGGAATGCAGGAACGAGCCCTGCTGCAAAGTATTACATCAAAAATTGTAATTACACGCCCCTGTTAAACAGGGGCTGAAAAATTGTGCCTTAGGCACTGGTGGTGGCGCCCAGAACCAAAAATGTTCTTACAAGCTATCAGCGTGATGATTGAGGAGGAAGAGGATAATTACTCAGGGATAGTCACTCAGCATCAGCATAGGCAGTCTTTGAAGGGATCTGAGATTTCAAAAAAAATTATTCGGTTACATCTGCATCAGGTGCTTGGTAGCTGGTGGTGATCCAAGACTGATTCATTTTTATGAAGGTCAGCCGATCGACCGAGTCGGTGGACAGACGCACCCTGTGATCGGTTACCACGCCTCCAGCAGCACTGAATGTGCGTTCCGAAAGAACGCTGGATGCAGGACAGGCCAGTAGCTCAATTGCATACTGTGCAAGCTCTGGCCAGTGATCCATCCTCAAGACCCAGTAACCCAGAGGATTTTCGGTGGGAAAGGTGTCCAAGTCTGATCTTGCCCCTAGGTATTCCTGCACCATGTAAAACAGACGCTGGCGATGGTTGCTGGAACCGATCATACCTTGGGGCTGCGGACCAAAAAATTGTCTGAACGCATCGGTCAGACGGCCACCTTCTCCACCGCTCCTTCTTTGACTGACCGAAGCCTCAGCAACACGTTGTCCAGAAACAGGAGTTTGTAACCTCCCAGTCTCTGGGAACGCGTTGCACAGACCTTTCTGCAAGGCCTCCCGAAGATGTTTCATCCTCTGCTCCCTCTGCGATGGCAAGATAAGGTCCGCAACCTTACCCTTGTAACGTGGATCAAGGAGGGTTGCCAGCCAGTATTGGTCCTTCTCCTTGATACCACGAATACGAGGATCCTTACGCAGGCTTTGCAGGATCAGGGAGGCCATGCAGCGTAGGTTTGCTGAGGCATTCGGTCCGGAGTCCTCTGGGTCACTAAGGACAACAACGTCCGCAGCCACCTCCTCCCAGCCACGTACAAGTCCATGTGTTCCTTGGGACTGATCCCTTAAAGACTGCTGATGCTGAGTGCCAGGCTCCACCTCCATACTGACACAATCTTCCTCCTCCTCCTCCTCCTCCTCCTCGTCCTCTTCCTGTGTGATCGGCGGGCACGCAGGAACACTGTCTGGATAAAGGGGGCCTTGAGAGCTAAGGAAGTCCTCCTCTTCCTGCCTCTGTTCTGCCTCAAGTGCCCTGTCCATTATCCCACGCAGCGTGTGCTCCAACAGGTGGACAAGGGGGACAGTGTCACTGATGCATGCACTGTCAGTGCTCACCATCCTCGTGGCCTCCTCGAATGGTGACAGGACAGTGCATGCATCCCTGATCATGGCCCACTGGCGTGGGGAAAAAAAACCAAGGTCCCCTGACCCTGTCCTGGTGCCATAGTCGCACAGGTACTCATTGATGGCCCTCTGCTGCGTGTGCAGCCGCTGCAGCATGGCCAACGTCGAGTTCCACCTGGTGGGCATGTCACAGATTAGGCGGTTCTTGGGCAGGTTAAACTCCTTTTGGAGGTCCGTCAGCCGAGCACTGGCATTATATGACCGGCGGAAATGCACACAGACTTTCCTGGCCTGCCTCAGGACATCCTGTAAGCCCGGGTACCTGCCCAAGAACCGCTGCACCACCAAGTTAAGGACGTGAGCCAAACAGGGCACATGGGTCAGTTGTCCCTGTCGGAGGGCAGAGAGGAGGTTGGTGCCATTGTCGCAAACCACCATTCCTGCCTTAAGTTGGCGTGGCGTCAACCACCTCTGAACCTGCCCCTGCAGAGCTGACAGAACCTCTGCCCCAGTGTGGCTCCTGTCCCCCAAGCACACCAGCTCAAGCACCGCATGGCATCTTTTGGCCTGCGTACTTGCGTAGCCCCTTGAACGCCTACGGAGCACCGCTGGTTCCGAGGAAGAGGCCATGGAGGAAGAAGAAGAGGAGGGGGTGGAGGAGAGAGGTGTGTCACAATCAGCATTTTGGAGGCGTGGTGGCGGAACAACCTCCAACACTACTGCACCTTGTCCTGCATCCTTCCCAGCTGCCAGCAGAGTCACCCAATGCGCCGTGAAACTTAAGTAACGTCCCTGTCCATGCCTGCTGGACCATGAGTCAGCGGTAATATGCACCTTACCGCTGACCGCCCTGTCCAGCGAGGCATGGACATTGCCTTCCACATGCCGGTAGAGAGCCGGAATCGCCTTCCGTGAGAAAAAGTGGCGTTTGGGTACCTGCCACTGAGGAACCGCACATTCCACAAACTCACGGAAGGGGGCAGAGTCTACCAACTGAAAAGGCAGCAGTTGAAGTGCTAGCAATTTTGCCAAGCTAGCATTCAACCGCTGGGCATGTGGATGGCTGGGAGCAAACTTCTTTCGGCGGTGCAGCAGCTGGGGCAGGGAAATTTGCCTGGTACAATCTGACGTCGGTGTACCAAAAGCAGATTGCCCATAAGTACTTGGCTGTGACACACCTAATTCTACACCTTCATTCCTCTCACTGCAGGTCGCAGAGAGGACTGAAGGTCTAGTGGGGTTGGAAATCTCAGCTGATGAGGAGCAAGGAGAGATCGTCTTTGTTCTTTGGTGTGGGTCTTTTAGATACGCTTGCCAACGAACTGCATGGCAGGTCAACATATGTCTGGTCAAGCATGTGGTACCCAAGCGGGAGATGTTTTGGCCACGCGAGATACGCTTGAGACATATATTGCAAATAGCAGCGGTGCGATCTGATGCACTCGTCTCAAAAAAGGCCCACACCAAAGAACTTTTTGAATAACGCGCAGAGACTGCAGCGCCCTGCACATGTGGAGCTTTGGGGTGTGATGCAGTCAATGTGCTGCCCTTAGGCTGGCCCCTGGAGGGCATCCTGCCTAGTTGGTGATGTGCCACCTCCTCCTCCTCCTCCTCCTCCTCCTCCTCCTCCTCCTCTCTCCTATCAGGCACCCACGTTGAGTCAGTGACCTCATCATCCCCTCCCTCCTCATCACTGGAGCAAACCTGGCAGTATGCTGCAGCAGGGGGAGCATGACTGCCAGATTGCTGTCCTTCTTGGGCACCCCCTCTGTCCGTGCTCATGTTACTGCCTTCATTGAGCTCAGTATCATCATCAGAGCCTTCCAAACGCTGGGCATCCTCCTGGAGCATGTACCCAACACTGTGGTCAAACAGTTCGAGGGAATCCTCAGGAGGACATGGTGGGGCTAGGGAAGGAGTCACTGATGACATTGAGCTGAGGGAAGAGGCCGCTGCTTTGCCAGACAAAGCACCCTGGGCATGGGTGAGAGAGGATGAGGAGGATGAGGACGGCTTGGTCATCCACTCGACCAAGTCTTCCGCATGTTGCGGCTCAACACGGCCAGCTGCCGAAAAAAAGGCCAAGCGTGTCCCATGGCCACGTGCTGATGAGGATGCACCGTCTCCACGACCAGCACTAGACACAGAGCCTGCTTGCCCTCTCTTATTGGCTTGTGACTGTCTGCCTCTCCTTCTTGGCCTTCCAGACATACTAATGGCCTGTAGCTGCACTAAGCTGGGATAGAACACCTGTAATTTTCTTCAGGTAGCTTTATATACTGTAACCAGACAAGCCTGCCTGTCAGTAGGAAGATAACAGGAACGGATCTAGCTGAACACTGTGAGCAGGACGTACTGCACTAAATGTATATAGCAGGAACGGATCTAGCTGAACACTGTGAGCAGCACGCACTGCACTGAATGTAAATAGCAGGAACGGATCTAGCTGAACACTGTGAGCAGGACGCACTGTACTGAATGTAAATAGCAGGAACGGATCTAGCTGAACACTGTGAGCAGGACACACTGCACTGAATGTAAATAACAGGAACGGATCTAGCTGAACACTGTGAGCAGGACACACTGTACTAAATGTAAATAGTCTAGCTGCCTGACCGTGGTACTAATAGGATCAAAAAGAACACCTGTAATTTTCTTTAGGTAGCTTTATATACTGTAACCAGACAAGCCTGCCTGTCAGTAGAAAGATAACAGGAACGGATCTAGCTGAACACTGTGAGCAGGACGCACTGCACTGAATGTAAATAGCAGGAACGGATCTAGCTGAACACTGTGAGCAGCACGCACTGCACTGAATGTAAATAGCAGGAACGGATCTAGCTGAACACTGTGAGCAGGACGCACTGCACTGAATGTAAATAGCAGGAACGGATCTAGCTGAACACTGTGAGCAGGACGCACTGCACTGAATGTAAATAACAGGAACGGATCTAGCTGAACACTGTGAGCAGGACACACTGTACTAAATGTAAATAGTCTAGCTGCCTGACCGTGGTACTAATAGGATCAAAAAGAACACCTGTAATTTTCTTCAGGTAGCTTTATATACTGTAACCAGACAAGCCTGCCTGTCAGTAGGAAGATAACAGGAACGGATCTAGCTGAACACTGTGAGCAGGACGCACTGCACTGAATGTAAATAGCAGGAACGGATCTAGCTGAACACTGTGAGCAGCACGCACTGCACTGAATGTAAATAGCAGGAACGGATCTAGCTGAACACTGTGAGCAGGACGCACTGCACTGAATGTAAATAGCAGGAACGGATCTAGCTGAACACTGTGAGCAGGACGCACTGCACTGAATGTAAATAACAGGAACGGATCTAGCTGAACACTGTGAGCAGGACACACTGTACTAAATGTAAATAGTCTAGCTGCCTGACCGTGGTACTAATAGGATCAAAAAGAACACCTGTAATTTTCTTCAGGTAGCTTTATATACTGTAACCAGACAAGCCTGCCTGTCAGTAGGAAGATAACAGGAACGGATCTAGCTGAACACTGTGAGCAGGACGTACTGCACTAAATGTATATAGCAGGAACGGATCTAGCTGAACACTGTGAGCAGCACGCACTGTACTGAATGTAAATAGCAGGAACGGATCTAGCTGAACACTGTGAGCAGGACACACTGCACTGAATGTAAATAACAGGAACGGATCTAGCTGAACACTGTGAGCAGGACACACTGTACTAAATGTAAATAGTCTAGCTGCCTGACCGTGGTACTAATAGGATCAAAAAGAACACCTGTAATTTTCTTCAGGTAGCTTTATATACTGTAACCAGACAAGCCTGCCTGTCAGTAGGAAGATAACAGGAACGGATCTAGCTGAACACTGTGAGCAGGACGCACTGCACTGAATGTAAATAGCAGGAACGGATCTAGCTGAACACTGTGAGCAGCACGCACTGCACTGAATGTAAATAGCAGGAACGGATCTAGCTGAACACTGTGAGCAGGACGCACTGCACTGAATGTAAATAGCAGGAACGGATCTAGCTGAACACTGTGAGCAGGACGCACTGCACTGAATGTAAATAGCAGGAACGGATCTAGCTGAACACTGTGAGCAGCACGCACTGCACTGAATGTAAATAGCAGGAACGGATCTAGCTGAACACTGTGAGCAGCACGCACTGCACTGAATGTAAATAGCAGGAACGGATCTAGCTGAACACTGTGAGCAGGAAGCACTGTACTGAATGTAAATAGCAGGAACGGATCTAGCTGAACACTGTGAGCAGGACACACTGCACTGAATGTAAATAGTCTAGATAGAAGATAACAGGAACGGATCTAGCTAAACTGAATACAGTGTATATATATATATGCAACACCTGGGATGCATATATATACACAATACACTGTAAGTGCAGCTAACTGACTGACTGTTCTGCCTAATCTATCTAACTCAAATCAAACACTGTCTCTCTGTCTATCTCTTTCAACGCCGGAACACACACTACACAGGGCCGCCGTGCAGGCGGCCTTATATAGTGTGGGGCGTGTACTAAATCCCCTGAGCCATAATTGGCCAAAGCCTCCTTGGCTTTGGCCAATTACGGCTCTCTGTTCAGGCGGCGCTGTGATTGGCCAAGCATGCGGGTCATAGTGCATGCTTGGCCAATCATCAGCCAGCAATGCACTGCGATGCCGCAGTGAATTATGGGCCGTGACGCGCCACACGAATTTGGCGCGAACGGCCCATATCGTTCGCAATTCGACGGACGGTCGAACAGCCGATGTTCGAGTCGAACATGGGTTCGACTCGAACACGAAGCTCATCCCTAACCGCCACTAGTCCACTCTGCTATAGGACAGTGACTAGTTCATACAACTGCATTATTCTGGGTAAAGGTACTGTATATTGTTCTTATGTTCAATGTACATGTTTTACATGCATACTTTTATCAAAGTTTATTAAACAAAACAATTTTTACTCTTTATACTCCTTGCTTTGGCCTGTCTATTAAAGACCTTAAGGGGTTCCTTTCACCGTGCTGTTGGCACCAGGTGCTTTTTTGCTATTAGAGGAGGTGATAGCTTCTTTCTTCTGTGTAAAAGAGAAGTTTATTGGATCTTCAAACTGGATTCACGCATTCCCGAAGGATTGAATTATGAATGGCATATCACTCATTATTACGAATAACTTTTTTTTTTTATAAATTTTTTTTATTATTATTACGAATAACTTTGCCAGGTTTCCTTATTATTACTTTTTCCTTTTCACCCATTCCTCTCCCTTTCCCCCACCTTTTTTCTTCCATTTGTTCCTATCTCACCATTTCACTTTCACTATCTCCTTCCCCTCCACCCCTTTTTCCCTCCCCCCTTCCCAGTAATGTGTGTGAGAGCAGCTCTCTCCCTTCTCATTGACTTAGAAACAGCAGCTGGTACTATTGGCTCCTGCTGCTGTCAATCACAGCCAGTGAGGAGGGAGTGGGGGGCAGGGGTGAGCTCCATTATGTGTGTCAATGGAAACACGAGTGCTCCCATAGCAAGCAGTTTGCTATGGGGGCATTCAACAGGGGAGAGGAGCCAGGAGCACTGGTAGGGGACACAAGAAGAGAGGAGGATCTGGGGTGCTCTGTGCAAAGGAGCACAGAATTATAAATCTTGTTACAGATAGAGAATATTTCAATCATGTATATGTGGATGGGATGACATTCCCACCAAATATGAAGGTAGGTTCCCACCTTCTCCGCACCTCCAGCATTGGTCCAGTATATTAGGAAAAATTTGGTGCAAGGAGAATAGTCATTTTTGAATGGTCAACATACATCATTGGTTTAAATTGCATACTGTATGTTACATCAAATTTCCATTACAGTAAGTGAGGTGTATATTTCCTTTCACAGTGAAACCTATAACCTCAGTGTAGGATAGCATAGCTTGGTGTATTTATTAGAGACCATAAAACTACTCTGTTGGTTTAAGCAAAGTAAGTTAATCAGGTGCTTCTAAAATGTAACTGAATCACCCATAACAATGTCTATCTGTCTATTGTTTGAAATGTTCTACAAAAAAGATACACTTCAGTAACATAGTTGAAGGAAAATCAAGCTTGAGAAATGAAAGTATTGGAAGCTTGGCATGGGTTATTGTACATGCAACCAGAAATATAACATAGACCAGTTTGTACAGACAGCTATAATTTGTGATTAAATACTTCTTGCCATCAGGGAGCATTGAGTGAGGAAGTTAGACTATGCTAAACATTTGTGAGAATAATTTTCTTTTTGTCTCCAAAATTCTTGGAACCGTTCTAGTACTTTATGAGACTTTACCCCACAATATAATCACACTTTCCTGGCAGCCTTCCCCATATTAATTTACACGTGCTGTAATTAGGTCAGGCCTCATATTCTCATTGTGGAAGCAGCCAAACCTCTTCCTGAAATATACTGGATACATGGCCAAATTATTAGTATTCCTACAGGATATATTAAAAGATCATTTGTCCTCTGGAGAAATGCGCAACCAACAATGTGCCTATGTGAGCCTTGTACCAAAAGGTTCTTTATAGAAAGTGTAATTAGATAACAGTGTTTTCCTTGACACCATTTTAAAAGTACTCCATATGGAACAAAGCCAACATGAAAACATAGAACGCACAGTATTCAAATTAATTCAATCAGTTTCTGAGCGGGAGTGTGCAGCTAAAGTAACAGGGAGCTTTGGCAGTTACATAAACAACTTGTACAGAGCTGCTCCTATTGTAACTGTTTGCATTAGGATCAGTCAGTGTGGTACTAAAAATGTGGCCCTAAGTCTCAATATTAAAGTTTCCTTGGACTCCCAAGTCTCATAAAGTCTCATAAAGTAATAGTATGGTTCCAATACTTTTGGAAACAAAATGAAAATTATGCTCACAAATGTTGCTGGGGACAAGGAGCTCATCCCTACATCCCTGGCCTTATCAGAATCTGGAGACCCTCTTTAAAATAAGAAGGGGTCCAGATTTCTGTTCCTCACCCCTAAAGGAGAGAACACAGGATACCTCTTGTTACTCACAAAAAAAACTATTTAATTAAATAAAACTCACGACACATAAAAACATTTTTTGTTTGAAAAAAAAGTCCCATGATGTAAATCCAATGTACATAACATCTTTCTGCGATGTAAATACATAATCAAACAATGAACAAAGCCTATCAACATAAACACGATGACTCATGTACAACAGTCCTCTCCAGCTGCACTCGTGTAGGGAGTGTCAGTTCCCCTGGTGCTGCTGGTCAATCATATTTGGTCAATAACGCCCCCCGGGATCCCCTGGCCACGTTTAAAAAAATAAGTGTAGCGCTAACTCCGAAGGAGCTGCTGGTTTTTTTTCCCAGCAGATTGCCCCGCAGCCAGGCACACGATCACAGTCACTCTTTGCTTCAAAAACCAGTTAAGGGGTGTTCCACTTGTTGTTCTTATTTTTGGAGTAATTGGGTTCGATTTGAGGGAATTAAGTGGGTTACTCCAAAAATGAGAACTATGTACAGGTTGAGGACAGTAAACTTCTTTCTGAACAACTGAAGCAGAAGCCCTTGCAAAACTGTAGACTTGGCTTGTAGTAGAAGCAGTTAAAAGCAGGCTCCTTTCTTTAGAGCAACCAGAGCAGAATCCCCTCACAAAGAACTAGGTAGACAAAGCTCTTCAGGACACCAGTGGATGTCTTCTTTAAACAAACACACAGCTGACTATCTGTCACAAGAGGGGTGGCAGAAGCCAAAAAGTCTCTAAGATATCTCACAGCAGTCTGTACTCACAAAATGTCCAGGGGCAGTTGGTTGCCTCCATCCAACATCCATGTGACACCTTTCTCCTGAGATACCAGACCAGATCTTCAGAATTTAGCCCCTCAGTCAGCTCTCTGTAGCTTCAGCTTCCAGGTACTTTCAGATTCTTTTTCACCTGAGTTGTACAGTTTATAGGTCACATGAAGAGGAATTTCATCTTTCAGAATCATTGACAACTACCCAAAGCATACATCCAAATCAACTAAGGAATGGCTTCATCAGAGGAAGATTAAAGTTTTGGTATGGTCCAGCCAGAGCGTAGACCTGAATCTAATTGAAAATCTGTGGGGTGAGCTGAAGAGGAGATGCTCTTGTAATCTGACAGATTTGAAATGTTTTTGCAAAGAAGAGTGGGCAAAAATTGCCAAGTCAAGATGTGCCATGCATATAGACTCATACCCCAAAAGACTGAGTGCTGTAATAAAATCAAAAGGTGCTTCAACAAAGTATTAGTTTAAGGGTGTGCACACTTATGCAACCATATTATTTTAGTTTTTTATTTTTACTTCCCTCCACCTAAAAGATTTCAGTTTGTTGTTCAACTGAGTTGTACAGTTTATAGGTCACATGAAGAGGAATTTCATCTTTCAGAATCATTGACAACTACCCAAAGCATACATCCAAATCAACTAAGGAATGGCTTCATCAGAGGAAGATTAAAGTTTTGGTATGGTCCAGCCAGAGCGTAGACCTGAATCTAATTGAAAATCTGTGGGGTGAGCTGAAGAGGAGATGCTCTTGTAATCTGACAGATTTGAAATGTTTTTGCAAAGAAGAGTGGGCAAAAATTGCCAAGTCAAGATGTGCCATGCATATAGACTCATACCCCAAAAGACTGAGTGCTGTAATAAAATCAAAAGGTGCTTCAACAAAGTATTAGTTTAAGGGTGTGCACACTTATGCAACCATATTATTTTAGTTTTTTATTTTTACTTCCCTCCACCTAAAAGATTTCAGTTTGTTGTTCAACTGAGTTGTACAGTTTATAGGTCACATTAAAGGTGAAAAAAGTTCTGAAATGATTTATCTTTGTCTCATTTTTTTATATCACAGAAACCTGATATTTTAACAAGGGTGTGTAGACTTTTTATATCCATTGTATGTTACATTTGTGGTCCTGGGTTTAACCCTTTAAGAGTCTCCAGAGGGCGTGTGTGCTTGCTGCACAGCGGGGGACCCGACGCACAATTGCATGCACGAGAGCCAGCACGGGGATTTGTGTGTGCAAACACACAAATCCCTGTTCTGTCAGGGGAGAGGAGACAGGTCGTTTGTTCCTAAGTAGGAACAATGATATGTCTCCTCCCCTAGTCAGTCCTATCTCCATACAGTTAGAACACACTGAGGGTACTCACATTTTACCCCTTGATCGCCCGCTAGTGTTAACCCCTTCCCTGCCAGTGACATTTATACAGTAATCAGTGCATATTTATAGCACTGAGCGCTGTATAAATGTCAATGGGCCTGATCTGTCCATGGCAATGTCGAAGTACTGCTAAAAATCGATGATCACCGCCATTACTAGTATAAAAAAAAAAAATGACATAACAGTTTGTAGATGCTAAAACTTTTGCGCAAACCAATCAATATACGCTTATTGCAAAAAATTTTTACCAAAAATATGTAGAATACATATCGGCCTAAACTCATGAAGAAATTTGTTTTTGATTTTTTTAAATTGGGGATATTTATTTATTTATAACAAAAAGTAAAAAATATTGTTTTTTTTTCAAAATTTTCACTCTTTTTTTGTTTACAGCGCAAAAAAATAAAAACCACAGAGGTGATCAAATACCACCAAAAGAAAGCTTTTTGTGGGAAAAAAAGGGTGCAAATTTCGTTTGGGTACAGCATTGCATGACTGCGCAATTGTGAGTTAAAGCGATGCAGTGCCAAATTGTAAAAAGTGCTCTGGTCAGGAAGGGGGTAAAATCTTCCTGAGCTGAAGTGGTTAATGCCACTTTAACTGCGTTGTCAATGGAGTAATCTGGGAAGATCAGGAGTTTGAAAGCATATTTCACCCTCCACTTGTGCCGCCCAAAGCAACTCATCTCAGAAGTTTAGAAGGCACAGAATTCAGGACTGCAGTGGAGCCCCTGGGAGCAGGGCTCAGTTTAGGCATAATGTGGTGAGTCCTTTCCTATGCTGATTTTTATGCCTTCGGAAAAAGTTCTGGCAGTAGGTTTTCCATTAACACAGTGAGTATTTTTACTTTACACTCACTCCTGCGGTCTAAGCATTTGCAGCAGTGGCGGCTGGTGCTCAAAATTTTTTTTGGGGGGGGCGCAAACAAATTGCAAAAATTCTAAAAAAAAACCAACCAATTGCAGCCTCACTGTGCCATCAAATGCAGCTACTGTGCCATCAAATACCGCCACTGTGCCATCAAATGCAGCCACTGTGCCCATCAATTGCAGCCACTGTAACTGTGCCCATCAAACGTTGCCACTGTGCCATCAAATGCAGCCACTGTGCCATCAAATGCAGCCACTGTGCCATCAAACGCAGCCACTGTGCTTATCAATTGCAGCCACTGTGCCCATCAAACGTTGCCACTGTGCCATCAAATGCTGCCACTGTGCCATCAAATGATCCCAATGCTGCCACTGTGCCATCCAATGCTGCTACTGTGCCGTCAAATGCTCCCAATGCTGCCACTGTGCCATCAAATGCTGCCACTGTGCCATCAAATGCTCCCAATGCTGCCACTGTGCCATTAAATGCTCCCAATGCTGCCACTGTGCCATCAAATGCTCCCACTGTGCCATCCAATGCTGCCACTGTGCCATCGAATGCTTCCAATGCTGCCACTGTGCCACCAAATGCTCCCACTGTGCCATCCAATGCTGCCACTGTGCCTTCAAATGCTAAAGGTAATCCAATGAGGAGGGAATTGCAGTAGTCGAGGCGAGAGATAACCAGGGAGTGAATTAGAAGCTTGGTGGTGTCATTAGTTAAAAAGGGGCCTATTCTGGAAATGTTACGGAGGCTAAGGTGGCATGATTTGGACAGGGATTGGATGTGAGCCTGAAAGGACAGTTCAGAGTCTAAGGTTACCCCTAGCACCCTGGCATGTGGGGACGGACTGATAGATGTGCCATTGATCTTTACAGAGAAGTTAGGGGAAGGGGTACGTGGGGGAGGAAATATTAAGAGCGCGGTTTTAGATTCATTTTGAGGAAGTGGTTTGACATCCAGGCTGATATGTCTGTTAGTAAATCAGTGATGTGTGAGGAGATTAATGGGGTGAGCTTAGGGGCAGAGAGATAGATTTGGGTGTCATCAACATATAAATGGTAGTGGAAGCCATGGGATGCTATCAGCTGACCCTGGGAGGACGTGTAGATCGAGAATAGTAGAGGTCCAAGGACAGAACCTTGGGGGACCCCAACGGTAAGAGGAATTGGAGAGGAGGAAGTGGAGCTGTAAGTGACACTGAAGATGCAATGAGATACGTAAGATTCGAACCAACAGAGAGTGCAGCCATGGAGACCAAGCAAATTGAGTTTTTTGAGGAGGAGGGGGTGGTCAACTGTATCAAAGGCAGCGGAAAGGTCCATGAGTAAGAGTACGGAATAATGACCGTTGATTTTGGCTGTTAGTAAGTCGTTTGTGAGTTTTAGGAGTGCAGTTTCTGTGTAGTGTTGTGGGCGAAATCCAGACTGAAGGGGATCAAGAAGGTTATTCTTAATGAGGTGGTCGCTCAGTCGGTTGTAGACTAAACGGAGTTTGGAGGCAAAAGGGAGTAAAGAGATGGGTCTTAGGTTGTTAAGATTGGTGGGGTGTAGTGAGGCCTTTTTTGGTATGGGAGTGACTAGCACATGTTTTAGAGGGTTGGGGAAGATGCCAATAGAGAGTGAGAGGTTGGAGATATGAGTTAAAGAATGTAGGATAGAGTCAGATGGTGACCTTAGTATTTGAGAAGGAACAGGGTCCAGGGGGCAGGAGGTTAGGTGAGCATTAGAAAAAAGTTTAGTGACTTCCTCTATAGTAGCTGGGTTAAAAGAGGGAAGTATTGATTGTGCAGGAGGACAAGGAGTGTAAAATGAGGGAGATATCTGTAGAGCGGAGATCTCGAGCTGAATTGTCTCGATCTTATTTTTGAAGTGATTAGCAATCTCCTAGGCAGTGAGTAAGTTAGCGGGTGGAGGTAATGGAGAATGAAGTAGAGTGGTAAAGGTAGAAAAGAGTTGACGGGGACTGCGTGGGAGGGTGTTAATGAGAGTGATAAAGTAGGTCTGTTTGGCAGTGTGGAGGCGGGAATGGTATTTTTGGAGGGCAGATTTATGTTGGCTGAAAGCTTGCTGTAACTTAGTTTTACGCCACAGATGCTCAAGAGTGCCGCTACATTTTTTGAGGCTTCTGGTATTGTCTGTCTGCCAGGGTTGTAGCAGTCGGGGCCTGATTCTGTGTATAGTGGCCAAGTTGGGGCAGGACAAGGAAGAGATTTTGTCGTAGAGACAATCTGTAGCAGAAAAAAGAAGAGAAGGGTTAAGATGGCGAAGGTTTCTACGGGTAATAGTTTGGTAGTTGGAAGGCTAGAAGGCGGCAGACAAGGAGAGAGTGAAACTAATAAGGTGGTGATCAGAGAGAGGGAAGGGAATATTGGAGAGGTTGTGCAGAGTGCATAGGTAGGAGAATTTGAGGTCAAGGCAGTTGCCAACAGAGTGAGTAGAAGCGCTTGTCCATTGTTTTAGGTCAAAAGAGGAGGTTAGGCTCAGCAGCTTAGAAGTAGCGGGAGTGTTAAGATTAACAGGGATATTGAAGTCACCAATAATGGTTGTTGGAATTTCAGAAGAGAGAAAGTAGGGTAGCCAGGCAGAGAAGTCGTCAAGAAAGTTTGATACCGATCCAGGGGGCCGATAGATCACAGCAATTCTCAATGAAACTGGAGAAAATACACAAATACAGTGAGCTTCAAATGAGGAGAGGGACAAAGAGGGGGTAGATGAAGAACCTGAAAAGTGCTTTGAGGTGATAGGAGGATACCAACACCACCTCCTTTCCATCCACTAGGCCTGGGAGAGTGAGTCCACAGGAGACCAACATAGGAGAGAGCAGCAGGAGAAGGAAGGTCAGATTCTTGAATCCAGGTTTCAGTAATTGCAAGTAGGTTCAGGGAGTTTGTAAAAAATAGGTCATGGACTGTGGTGAGTTTGTTACAAACAGAGCGGGCATTCCAAAGGGCACAGGAGAAGGGGAGGCTGGTTCTAGGCTGAAGAGGAATAGAAATGTGATTGTGTGGATTGCGGCTGCTATCAGAGGATGGGGGGTGCTGGGTATGTTGGCCGAAGGTAAATGATTGCGGTCCAGGATTTGGGGAAATATCTCTAGAAGTTTGGAGAAGCAAAAGGGTGAGAGAGGTGACATGGGAGTGTGACATGTCCCAGTGTCCTGCAGGTTTTATTGGTATATGGGTTCAGAATTAGCAGGAGCTGATATGTGCAGTAATAAGGTGAAGACAGGAGTGAGGGTGATATATATGAGCTGTGGGATGGAGAAGATGGGTGAAGGAGAGAGAATTTAAGGAGAGAGGATGCAACTGTGAGAAGGAAATGTAGGGTGTGCATGATACAGAGTGGTGAGATTGAGAGGAAGCCTGGATGAGAGATGAAAAAGTTTGATGGAGAATCAGGTCACCTATAGTCTGTTTAGTGTTCTGCAGAAGTCTGTTGTGGATTTTCGCTTTATGCATTTGCTGAAGTGCTGAGCTGAAGTGTAATACTTATTTAGTCTGTAAGAAAGTTATAGAGTCCACAAACTATGGTATATATCTGAAAATTGCTCAATCCTGATGTACTGAGGCCCTATCTCTTTTCTTGAGGCCCAAAAATGTCAGGACAGTACAGATATCCCCCAAATTACCCCTTTTTTTGGAGAGTAGACAGTCCAAGGTATTTAGTAAGAAGCATGGCAGTTTTTCTGAAGTTGTCATTTTTTTTTGTCATACATTTTTGGAAAATGAAGGCATTAAAAAAATGTATTTAATTCATTTATTTATTTTTACATACTGTCACCAGTGCAGTACAGCATCGTCATATAACAGGTGTGGTGGTGATCAGGAACACTGACTGATGACAGTACAAAAATGTTTTTTCCACATTTTTTTTTATTTTTGCATTTTGTATTATATTTGTTCTTTTTTTTTTGAAGATTTTTTTAACACACTTTGGCCAGAGCAATATGTTACCATAGTAACATTTTACTACTCTGGGGAAGTGATCAGTATTTTTTTTTTTGCACATTATTTTTGCATATAGCAGTGTATTATATTACTATATGCAAGCATTTTACTGAATGAAATAAGCTTGGTGGAGGGGGGATTATGGTGTGGGCTTGGCCTCTTTTTTCTAGTTAAGGGAACTCCTAAGGCATCAACATACCAAGACATTTTGGACAATTTCATGCTCCCAACTTTGTGGTAACAGTTTGGGTATGGCCCCTTCCTGTTCCATCATGACTGCACACCAGTGCACAAAGCAAGGTCCATAAAGACATGGATAAGTGAGTTTGGGGTGCAGGTACTTGACTGGCATGCACAGAGTCTTGACCTCAACACGATAGAACACCTTTGGGATAAATTAAAGTGGGGATTGTGAGCCAGGCCTTCTCGTCCAACATCAGTGCCTGACCTCACAAATGCGCGTCTGGAGGAATGGTCAAAAATTCCCACAGACACACTCCTAAACCTTGTGGACAGCCTTCCAAAAGAGTTGAAGCTGTTATAGCTGCACAGGGTGGGCCAACTCAAAATTTAACCCTATGGACTAAGACTGGGACGCCATTAAAGTTCATGTGCATGTAAAGGCAGGTGTATATATACACTTTTGACAATATAGTGTATATATACTTATACAATATATATATATATATATATATATATATATATATATATATATATATATATATACTGTATATATATTATATATATATATAATATATACATTTTAACCCACTGGTTCTGATATATAGGAAGAATGGAGTCTTCTTCCTTTTATTGCACCAGCTTCTCTCCCACATTCTCCAATCTCCACCTCTGAGCTGGAGAATCAGGGATTGAAAAAAGCCAGTGACATCTTCAGATCTCACTTTTATAAACCGGCCGTTTGTGACAGAACGGTTGTGATGAGAAGCAGAGAACATGTTGCATAAACCTGTACACACCTGAGGATCACGGCTTTTCTCTCTTTTAAAAACGGACGCCTAAATCTTCTATATGGTCAAGTGTCTGCTCCACTGTAGCACTCAGGAACCTGATTTTATCTAAGTTGTAGTGGAATAGCCCAATATGTAGCTGGAATGATTCATTCTTGGTGGTTAGAGCTGCTTGGCATGTGTCGGGAGCAGTGATCGCTGTCATGTCAGTGGTAGCCCATCCCCCCCACAGTTAGAATCACTACTTAGGACACACTTAACCCCTTGATCGCCCTCTAGTGTTTAACCCCTTCCCTGCCAGTGTCATTTACACAGTAATCAGTGCATTTTTATAGCACTGATCGTTGTATAAAGGACAATGGTCCCAAAATAGTGTCAAAAGTGTCTGATGTGTTCGGTATAATGTCGCAGTCACAATAAAAATTGCAGATCGCCGAGATTACTAAAGAAAAAAAAAAGTGCTCTGGTCAGGAGCACAGGGGCTGAAATGGTTAATGAATAATGTGGGTTTAGGTAGAATGAAAAAGTTAAAAGCTCATTTAAATGCTACAGTCGCCACTAAAATGGAAGTTAAGAGGAAATCTTTTAATGTGGACACCTCTCCTATTGACAGTTGTTCAAAGCTTCATTCACATGGATTCCTTTGTCTGGACAAAAAAGCCAGGTGATTCGAGACAACTGTGGTCACTCAGCCTGTACAAAGCAATGAGAGACTGGCAGGATTTGTAGCTGTTTGCTGCTCTTTGCATGTCTCCACACATCCAGCAGCTACCTGTGGCTAGAGGTTGATGACCAGCCCTGGATGCAGATAAATTGCGTCCAAGTTCCAATCCTCAGGAATCTGCAGTCTGGACAAAACAACTGTGTGAATAAGGGCCTAGAGGTGATTTCCCTCTCTCTGGGGAGTTTTCCTTTCACTTCCAGCTGTGTCTCTAAAACAGGAAGTGAAAACCTTCCAGTGTGGACACAGACAGAATGAAACAACTGGCAGAGGTTCTAATTCTTCCCTACTCTGTTTAAGTATAGAAAAGAGTTTCACCTTGTCCTATACTTTAGCCACTTAAGGACCAGGCCTATTTTTTACACTTGGTGTTTACAAGTTAAAATTATTTTTTTTTGCTAGAAAATTACTTAGAACCCACAAACATTATATATATTTTTTTCAGACACCCTAGAGAATAAAATGGCAGTTGTTGCAATACCTTATGTCACACTGTGTTTGCGCAGTGGTCTTACAAACGCAATTTTTTGGGGAAAAAAATACACTTTTTTTCTATATTGTGAAAGATGATGATACGCTGAGTAAATTGATACCCAACATGTCATGCTTCAAAATTGCACCCGCTCATGGAATAGCGACAATTTTTGACCCAAAATCTCCATAGGCTATACTTAAAAATTTCTACAGGTTACCAGTTTTCAGCTACAGAGGAGGTAACGATCGCGGTGATACCTCACATGTGTGGTTTGAACACTGTTTACATATGCGAGCGTGACTTACCTATGCGTTCGCTTCTGCGTGTGAGCACAGAGGGACGGGACGCTTTTATTTTTTTCTTATTTATTTTACTTTTTATGTTTTATTTTTACACTGTCCCTCTAAGAAAAAAAAATATGGATCACTTTTATTCCTATTACACGGAATGTAAACATGCCTTGTATTAGAAAAAAAGCATGACAAGACCTCTATACAGGGGGTCCTCGGGTTACAAACAAGATGGGGACTGTAGGTTTGTTCTTAAGTTGAATCTGTTTTGTAAGTTGGAACAGGTACATTTTTTAAGTGTAGCTCCAGCCAAAAAAACTATTTTTAAGCTTTTTGGATATCATAGGGAAGGGTTAACACCCCTGTAAAATTTGTTTTCCTGTGTGTGCCCCTGTTCAGAAGATTTCACCTCACTTTCTGTCCCAATGACAATTGGATTTTGAAAATTTTCGGTTGTTGTTGAATCAAGCCTTGGTGCTAAAGCATCAGTGGAGGTGCCTTTCCCCCATTGTAGCTCTTACAGGAGTGAATTTGCCTTCCTAAGGGTATATTTCCTCTCACTTCCTGTTGTCTCCCTCCGTTTGTAAGTAGGAGTCGTTTGTAAGTCGGATGTTTGTAACTAGGGGACCCCCTGTAATGTGAGATCTGGGGTCAAAATGACCTCAGATCTCACATTTACTTTTAAAAGCAATTAAAAAAAAAATTGTCCCTTTAAGGGCGCTGGGCAGAAGTGATGTTTGACGTCGCTCCCGTCATCCAAAGGCATAGAGTCGGGTGGGGACTATTATTCCCTCACTCGGCTTCCGACGGCTCCGGTAAGTGGTGGAGACGAACAGGGCGCGGCGGGGTGGCATCTCTCCTGTCACCAATAAAAGTGATGTCACGGCGAATCCGCTGCGGAAACCACTTTTATCTTAAAGCAGACCGCCCGCTATTGAAAAAAATACAGGGTTTAAGGCAGCTGTCTGCTGCCATAACAACCGTATTTAACGCCAAAGTAGCGACGTATATCGACGGAGGGCGGTCCGCAATCAAAACTACTTATAACATTGCAAGAAATAAATGCACGTAAAATAATATAGCTATATTAAGGCACGACTCAAGTTTTTTGTTGCTGCGTCTGTTATTTGGAGCTCTTGCATATCAGATAATATAATTTTTACATTTACTGACAAATTTAGGAAATATTCAAGTAAATAAAAATGCTAGTTACCTGTATATGACCCAATATATATTTTAATGAATCTGCCAGATGGGCTACCAGATGGTGACAGATATTCTGAGACTTTATATGCTTTACATACATTTGTCATTTGATCCACAACCTTCGACATCCTAATTTAACGCCATAAGCCGCAGACTCCAGCACCTCTCCAAGTCATGTATTGCAGGCAGCTGGAAAGCTATGTAAACTCTGTCAGACTTGTAATAGATCTGTCTAATTGTAAAACTATCTCAAAATTACATTACACTTCTCTAAAGTGGTTCCAAGTGGTAGATCAAACAGACACCAAAGAAAATAACCACAAAACACTTGATTTCTTTGCCTATGGATTTTTTTTTCTTAATAGAAAAATGAAAATGAGCTACATTGTCAGAACTGCAGCCAACTATGAAGTATAATATTTTCGTAATTTGAGGAAGTTGAAATAACTTTTTACTCTAGATCCACATCAGAATGGATTAATTGCAGGTATGCAAATTTTTTCTTTTAGTGTTCTGTTGTTAAACTGATCTCAGGAAAAGTGCTACACCACTTTAAAGTGATCGCAATGATAGTTCAGAGCTGCTTAAATATTTTGAAATGGAGAAACGTTAATTTGCTGATCTTTCAGGGTACATTCTAGTACCTTTTCAGCTATACAAATATGAAAGTTTAACAGCTACAGGAACAACATGATTGAAGTTGTTACTTGTTTAGCAGAGGAAGAATACATGTGTATTCCTCTTCCCACATTACAAATGCATTTAATTTCCCCCATTTTATCTAATCAAGCTGTGAAAATGTGTTGATGTACGTAAAAGACTAACTTCCAATATTGCTCTGATTACCTCTTTTGGCTTTAATGGAATAGTTTATATAATGATGCTTCTTTGAAGTATAAATATGTATACCTATGTAATTTAGGAATGCTGAAACTCAAAAATAAAAATGTGATACATTGAAGGGTATCAGTCTGTAGATGTGGTGGCTGCCCTACTTTTAATTTTTCAGGCTAAGAATATTTTCTTTAAGTACAGAAAATACCTGTTGATCCTTTCAGAAATGTACTGTCCTTGTAACTTTCTGTGCACTTGTGGTGCTTCCCATGATGACTAGGTCAGGAACTATTGCTAGCTAGTGTTTCTTCCACCTATAGCAGCCGCCATTCTCTTAAGGGAAGCAAGCCTACCACTAATTGGTCACTCCACGGTCTTAGAACACAATGCTAAAATTCCTGGCAGCAGAACACAAAGATGGAGGGAAGATATAATGGAGAACGTCCCTGAGGCTGTTCAAGGTCAGGGCTGGCTGCTGGCAAGCATGATCTAGTAAACATTTCTGAAGTCAAGGATGGCGGCAACCATGCAAAATCCAGAAGACAAGACTGAGGTCTGGGTGGGCAGTGGATCAGTATAATCCAGTAAAGGATCCAAGGTCAAGGCAGGCAGCAATTCAATGAGAGTAATCAATAATCTGAGCAGGGGCAGCAACATGGAATCCAAGGCCAAGATAGGTCAGGGACTGGCAGGAGTACAGATATAGAGCCAGGAAGCAGCAACGTTGCCAAAAGCCCAGAGATCTGGACTTGTGATAATCAAGTAGTGTACCAGAGCCACCCAACCAATCAGGAGGGAGGAAGAAGGGTAGACCAGGCTTCCAGCAGCAGAGTAAGCACATCTCGCTCTCCTAACTGTACTAAACTGATAATCAGATTTCCAACATAGCAGAGAAGAGGGAGTGTTTGTGATCCTTCTAAGCCTTAGCCCAACAATAATCTGAGCCTGTGGTTCTTGCCATACTTAATATGGTTCATCTTGCCTAACCACCAAAACTGTCTAGTTACTACAATAGGTAACCACTCTATATTAAGAGCCCTCACTCCAACAAACAACAAACAGATTCAGGACTGAGTTGAACTCAAATATTGTTTGAGTTCTTGACCTTCTTTATGCCCTTCTCTTCTAGACCTATTTACAGTGCCTTGAAAAAGTATTTGTTATTTGTTGTTATTTTCCACATTTTGTCATGTTACAACTAAAAACATAAATTTATTTTATTGGGATGTTATGTGATAGAACAATACAAAGTGGCACATAATTGTGAATTGGAAGGAAAATGATAAATGGTTTTAATTTTTTTTACAAATAAATATCTGAAAAGTGTGGTGTGCTTTTGTATTCAGCACCCTTACTCCGATACCCCTAACTAAAATCTAGTGGAACCAATTGCCTTCAGAAGTCACCTGTTTGTAATTTAATCTCAGTATAAAAACAGCTGTGCTGTGAAGCCCTCAGAGGTTTGTTAAAGAACCTTAGTGAACAAAAAGCATAATGAAGGCCAAGGAACACAATGGACAGGTCAGGGATAAAGTTGTGAATGAGTTTAAAGCAGAGTTCAGTTATGAAAAATATCCCAAGCTTTGAACATCTCACAGAGCAATGTTTAATCCATCATCTGTAAATGAAAAGAGTATGGCACAACTGCAAACCTACCAAGACAAGGCCATCTACCTAAACTGACAGGCCAGGCAAGGAGAGCATTAATCAGAGAAGCAGCCAAGAGGCCTGTGGTAGCTCTGGAGGAGCTGCAGAGATCAGGTGGGAGAATCTGTCCACAGGACAACTATTAGTTGTGCACTCCACAAATCTGGCCTTTATGGAAGAGTGGCAAGAAGAAAGCCATTGTTGAAAGAAAGCCATAAGAAGTCCTGTTTGCAGTTTGTGAAAAGCCATGTGGGGGACACAGCATGCTTTTTTCAGCAGGGACAAGGAAGCTGGTCAGAGTTGATGGGAAGATGGATGGAGCTAAATACAGGGCAATTTTAGAAGAAAACCTGTTAGAGTCTGCAAAAGACTTAAGACTGGGGTGGAGGTTCACCCCAGCAGGACAACAACCCTAAACATACAACCAGAGCTACAATGGAATGGTTTAGATCAAAGCATATACCTGTATTAGAATGGCCCAGTCAAAGTCCAGACCTAAATTCAATTGAGAATCTGTGGCAAGACTTGAAGATAGCTGTTCCCAGATGCTCTCCATCCAATCTGACAGCGCTTGAGCTATTTTGCAAAGAAGTATGGGCAAAAATGTCACTCTCTAGAGATGCACAAAGCTGGTAGAGACATACCCAAAAAAACTTGCAGCTGTAATTGCAGTGAAAGGTGGTTCTAAAAAATATTGACTTGGGGGGGCTGAATACAAATGCATGCCACACTTTTCAGATATTTACTTGTAAAAAAATTGAAAATAATTTACCATTTTCCTTCCACTTCACAATTATGTGCCACTTTGTGTTAGTCTATTACATAAAATCCCAATAAAATACATTTATGTTTTTGGTTGTAACAAGAAAGGATGAATATTTTTTCAAGGCACTGTATGTTCTCTATGTCTTGTGTTTAGGTGTTTTTCCACCGAACACCCTCCCTTTGCATTTTACATTTTAAAATGCAAAACTTGAATAAAGCATCATAGTATGACAGCATTGCCCCTCTGTAAATCTCTGTGTAGTGCGTTGATATTGTCACTCTAAAGCAGGAAGGGTGTTATTGGCTTTAAATGCAAAATGCATGGCACACAGCTATGCTGTCCTTCTTTTATTCCTAGGGACGCTGGGATGGATCAGAGCAGTTCTGTTTGGTCAGAGGTAAGGGCAAGAAAGCTGGAGGCAGAGTGTGCAGGAACCTGGCATTGCAAACATGATCTACCGATCGCAGGGGAAAATAATAAATGCACATTTTTTTCCTGCAAAAATATATTCATTATTATTTTTCGCAGAAAGGAAAGCAAAGGGCCACATTTGGCTTGAGAGTGACTTTTTGGAGACCACTGCTTTGGAGAATAGCTGAAGAGTTCCGCTGTTAGTGTGCAATAGTAAAGCTGAAGCTATATATATATACTATATTCATAGAATTAGGTATCTGTCAATAATCCTGTTTTTTATGGTGTACAAATAATGGGAACAAATGAGAGTATACCTTCATTATACCTAAAGCCTAGTGACTATGTTGTACTTTTTTTAGCCAGTTGTGTGTCAACATTTCAGCTAGATGCATGAGTAGATAAAGACACACATTTCTTTTAAAATGTGGTGTTGAAGATTTTGATAAGTGTAACCATTTTAGTGTATTGCTCTATTTTTTTTGATTAAGAAGAAAAAAGGAATGGTTTAAGATGGAAGCACTATGGTAAGATCCATTAGCAAAGGCATGAGTGCCCATTGTAAATAGCTTACATCAATTTGCATTCCTGTCTGAGCTTGTTAACTGTAGATTAAAAAAAAGTCATATTTCATAAATCCTGATTAGATAAAACTACATTAACAACAAGTGTTTACACAAATTTTTGGAAAGACATCGAACAGTTAAAGACCAATAATCACTTTGTTATCATGCATAGAAGATTAGCTAGTGCATCTCAACATTACATCTTTTAAGGAGAATTGACACAATATTAATATTTTGTTTGGTCTTCTTTAAATCATGGGATTATGCTAGGAGAAAATAAGTTGGCCATCAGGCTGTAAAATATGGTCATATGAAAATATCTATACAGTTAAAAAACTCACATTGTAGCAGGGATTGCTGAAATACTATATACACTTCAGCCCTCCTCCTCCATACCCCTCAGCCCTGATTGGGTGGAGGTAATCAGTTACACCCTCTAAAGGGTCCACAAAAAAAGCTGAATCCTTGTTAACTACTTTTAATTTTTATTACCATTTATTTTACTGTTGCTGTTATTTTGTCTATTTTGTGATTTTTTTTCTGTAAATATTTTTCTTGCACAGTTTTCCCTTTCGTTTCATTAAAGAGCTTTTTTAAATTCTGACATGGAAGGAAAGCTGCACGCCGATGACGTCTCTATCCCTGGGGACCACCTCTCTCTGACATGTTTCACCCTTACTGGCTTAATCAGGGTGATACATGTTAGAGAGGAGTTGTTTTCATGCAGAGACACATTTGCAGCAGCAGAAGCCTGGAGGGGTGACTTTTTCATGTCTCACTGATGTTTTAAAATTGTTAAGTCTTATGTCTAAATACTCTAAATAAAAATAAAAATCTCCATGCCTTTGAAGAGCTCTTCAATAAAAAAAAACAAAAAAACAGGTTGTGTAACTCCCTCCTGCGATACCACTAATACAACCTATGTTCACAACCCCTAAATCTAAATATGTGTCAAAAATTAAAGAAACTCTGCCCTCTTGTGACATCATGAGCCCATCATACCCAAGTCGGACCAAAGTAGTGCAGGAACCTTTTCAAAAGTCGGACCGACACAAGTTGGATCAGTTAAGATGGCTCACATAGAGAAACATTGATTTTTACAAGTCATGCGACTTGTGCTCTCAAAAATGGAGGTATTGTTGCACCAGCGTGAACCGGGCTTAAAGGTGCAGCTTTGCATTGTATTAGAATGTCCACCTTAGAGTAAGTGTGACACTGACAGCTGCAAGCCATCGATGGTGATTAGCAAGTGTGGTATGAGGATCCATTACCAGAGTTCACAAGATGCCCATACACAGAGCAGCCATCAGAAATTTTGGGGCCCGACCCCCCAAAATTCTCCAGAATTTTAATGAATATATTCATTATTATTTTTCGCAGAAAGGAAAGCAAAGGGCCACATTTGGCTTGAGAGTGACTTTTTGGAGACCACTGCTTTGGAGAATAGCTGAAGAGTTCCGCTGTTAGTGTGCAATAGTAGAGCCGAAGCTATATATAATACTATATTCATAGAATTAGGTATCTGTCAATAATCCTGTTTTTTATGGTGTACAAATAATGGGAACAAATGAGAGTATACCTTCATTATACCTAAAGCCTAGTGACTATGTTGTACTTTTTTTAGCCAGTTGTGTGTCAACATTTCAGCTAGATGCATGAGTAGATAAAGACACACATTTCTTTTAAAATGTGGTGTTGAAGATTTTGGTAAGTGTAACCATTTTAGTGTATTGCTCTATTTTTTTTGATTAAGAAGAAAAAAGGAATGGTTTAAGATGGAAGCACTATGGTAAGATCCATTAGCAAAGGCACGAGTGCCCATTCTAAATAGCTTACATCAATTTGCATTCCTGTCTGAGCTTGTTAACTGTAGATTAAAAAAAGTCATATTTCATAAATCCTGATTAGATAAAATTACATTAACAACAAGTGTTTACACAAATTTTTGGAAAGACATCGAACAGTTAAAGACCAATAATCACTTTGTTATCATGCATAAAAGATTAGCTAGTGCATCTCAACATTACATCTTTTAAGAAGAATTGACACAATATTAATATTTTGTTTGGTCTTCTTTAAATCATGGGATTATGCTAGGAGAAAATAAGTTGGCCATCAGGCTGTAAAATATGGTCATATGAAAATATCTATACAGTTAAAAAACTCACATTGTAGCAGGGATTGCTGAAATACTATATACACTTCAGCCCTCCTCCTCCATACCCCTCAGCCCTGATTGGGTGGAGGTAATCAGTTACACCCTCTAAAGGGTCCACAAAAAAAGCTGAATCCTTGTTAACTACTTTTAATTTTTATTACCATTTATTTTACTGTTGCTGTTATTTTATCTATTTTGTGATTTTTTTTTTCTGTAAATATTTTTCTTGCACAGTTTTCCCTTTCGTTTCATTAAAGAGCTTTTTTAAATTCTGACATGGAAGGAAAGCTGCATGCCGATGACGTCTCTATCCCTGGGGACCACCTCTCTCTGACATGTTTCACCCTTACTGGCTTAATCAGGGTGATACATGTTAGAGAGGAGTTGTTTTCATGCAGAGACACATTTGCAGCAGCAGAAGCCTGGAGGGGTGGCTTTTTCATGTCTCACTGATGTTTTAAAATTGTTAAGTCTTATGTCTAAATACTCTAAATAAAAATAAAAATCTCCGTGCCTTTGAAGAGCTCTTCAATAAAAAAACCCAAAAAAACAGGTTGTGTAACTCCCTCCTGCGATACCACTAATACAACCTATGTTCACAACCCCTAAATCTAAATATGTGTCAAAAATTAAAGAAACTCCGCCCTCTTGTGACATCATGGGCCCATCATACCCAAGTCGGACCAAAGTAGTGCAGGAACCTTTTCAAAAGTCGGACCGACACAAGTTGGATCTTTTAAGATGGCTCACATAGAGAAACATTGATTTTTACATGTCATGCGACTTGTGCTCTCAAAAATGGAGGTATTGTTGCACCAGCGTGAACCGGGCTTAAAGGTGCAGCTTTGCATTGTATTAGAATATCCACCTTAGAGTAAGTGTGACACTGAAAGCCTTCGATGGTGATTAGCAAGTGTGGTATGAGGATCCATTACCAGAGTTCACAAGATGCCCATACACAGAGCAGCCATCAGAAATTTTGGGGCCCGACCCCCCAAAATTCTTCAGGGCCCGCCCACTGGTCGTCCCACCGAATCCGCCCACAGGCCACCCCACTGAGTCCTTCGGTGCACCCACTTTTATTTTAACACTCTTACACCTTTGGAGACTGGAGGGATGGATGGTGCTGGGCGTGGGTGGGGATGTGTTGTGGAGACTGGAGGGATGGAGTAGATGCTGGGTTGGGATGAAGATGATTGAGTTGCATTGTGAAAATGGATGAGGATGACTCTGGGTGGGGATGAGAATTACTTAGTGAAGAGGTTCTCCAAAATGTAACTCTCATCTGCACCCAGAGTCATCCATTTTCACAATGCAACTCAATTATACCAGCTTGTCAGCCTCTGGGTGTCCCATCCAAGAAGGAGATAAAGTCCAAATAAAATCTGCAGGCAGCACAGGGGGCACAGGGAAACAATGGGCACAGGGGGCACAGTCAGCAGCACACATTACATTTTTGCGACTTACCCTCCATGCTGCACTCTTGGATCTATTTGCATGCACCTGTTATTGCTGTGTCCACGTGCACTGTCGACAAGCTGGCCACTATTCCTGCCCCTGTCCCGGCAAATCAGATTGCAAGCAAACCCAGCAGCAGCCAGCAGGCTCCGCCTCAGCAGGGAATGGATGAGGAGCGAGCGCTGGCCATGATCACCTGCTGCTGGGGATGTTGCCAGTCTGAAAGACGGCATCGACTGGTGCTCGGGTAGTGGGCTTGTTACATTTCATATAAAAGGAGAACAATCAGCGCAAACAAATAAAGGATGGCTACAAGCTGAACACTATAGGTAATCACAAAGCCTAAAAATACTAGTTGAAACTATTTTAGTGCAGCGCAAAAAATTCAAAAAGAACAAAGTCCATAACACATTAAAGGACTCGAGAGTTCAAGGGAAGAGGATAGATCCCTCGTGACAGGAAGGAGAACAAATTCTTCTGTAATAAATTGGTGACAATATCCTCCACCACAGACACACAGATGCGCTTACCAGATCAGGTGGACCTCTTGTTATAGGAGGTCATATACGCATGTGTCTGCTGAGACGTAGACGAACACTACACAACCGCTGCTTGAATCTCCCTCCTGCACATGTAGCAGCTTCAATGAGAACTCTCGAGTGTGTTATGGACTTTGTTCTTTTTGAATTTTTTGCGCGGCACTAAAATTGTTTTAATTTGTTACATTTCATTACTGTGTGCAGAATACTTACAAAATGCTCCACATAGCCATAGCCAGTGGGGGGGACGGGACTTGGGAGGGGCAGGTGAAAGTAGGTGGCGGAGGCTTGTCTTGTTTATGCTTCTCTGCAGCGGCATGCAGATTAGTGGCGGAGCTGGTACAAGATGAATTTCATGTTCTGCTGTAGGTGGGAGTGGACCCTGGGCAGCCGGGTTCCTAGGGACACTCGGGCCCCTTACATGAGGCCCCCTGTTGGCGGCCCTGCCCATACACATCAACATCACTGCCAGATTTTATTTCCTTCAGATTTCTGAAGTGAAACACATTGCTGATTAGGTGTTTTTCCTGAAAGTAGCACTATAATTATACACTGAATCATGCAAGCACTTGTATAATGCAGACCCCCATAAACTGAGAACACCTATGGAGCAGTCAAGATTTGCTATGAGCTAACTAACAGCTGCCCATGTTTCTCACGCACACCTCATTCCTACAAAGAAAACTGCAGACAGGACAGAGTTCAGATATTTTATTAGGAAACTGTCTCTATGTTATCCAGTCAGCAAAAACATAGGCAGTCAGCTCTGGCTGGACAGGAAAACCCCCCAGTAGAAATCCTGTTTCAGCCACCCACAGGCAGGGGCCCAGATAGTGTGCAGAACAGGGCAAATTCTCAGTAGAACACCATTTATAACCATGTGTCAGATGACAGCTTCTAGAGTTCTGCCGAATTGCTCCTTAGATTGCTTTTAAAACCATTAATTTAAATGGTTTTCTTAGAATGATTCAATTCATAATTGTCTTAATATTTTTGGTGGAAAGTGAACAAGTATCACTTTTTGTTGGGAACAGCTTCAAGTAATATATTTGTCTTTTTGATTAATGATGGTTGATTATTACTTGGCAAGCTTAGCTCCTACATAGGTTACTACAGTGCAGCTGTGATGACAGTCTTATCATTATAAAACACATGGGCATGCGATGGAAATGTTACAAGACTAGCTTGTTCAATTAATATGTGCTATTCTTGTAAACTTAAAATATATTCAATAATCAAACAATATGTTTGGACACTTTAGCAACATATTTTTTTAGGAATCATTCTAGTGATCTTTGTTTAATGTGAATAGTAAAGTTTGCTACAAATTAACTAAAGTTAGCAGTGCTATCAAACTGAACATTTCTAGCTGAAAAAAATACATGCAGCCCTTTCGGTGCTATGAATATGCAGATGTGGACCTCTCCTCCCTATATAAGAATACTGATCTTGCAGTATAGGTCAGCCTTAATAATCATCAGCAAAATAAGTTAATTCCTCTTTATACTTTATTATAAGACAGGAGCACTGTAATAACACAATCTTTAACTCACCCATAGTTGGCTTTAACCATAGCTGAGTTTATTTGTAGTTAGGGCCTAGCCATACATGTGAAGATTGCTCTCGTTCAGCCCCACTGGCTGAATGAGAGAAACCAACTGCTGATTATAGAAATAACTAACCAAACTTTTCTGTGAAAACATGGCTTTTGGGTTATTAGAATCAAAGCACTGCTAGTTACCATAAGGACAAGCAAGCCAGATAGTCTAGCTATCTTATCCCACAACTGGGAATGTATTTATAATATTTGGAAGATTAAAAAGTAACTCCACTTTTGTTGAGAAAAAAACATTTCCCTCTGGGTGATCTATATACATTACAAAGATTCTAACAAACTTTGTTGCAGATTTGTTATTCTGAAGAAATCCCTGTGTGTTTGTCTGTGTCAATGTGGTAAATTAATCTAATGGGAGTGGTTTCCTAATTATCAATCAGCTGCAAAAATTGCAGTGTCTGCAAAATAAATTTTTGTTGCAGGGGATGCCTGATGTGACTTGTATCTTAGTGTAGACTTCTGGAAAGATCAGGGAGCCAATCACACAAGCAGGAAATTATGTTTCTGGGGGACGTTATATATACATTCCATACATTATACCTCCAAGAAGCCAAATTTCATTGCATTGTGAAAAAAATTACAGAGCTGCAGATTGAAAGGGAAATGTCATTTTTAATAGCATTCAATTACAATATGACTTGTGTCACATAATACTATATTATTTATCTTTTATTTGCTATTTTTTTCCCAAGAAAGTGGAGTTAACCTTTAAATATTGCATACTTGTGCTCATACTATGGACATTAAAATATTTACATAATTTGCAAGCAGTAAAAGAGTTTTAAACCAAGCCATCCCTGACCACACTAGCTGCTTGTACTGTGAAGTAATTAATTCACAAAATTATCAAAGATCACAGCAAAGCCTAAGGAACGTTATTCTCAGCCATGTGACTGTAATTTTAAAATCTCACAGAAAATAACTTTTTTGAAAATAAGTTTTCTCATCCTGATGTGTTAGATGTGTGATTTGAGCCCCAGAATGTAAAGTAGGGGATCAGTCCATTTCAAACAGCTTAAAGTACCATTTATTTATGTACTATACAAGGCTGGCAGGCTGGCATGATTCTGTTTTCCATAAGAGAAGGGAGCTAAGATTTTGGTGCCTCTTTTGTAAACCTTAAAGATTTGTATTTATCATCAATGCCTATAACTACAGGGGTGAGTGAGGGATTGTTTTTAAGTTTAAGGTGCTTTTACTGCTTGTTAAGAATATGTAAATACTTTTGTATGCTTAGTCTGTGCACCAGTTCACTTTAAAGTGTAAGTCCAGGCAAAACCTCTAAACCTGCTCTCTGCCACATTCAAGATTTTTTACCAGCATAAACATTTTTCCTCCATTAGCTACACTCGAGACAGATTTGTAAATAATAATGTAAGAGTGTCTAGGCATTTTCTATGGATGTCTTTGGATGCTATTAGTAGAGTAGTTTAGCCAAGGTTAGCTTGATGAAGAGTCTCCAAGAAACAGCTTGAGACTGTGGCCTGGCTAAATGAAGCTTGGGATCTCAAGCACTGATTGCCTTTGCCACAATCCTCTCCAGAATCAGAAATAATGATGATGGTTTGTAACCAAATTGTTCTACAATAGTTTAGGGGAAAATTTATTCTTCCCTTAAATCAGCCTAAGATGCTCTATGGGGCACTGTATTTGCACACTATATGGAGACACATTATATGAACACCACCAGAGCTGGGGCATTAGAGGCATTTACAGACCTGTGACCATGGCATATTCACAGCCTGTACCTGTAGTTATATGGTTAATATTAGATGCAAAGTAACAGATTTAATTACACCAATACAATTCAAGCACAATCAATACAAATTCAATGAGATTAGCAGGACCAAACAGAAATTATCTTTAAAACCACTGTCAAGAATGAGATTATTTTGCACTATATGAATATATAACATTGGTAAGTAGGGTATAGCACCATTTCAAACAATTGAGTAAAAAAAAAGAATACAATAAACAGTATTTTATTAAAAAAAAGGCACTGCATGGTGAAAAGAAACATTAAACAATCCCTCCCCACCCACGCAAAAATAAAATAACATAAGCATCATACAATGGAATTACTAAACAAATTAAATGAGACATACATCTGCTAAAACCTTTTGTGCCCAATAACTGAGAATGCATTGTACAACATCCTTGATTCTATCATGGTGCAAAACATAATAGTGTTCACATAAAGTTAGTCAAGTAGGCTCCAAATCTCTTACACAATTTGTAATTAATAGTTTCCATGCGGTTGGTTGCCATGAAAGCCATGTTTTTTTGTGAATGATTGTGTAAAAAACAAACAAAAAAAAACCTATGTGCCATATTATGTAAATCACAAAGTAACTTTATAGACTATGCCAGGTACCTCAGAAAACAACAAATAGAAAAACCTTGTGAAAGGTGGTCAACCTCTATTAAAAAAAAATGTCAAAAAAGCAGATACAGTACATGAAACTATTGATTGTACCAGCAAATGTGATTTTTATATTAAATTACTGAATGCTTAGTATAAATTGACAATCTTTTAGCTTTTTTCAGCATGTTCCCCTGGCTACTGGTGGGCAGTGGTATCCTGCTTAGAACTCTTATTAATCAGCTGGTTTACTAAGCTCTGCTGTGCAACTGCAAAGCCACCAACTTTCAGCAATGCTGTTTTCTGCGGGTGGCCAAAGAAAGTCAGATAGCTTTTAAAAGTGGTAGCTTTGGAGTTACTTGAAGTACCACTAAAGGCATAACCGTTTTTTTTTTCATTTTGGATAGCGTGAGGGATGGTTATAACCCCTCTGAGATTTTTTTTTTATACCACCCATGCCCAATTGGGCAGATTTCCCTTCACTTTCTGTCCCATAGCTAAAACAGGAAATGAGAGAAACTCTTTCCAAAGTGAGGGAATTCCTGATTGTTACCAGGGTCACCAGAACTAGTTTCCCTATTGGGAGATTTCCCTACTGTTCTGTGGACAAATAAAAGTTCAGGATTTTATTCCATTTTCCCCTTTAGTGAATATGATAAACATGACAAATATAGAGGGCAATCTACCTAACTGGAACACAGACAACAATAAAAATCTGACAGGTTTCCTAATCCCTCTATACCCTGTCAAAAAGTTTTAAAAAAATGCCTTTAGTTATACTTTTACATTACCATAAAACAACTGATATGCAAGAGTTCCAAGTAGAATGTCCCTGTTTATCTGCAGCAGGAAGCTTAATAATTTAATAATTTAAACAAATAGGTAAGTAGGTGGGCATAATACCAGAGTTATTGCTCCAACATAAAATATTCTAGCCATACTGATTGTGAATATGTTTAGTTTTGTTTTAAAAATCCAAATTTAGTACATCAAAAAATGTTTTGATAATTTCTTATAGGAATAGAACTACTCAATCCAGTAAAGAAGGCCTGCAGGTTAAAAGAATAAAATAATTCAATCAACTTAAGTGGATGTTACCTTATCATTTTTGCAGTACATTTTTGCCCAAGTTTTACTCTTCAAATACCTGGGCTTAAAAGACCTTCATTTATACTGAGTTTCTTTGAAGTAAAACAAATTACTGCAACTTAGTTGCATTTTGTTGAATATAATAAGATAGATGAGCAAAACTTCACTGATTTATTCTATAAGTGAATTCAACCCTGCACTATACAACTAATGCATTTTTATGCCCATAGGAAAAAATGGAAACATGCAGCATGCATGTATCAAATATTTCAGTGTGTTTATCCCAACAGCAGAAATGTCAAAACCTTTATATAAGTAAAAAGAAATTTGCAGAATGAAAGATGCAAGAAAACACATGATTAAAAACCCTTACTGCACAAAAAAACTGAATTACAAATGGAGTGCAGAGATGTAAACCGCCTCTATTGATCTGAATAATTTTCCCTGTGCGTTGTGGGTTCCATATTATACAAGTTTAGTCCCACTACTGGAAGATGACACACGTGTGAATAAGGCCTACATAATATTTGTTTCTAAACAGGTTTTCCAAATTAAGATCTCCTTGATCAGTTTGTACTCACTATCTTGCAATGTATTCCAATTAAATTTTTCTATTACCATTCTTGTCTTGTGTCTTTCAGAAAATCCTTGTACCAGACAAGACACTTTGGAATTGATTTACAAAAAACAAATAGACAGTTGCACTCTGCAAGAGCAGTTGCTCCAGGGCTTAGTAAATGAGCAGAAGCTCTGCTCACTTCCATCATCCAATCATGTGCAAGCAAAAATGCTGTTTTTTTAAATTTTCCTTGCATGTGATTGGGTACTCTTTGCAAAGTGAAGCTTTATCTCATTTACTAAGCTCTGGAGTAACTGCACCTACAGAGTGCAACTGCACTTTGCAAAGTGCATAGTCTATTTGCCTTTAGTAAATCAATCCCTATGCCCACCAATGTTTCCCATTTTCATTGCTTTTAAGTTCAACATAAACTGTTCACTGGGCGAAATTCTACAAGAAACAAATGATTAACTCTTCACCATCAACTAAAAAAAAAATACAAAAACTGACTAATTAAAATAGTCAAACACATAAATGCCAATGTAACACTGAACGTAACTGAATGGGTGTTTTAATAGTAATACGACTTTTCATAAACTTGTTCATGTTGGACTTTTCAAAAATTGATTGTTTAGTTCTTTACTGCATAGTGCCTTGAGAATCAACAAAAAATGCATGCTGGTGCTGAATAGAGCTTGTCATCCATATACTGTTTAAATGCTATGATTTCAAGTCATTTCATTTATTAGCAATCAGTTAGATAGCATAAGGCCAGCCATAGATGGTTCAAATCTTGGCCTTTCAGCAGGAATCGGCCGAGATTCGAGCTATGTATGGACAGGCTTAATGTACCAAATTGATCAATCGATCAACTTGGGTACAACCAGCCTGCCGGATCTTACTTGCGATAATCACTAGTGGCTGCTATAACCGCTAGTAAAAATCACTGTCTTCTACCGGAGGGGATGGCTTCCCTCGCCCCGCCGGGAGAATACAATGATTTAGCAGGAGGGAATCCCCTGTCAACACTGTGTTGATGGGGGAATCAATTTGCACTGTGTATGGTCTGCTTAAGGCCTGAAGATGAATTAACAGGACTGTGTTTTAGTTGAGGGTCCACTGCTTTATGCACAGACGTTTGTGCAAGTCCGCCCTGAAGATAGATTGCATCTAAACAAAATAAATGATTTAAAGCTCTCCCCTGGGCCAGATGTTTCACAGTAGAACTCCCATTTTACCTTTTTTTTATTTGCTTAGTACTTAGTTCACAAAGCAAAAAATGACCAGATAACCTAGTTAAATGTTATCTCTTACTCTTTATATTGTACAGAACTAAACAATCCTAAACCCAAACTATTTCTGACTTTCTTTCATACCTTTTATAATGCCATCAAACATAACATTACAAAACATATGTAATATAAAGAGAAAAAAAATATAAAGAGTGTACATTTCCTAATAGGCAGAATACGGAAAATTTGAAACCGTGGTCAACCTGGCAGAACCATCCTCATTGCGCTAAGTGTAAGTGCAGTGTTCTTAAACTACAATACTAATCAACACATGTTGCAGATGCAGATAAATTACAACGAAAAAACACAATTCTTAAGGAACATCTGGAAATTCCATTATGTTCTAAGCTGAAGAACATAAAATTGCATAGTATGGCCATTTGTGCCACAAGCTTGCAGGTCTCTTCTGTTTTAGGTCACTATGTAAGAATGTGACCTTAATGCAACTTTGTCAGAAGAGGAACTTAGAAAGGTCTTTCTTCAATTTGACCCCTCAAACAAGTATTCATGTCTTCTCTGTGCTTTTTTTCCCAGTGGATATATATGTATGTATAGATAAGTTTTCATTTGTTTTGCATGTACTTTTTTAAAAGATAGTTTATAACTAAGGGTGGAAATGTATTTCCATTATGTAGGACAGAGGAGGAAGCCAGAGAAAGAAGAATGAATGTACTCTGTTGCGTATAATCCATTGGCTTGATCTGACGGCATTTGAACCCAAACTTGGTCATTTTCTTTAAGTTCTAGTACTGCACTTCCAGAAGCTTGGTCCATATAACCTTTTTTATATTCATCATAAGTGTAGGTAGCAGGCACATTGTTCTTATACAAAGCAACCCAGATGTTGGTGCCTTTTATGTGTACATGGTAAGCGAAATAATAGATTCCAGGCACAGTACAAGTAAACATTCCAGTAAGAGGATTATAACCATTGTGACCATTGTACAAAGTCCTTTCAAATTTTATGGGCATGCCAGATGGAGGAAATGGTGTAGACAGGATGGCAGTGAATGCAGGGGCTATTTTAGCAGACAGTTCTCCAGTGCCGTACTGAGGCTTTTCAGGTTTGTCGTTCCCAACAGAACCTCCTTCCACACCACCTTCAGGCAAGTGTAGACCAGCAATGGTTCCATCACCATATATTCCTGGTGGACCAGGTGGCCCAGGTGGACCTGGTAGCCCAGGCTGCCCATTTAAACCAGGGGGACCTGCAACTCCAGTTGGGCCCATGGGGCCAATAGGACCTGGTTCACCAGTTATGCTATTACCAGGTAGTCCAGGTAGTCCAGGCTCCCCTTTCAGACCTGGTAGTCCTTGTGGGCCTAGAGGGCCCAATGACCCCTGCAATCCCGGAATGCCTGCTGGACCTCTAGGACCTGGTTGTCCTGGAATCCCTCCTTCTCCTTTAGACCCTGGACTACCTACCTGACCTGGCAAACCTGGAAGTCCCATTAACCCACCGTCTCCCTTTGGTCCAGTTGGCCCTTGATGTCCCTGGGGTCCTGGAAGACCCCTT
Organism: Lithobates clamitans; assembly: GCA_037952925.1. NCBI lineage: Eukaryota > Metazoa > Chordata > Amphibia > Anura > Ranidae > Lithobates > Lithobates clamitans. The sequence continues at coordinate 2,608,995 of JBBGZY010000015.1, read as the reverse complement.
TCACCAGGTATCCCAGGTTTACCCACAAATCCACTGGGACCCTGGTTTCCTGGAAGTCCTGACGAACCTGGAGGACCAGTAGGTCCTACGTCACCTTTCAAGCCAGGCAAACCATTTTTTCCAGGTAACCCCATTAATCCAGGTAGTCCTGGTGGCCCAATAATTCCCTGTGGCCCTGGTTCACCTCCTTCACCATCAACACCTGGCTCTCCTTGATCTCCTGTTGCACCTGGCATCCCAGAAGGTCCACGATCCCCTTTTAAACCAGGTAGACCAGGCTTTCCATATCCTGGTGATCCTGATAAACCTGGCAAACCTCGAATGCCTGGTTCCCCCTTAGGACCCACTGGTCCTTGTAATCCTGGTAATCCATCTAAGCCTGGTTTACCAATGCCATCAACTCCAGGTTTTCCTGGTGGGCCCTGAGGTCCTTGCAGTCCCCCTAAACCAGGTGCCCCAGGTGGACCTACATCTCCTCTGTCTCCAGGAGCCCCGGGTAATCCAACTAGGCCTGGTTTTCCATTCCCTTGTGGACCAGGTGGCCCCATTGGTCCCAATGGACCTGTAGGCCCTCGAATTCCAGGAATTCCTGGTTTTCCAATCCCAGATTCTCCTTTACCACCTTTCTCTCCACGATGTCCTGGTTCACCCTTTGGCCCTGGTTCACCCCTAATGCCTGGTTGCCCAGGAGAACCTTGTACACCTGGTTTTCCATTAGAAGAAATTCCTGAAGGACCAGGAATACCAGGAGAACCAGGTAACCCTCTAGGTCCTAGTTCACCCCTCATTCCAGGCTCCCCTTTTAAACCAGGTAATCCCTTCGGTCCACTTTTACCAGGCATTCCAGGTAAACCAGGTTTTCCAATGCTGGAAAAACCAGGAGGACCAGCAGGGCCTGGTTGTCCTTGTAAGCCAGGTTTTCCAACTCCTGGTTTTCCTGGGGGTCCTGGTGGTCCTTGTGGTCCCCTTGGGCCAGGTTTTCCTTCTGGGCCAGGTTCTCCTTTAAGATCCATTGGAAGCATTGGGGGTGTATCTGTAAAGATAAAAAAGAACAAATTATAAATTTTATACGTTTTTTTTTACAAAGGTGTAAAGCTATAAACTTATAAGGTTCTGATAATTATACTGATCATCAGATCTAATTATGTATTAGACTTTGCTGCAGATATGGCTTTGCATATTTTATTATACTTGGTCATTGTATATTTGATACTAAACTCTAGACACCATATCACAACAGATCAAATATAGTTTCTAATTTTTGCCAGCATATATGGCATACTTAGCAGTGTGCATGAATGATTTTGCTTGGTGAAATTAAATCTACAAAATAAATATTAATTTTATAAATATTAGTGACCCCGCCCCCTCTGACGCTACGGGAAGCCATAGGGATGTCCCCATGTGTCAGAGGGGGCAAGGTCACCTGGCGACGTCACCGTGTGGCCCCGCCATCAGTTATAAAAGAACTGTCACCTGAGAGGACGGTCATTACGGCGGGTGCCTCCCATGGAGGCGGATCGGTGGCGTTTTTTTTTCAGTCCGTCGGCGGAGCAAGAGAAGAAGACTTTGTGGGACATTTTTATTTTTTATTTTTTAATAACGGACTTGTCCCAAGCCGTGTCATGTAATTTTTACCATTTGCACACTTTTTTATGAAATGGTAGGGGTACATTTGTACCCTGTTACCATTTCACACAGGGGGGAGGCCGGGATCTGGGGGTCCCCTTGTTAAAGGGGGCTTCCAGATTCCGATAAGCCGCAGACCCCCACAACCACCGGGCAAGGGTTGTGGGGATGAGGCCCTTGTCCCCATCAACATGTGGACATCGTGCTTTGGGGGGCTACCCCAAAGCACCCTCCCCATGTTGAGGGCATGTGGCCTGGTACGGTTCAGGAGGGGGGACGCTCTCTGGTCCCCCCCTCTTTTCCTGCGGTCTGCCAGGTTGTGGACTCAGATAAGGGTCTGGTATGGATTTTTGGGGGGACCCCCACACCATTTTTTTTTTAAATTTTGGCACGGGATTCCCCTTAAAATCCATACCAGACCCTTCAGGTCTGGTATGGATTTTGAGGGGGACCCCAACGCCATTTTTTTTACATTTTGACATGGGGTTCCCCTTAATATCAATACCAGACCTGAAGTGCCTGGTATGGAATTTGGGGGGACCCCCACGCAATTTTTTTTTAAAATTTTGGTTTGGGGTTCCACTTAATATTCATACCAGACCCAAATGGCCTGGTAATGGATTGTGGGGGAATCCCATGCCGTTTTTTTCAATGACTTTATGTGTATTGCCGGGACCAACAATTCATTATAGCCGTGAGTACTTTTAAATTACTTTTCTTCCTTTAGAAATGTCATTTTGCTCTCGGACTGTTCTAAACACGGGAAACATGCGACACTTTACAGGCATACTATAGACACCCCCCAGGTACGAAATTTAAAGGAATATTTCACTTTTATTGTTTCACTTTAAGCATTATTAAAATCACTGCTCCCGAAAAAACGGACGTTTTTAAAACTTTATTTTGCATTGATACATGTCCCCTGGGGCAGGACCCAGGTCCCCAAACACTTTTTATGACAATAACTTGCATATAAGCCTTTAAAATTAGCACTTTTGATCCCATAGACTTTTAAAGGGTGTTCCGCGGCTTTTGAATTTGCCGCGAACACCCCAAATTGTTTGCTATTCGGCGAACAGGCGAACACCCGATGTTCGAGTCGAAGTTACGTTGGACTCAAACATCGGGCTCATCCCTATTGATAAGCAACTCTATTTATTGCAGTGAAGCCAGTGTTGAGAAAAAGTCTTTGCCAGCTTGACAAATGCTTCTCGCCCCACGCCCCGCGGTCTCGATGTCCGCCGGTGGCCCGCGATCATGGCACAGAGAGGCAGAAGACGCTAACGATAACTTTTGCGCAAACCAATCAATATATGCTTATTGTGATTTTTTTTACCAAAAATATGTAGAATAATACATATTGGCCCAAACTGTGGAAGAAATTTGTTTTTTTATACATTTTTGCGGATATTTATAATAGCAAAAAGTAAAAAAATAGTGCATTTTTTCAGAATTGTCGTTCTTTTTTTGTTTAAAAAAAAAACAAAAAACGCAGAGGTGATCAAATACCACCAAAAGAAAGCTCTATTTGTGGGAAAAAAGGGACGTTAATTTTGTTTGGGTACAACTTTGCACATCCGCACAATTGTCAGTTAAAGTGACGCAGTGCCGTATTGCAAAAAAGGGCTTGGTCAGGAAGTCCGTAAATCCTTCCGGGGCTGAAGTGGTTAATTTCCAATAAAACCATGGTGCGTGGTTAAGAGGTTTTAGCCAGTTTCTATATGCAAACCATATTTTTTGGCATGCCCTGTTTTAAACACAATGCTTTAGAGCACATCACAGCATTTTAACTGGAATGAGGTCAAGACTCTCACATGGCCATTCTAAAATTCAGATTTCTTTCTGTTTGAGCCACTCTCAAGTTGACTCATTCCTATGAACATTTCAATGCAAATGAAGTCAGGACAGGAATTGATATGATTTGAGTAGGTGAGGTAGAAAAAAAATCCTACATCATTATACATCCTTTACTTCCTTTCACTACTGGGATAATGGCTTTGCGTTTGCATGCACTGTTCTCTCCAAAAAAAATATTGTGGAAAAGTTCAACCTTTTTTTTCCTGAGATGGGCAGAAATATTTCTTCCGCCTTGGAAAACTTCCATAAACACCACTCCTGTTTATTGTTTTCCTTGGGTAGACTCATGAATGCAGACATCATTGTGAGAAATTAAACTTACCTAAACCCTTGTTGCTAGGCAGTCTTCCTAATCTGCCTCTTCCTATTCCGCGGTGAGTTCTTCTCGGTGAGTGGCCCCGTTGTCTTCTGAGAACTGTGTGTGTTCTCAGAACACCACAGGGCCATTCACAGAACGGAGTGCAGTAGGAAACTGGCAGTGAAGCCGCAAGGCTCCACTGCCTGTTTCCCTTTCCTAGGATGGTGGTGCCGGGACCCAAGAGCTGAGGACACCTAGGACACCATTTATAGTCAGCAGCTACAGTGTTAGTAGCTGCTGACTTTAAATTTTTTTTTTTAGGACGGAATCCCGCTTTAAGTGTCATCCGTGTGTTCCCCTTTATCACTTTCAGGATTGTATAGAGTGCCCTTGAATTGTCTTTGTGAGACACCCATTACTAGGGAGAATTGCAACAGTGCTGAATTTCTTACTTTTGCAAATAATATGCTTGATATAGAAATCATTTAGAAACTTATGCTGGGATCCCCCCAAATCTTTTTTGATTGGATCATGTTGCACCAGAAAAAAAACGGTGTGGAAGGGGGAATCACTTCCGCAGTGCTATTCTATTCTGCCGGTGGGGAGCCTTCCTTGCCAGCAGAATACAATGATCACATGCAAGAAATCAGACAGGCTGGTTGTACTTAATTGAATGAATAAATTGACTTCAGTACAACCAGCCTGCTCATAGATGAATTAAATCTCAGCTGATTCCTGCTGAACCAGACGAGATTCGATCAATCTTTGGCCTGCTTTCCTGTTTTGCAGTCTCAAAGCTGTAAACATTTTGGAGAAAATGGAAAAATCAAGTGTGCTACATTGTTTGTAAGAAGTGTTATTAAACCCAGGATCCGGTCTCCCACAGTACACAGAACATGGAAATGCAATTATTTTACTGTTGTGGGTTTAGTAACACTTTAAGCAATACGGCTTGGTCAGCAACTTGTACCCAACCTGTGATTGGACAATAAAGGACAATCAGGACACCCATGAGGTCATCATATCACTCTGCTGTCTCTTCCTATGACTGAGAGCAATATACAAAGAAAAGGGTGTTCTAATAGACTTTCCCAGTGTGTGAAGAACAGATTAATATCCTTACTTTAGCTCTGTACAAAATACATATTTGTGCAAATAGTTAGATTAAATTATGTATTTTATATCTCCCATGAGTGTAACATTAAAATGTTACTAAACCCTGCATTCACTATATCTGGTTTCCCACAGTACACGGAATGTGGAAATGCAATTATTTTAGTAAATATAAACTGCTAAATACCTTTTCTCATCAGCAGTTGTAGCAGTCTTGTGACTTCTATTAGTGTCTAAGTAAAGCGTGTAGGAGGAGTTTTAATTTTCCCCTGATTGTCCTATAAGACTGCAGGGCCCCTGGGCCTTTGTCTGAACAGTGCTGATTTGCCCTGTGCTGATCAAATGCACTCTCCCAAGAAACAAAAAACTCTCTAGCAATACAAACCAAGCTGAGCATTTGCAGCTTGTCTCCTAATGCTCTGTTCTATCAGGAAATAGACTGGAGTCAGTGGGAGAAAAGGAGGATCAGAGAAGACAGGATGAAACAGCCTTTATACACAATGCAGAGGATTAACCCCTTAGGTTCCACAGTGAGTATAACAAGCATGCTTTACTGCATATACAGACTGATTTTACTGTTATGAGTTTAGTAACACTTTAAGGGTGTAAGTAAAACTAAAGTGCTTCCACAAAGTATTTTTTAAATGTTTTCACACTACCAAACATAGGAGCTTGGTGATGACATGTATCTAGCGCCAATATAAAAATTGCTGCTTTAATATCTATGATACAACTTCACATGGGCAGAAGGCCAACCTGGGAAGTCTATAGCATCAATCAACCACGGCTGCTGTTTGAGTTTTACCATGATGAAGCATGACCCAAAAGTAAACATTTACTGAGCAATTCTTCATGTTGACTTGCTCATGCAACAAAGCCACTGATGTTATTTCAAAATGTATTTCTCGAAAAGATCATTTTCTTTCACAGCATTGCCCATTTAATAGAAACATGTCAGTAATCATTTCTACCCTTTTAGTTGAAGATAAAATAGTTTTTGGTGAACATTAACACATCACTAAACATAATTTTGTTAAATGCAAGCAGTGTATTTTTTCAATTTTAGCTTGTATCAGCCTTCTGTAGTCCTTTGTACATCAAGGCTGGAGTATAAAAGGAGGAAGCGACACAAAGAGCAAGTCAGTTCATGTGCTGACAAGATGCATGCTGATAGGAGGAGAAAACAGAGTGACAGGGAGATGAGCTCATTACTGCGCTACTTCTCCAGTCACAGGCTGGGGGACCTGTCCGCACTGAGGAAGCTGGATGTATGATTCTGGCTATCAGACAGAAGACATCTAGTGGTAGAAATGAAGTACTGTCAGAGACAGCTATTGATGCAGAGGTAAATAATGCAGAAAAGGCAAATTTTTATTTTATCTTTTGTTAGGATATTCAATTGTGTCTTGTTATTTGTGACTGGAGTTCTGCTTTAAATTTTTAGTTATTTCTACAAAATCAAAACTTTTACTGTAACCTTTTAACATTAGTGGTTCCATTATGGTTTGTTTGCAAAGTATACTGAGCATGCGACTAAAAAAGCCCATCAGCTGCTAATCTACATGACTGTCTCTCTTCTTTTTTTTTTTTTGTTTTAATTCAGATTTTATTTTTATTTTTTTTTCAAATATAACGTTTATTCAACTCCAAACAGGGGCAAGGACCCCAAGGTACAAACATTGGCAAGAATACAAAACAAGTTACAATGGCACTTGCAGATACGCAAAATAATCTTTACTAAAATACTCTGTTTAGGTAGCCCTGAAATTATAAATTATTCAATAATTTCTGATGAGGTACAATTTGCAAAATTCAATGTCTGTGAACAGTAATCTGCCTTTGGGATAGTCCTCACCTACTTTTTCAACTTTTCATAGTTCATAGGAAAGTAAAAGAGGGAAAGATTAGGGGATTAGGGATAAGAAAAGAGAGAAAGGGGGGAAGAAGACATGGGGAAAGAAGACATGGCGGTCACTAAGTCAACACATCTGTCACAAAATAGTGGGGGTGACGCCCCAGTGATTACTCGGAGATGGATGAGGAGCATAATAGCTGCTGTCCCTCATCTGAATAAATGAAAAGATTCCAGATGTCCCAAGTTTTCTTATAAACCTCTTGTTTATGTTGTGCAGTGAAGATCAGATCTTCCATTTTCTTAATTTCTTCAATTCTCCGTAACCATAATGCTATGGCCGGTGGGTGGCTTTGTTTCCACAACGTTAAGTAGATGGTGTATCAGTGACTTTTTGTATGCCTTGATGGGAATAGAGGAGAGGTGTAGAAGCCAAAATGCTGGGTCGTCAGGGACAACATAGTCGGTGAACTTCTGGGTGATACGTCTGACTTCAACCCAGTAGTCCTTTAGTTTAGGACACGACCAAAAAATATGAATCAGGGTTCCCTCTCCCTCCATACATCGCCAGCACTGCCCGGAGGTAGACGGAAAACATTTCTTAAGTCTAGAGGGAGTCAAATACCAGCGAGTAAATAATTTTAAATTGGTTTCTTGTACTTTGCAGCAGAGCGAAGATTTGAGGGAGAGGGAAATGATTCCTTGTCTTTGTGTGGGTGAGAATGTACAGTGTAAGTCCCTTTCCCACCTAGCTAAGCAGGGTAAATGTGGTTGTGTCGTAGGTGAAATCAATAATAGATATGTTTGGGATAGAATGTGGGCTAGCGGGGTATCCTCTGAGCATAGGGATTCAAACGGTGTTTGCTCCCTTGCGAAGACCTTCGGGTCAGGAAGGGAGTGTAAGAAACGATGTAGTTGTATAGCTTTCCAGAGGGGAAGGTGGTATAGCCCAGCTGGATTACATAAGTCTGAGATGGACGGCCATTTCCCTTCAATAACAAATTTAGCTGCATGATCTCTGCCTGAGTCTCTGAGAGAGGTAAACTCCATCGGGCCTAATCCCGGTTCAAACTTAGGGTTACCCAGTATAGGAAAAAGGGGAGAATTTTTGGACGTGAGAGACATATGGAACGCAATTTGGGAGCCATCTTTCAAAGTGGTACCAATGAGTGGGTGAGATTTCAGGCCATGTGAAAGGTCATTATAACACCACATTGCCCCCCCCCCCCCAGAGGGATACTAGATTGTGATTGTTCGAGCTGTACCCATAGTTTGGATAATTTATTTCTCCTCCAGTCAAGTATGCGTCCCAAATGTGATGCTAGATAGTATATTCGTATGTCAGGTAATGCCAGTCCACCATGCTGTTTAGGAAGGGTCATCTGTGTCCGACGTAGTTGAGGTCTTTTATTAGCCCATACAAATCTGGTAAACAATGAGTGGACCTGTTTGAAAAAAGGTGAGGGGATATGTATAGGGAGGGCTTGAATGAGATAAATGAATTTCGGTAATATACTCATTTTCAGGAGGTTACATCTCCCAAGCCAGGATTGGAAACCTGTGTGCCACCTGTCCAGCAGGACACGGGTCTTTGTCAATAAGGAGAAAGAAAAGAAAGTAAGAAGATAAGAAAATTTAGCTCAAACGTACGTGTGATATCAGAAGGGTTATTCGTACCTAGATATTTTAGCGCAGTCTCAGTCCATCTAAAGTGGAAGTTTGATTGGAGATCTAGGAGGGTGTGGGATGGAATCGCAATGCCCATCGCCTCGGATTTAGAAAGATTAATATTCAAATGGGAGATTGCCCCATAGGTTTTAAATTCTCTCATGAGATTTGGTAGAGAAATTCTGGGATTTGTTAAGGAGAATAGGAGGTCATCCGTGTAAGCTGATATTTTGCAGTGGGAGCTACCTATTTGAAGGCCAGTGATATCTGGATTTGCTCTGATAGTGCAAAGAAAGGGTTCTAGGGAGAGGGCAAAGAGGAGGGGAGATAGCGGGCACCCCTGTCTAGTTCCATTTCCAATGGGGAAGGGGTTTGAAAGTACCCCATTGACTTTTACTTGGGCTAATGGGTTTGAATATATATTGCAAATCCATTTCATCATTCTGTCTCTTAAGCCAATATGACGGAGAACTGAGAACATGTAGTCCCAATTCACCCTGTCAAAGGCTTTTTCGGTGTCTGTACTAAGAAATACGCTGGGAATCTTATTCGCCTTTGCTACTTGGGTAAGATTGAGGACCTTAATGGTATTGTCCCTCGCTTCCCTTGAGGGGATGAACCCAACTTGGTCTAAATGAATTAGGGAGTTAAGATGGTGAGCTAGTCTGGATGCAATTATTTTTGAGAATAGTTTGAGGTCCACATTTAAAAGGGATATGGGTCTATAACTGCCGCAAAGACCTGGGTCTTTCCCCTCCTTATGGATTAAGGAGATATGGGCTTTAAGCATTTCTTTGGGAAAGTTGGAAGTAACTCCTAAGGCATTAAAAAATGTCACCAAGCGTGGGCCTATAATTGGTAGGAAAGTCTTGTAATATTAAACCGTGTATCCGTCCGGGCCTGGGGCTTTACCTATCTTCATGGAATTCAACGCTGCTTGCAGTTCTTCTAGCGTGATTGGTTCGTCAAGTAATATCTGAGTTTCCGTCGGTAGTGAAGGGAGATGGGAGTCAGAAATATACTGGTCAATGTTGGTCTGATTGGATGGTGAGCTGGGTAGGTTGTATAAATTTGAGTAAAAATCCTCAAATCCCTTCGATATGTGTGTCGGGAGGGTGGCTCTCTGACCGTCTGGTGTGGTGATCGGCGGGATGTACGAGGAGGTTTTAATCTCCTTGACTGAGTTAGCCAGGAGTTTTCCGCACTTGTCTCCCGACTCGTAAGACATCTTGCGGCAAAATTGTAAAGCAGCCTTCGCCTTATAGTGTAATAGATCTGTGATTTGTGTGCATATAGACCTTAATTTCGTCTCAAGATCCTGGGTAGGGAGATGTTTATGTTGTGTTTCTTTTATGGATAAGTCTGAGAGCAACCTGGTGAGTTGTGCATTCCTGTCCTTTTTGATCTTTGCTCCATGTTTAATGAATATCCCACGGAGGACACACTTATGGGCCTTCCACAATATTCCAGGATCGCAGTCCTGAGTATCGTTCTCTCTGAAATAAAGATCTATTTCTTTGGTCACATCCCCCAGAATCTCAGGGATTTGTAGTAAACTTTCATTTAAGCGCCAAAATAGTGATCTGGGTGATGGCCTCTCAGTGAGTGTATATGTGAGATGTACTGGAGCATGATCTGACCATGTAATCTGACCTAGTGCCGAGGAGCTCACTAGGTGTAACTGATCATGAGGTATCAAAAAAAGGTCAATCCTGGAGTATACCTTGTGTGGGGATAAATAAAAGGTATAGTCCCTCTCCTCGGAATGTTGGAGTCTCCAAACATCCATCAGGTGAGCTATGTGTAGGCTTTGTGTAATGCGTTTGCGTTGTGACTGCGGAAAAGAAGAGTTGCCCGAGGAGGTGTCTACTGAGGGGATCAGTGGCACATTAAAGTCCCCCCCTAGGATTAGCTGGCCTTCTCTGTATGCCATTAGCTTATCTATTGTGCGTTTAAGAAAACCGTCCTGGCGTTCATTTGGGGCATAGAGTGTTGCAAGTGTGAACTGTGATTCACCCACCCGGTCCTTGATAAATAAAAAACGCCCCTCGGGATCCGCTAGTACGCCCTGGTATTGCCATGGTACTTTTATGGAGATCAATATGGACACCCCCCTGGATTTGGAATTACAATTGGTAGAGTGGTACACTCGTGGAAAAAATCTATTCTGGAGTACAGGAGATTTATCTGTTTTAAAATGCGTGTCTTGAATAAAGGCTATATCCGTGCGTGATTTTTTAAGGTCATGAAGCAGCATTCGTCTTTTCTCTGGTGTATTTAAACCCTTAACGTTAAGGGAAGTCACCTTATGTGAGTCTACCGTCATGTCTTCAGGTAAGAGGGGGAGAGAGAAGAAGGTAAAAAGAAAAAGGAGCAGTAAAAAGGAAGTAAAAAGGAAGAAAAAGAGATAAAAAGAAAAAGAAAAAATAGAAAAAAGAAAATCAAAGTCTTACTGACTTAAAGTGTACACAACCCTGAAACCTCGGGTGTATACAAAGGCCTAAGTGGGTTGTGGGCAGACAGTACCCGAATGTGAGGTCCCGGCATTCCCACCCATCCTGGGCAAACATAAAAAGCAGATACCTCTACTTTAACAGTATTGCACAATGAAGTAATTCTATGACCTAGAGGCCATGTTTATTTGCTAAAATAACAGAACTGAGACACCATCTCAGAGCCCTTAGGTTCAAATAAAGCTATATTGCAGAGCAACCGAGCGTCGCCCATTAGCACTCCAACTCACCCCCAATAGGGGCAGCGGGAATAAGCGCGGGGTTGTTATAATTCTAGGCTCATATAACGGTGCCCCAGCTAACCCTCCAAACAAAGGTCTTCTATGTAAAAAAAAATAAAAAAACTGGAAGACCAACCATTTGCATGAACAACATATACACATATCCAAACATGTCATGTTCCCTCTTTCCCCTATTAATCTTATAAGAGCCCTTAAGATCCAGGTATAGTGTCCACAAGAGGACTCTGCGTCCCTGTCTCTGCAAAGCAAACAAAAAACAATGGCATTCCCTCTTATGCTATTATAGCATGAATCTAGGTAATCTCACAGGCATATATATATGTAGTCCTGTGTCCGAAGAAGGATGCAGCTCCTTGTACTCTGTTTCATCATCCCTGTCCACTGTTGATATAGGCTGTAGGAAATGATATGCTGTATGCATAGGGACTACTGAAAAATGAGCCATGAACCTTAGCTCCCAATAAGTCACATAAGTTCCATGAGGTTGGGAGTTGATTAAGCACCCCATAATAATAGGGGTTAGGGATAGTGTGAAGGTATAACAAGCGATAGAGCCCCGTGGTCCAGGTATTGAAGATGCTTGGGCACGGGATCAGTAAAGCATATAATCTGACGAAGCGCACCTTAGTCCAGTAGTATGCCCTGTGTCGTAGGGATGTAGGGGTTCAGTAGGTGAAGATTAGGGTGGATAGGCAGGCTCTGGCGGCAGGAAAGGACCAAGAAGAGGACTCAGGGTGAGCGTTTAAACAATGCCAACGCATAGGGCTCATGTACATACATAGGACCGGGGTCAAATCCAGTAGACAGTTCCATAATAGTGAGAAGAGGGTGTCAGGTGTAACTACTTACACTTCCCGGTGTTCGTCTTGGGAGATAGAACCGGGACAGGGTCCGCTTCTTTGTTGTCTCTGCGGTCTCGGTGCTGGATTTCTCAAAGCATTGATCAGGCCTGCTGCTCGTGGAAGATAGTCCAACCAGTTGGGGATTTCGATCGGGTCCGTTCCCAGGAAGTCAAATAAGGCAGGTAAGGATTCCGGAGATCTCAAGAGGAAAAATCATTGGTCTTTATGAAAGGTGACTGAGAGCGGGAATCCCCAACGATAAGTAGCGTTACACCGTCTAGCTAGATCCAATAGGGGTTTTAGGATGGCTCGTCTAATCAGTGTCGACCTGGATATGTCAGGCAGGAGTTTCACTGTTGCACCATCAAATTCGAGCTCTCCAGACTCCCAGGCACCACGAGCAATCACCTCTTTATGGATATAGTGGTGAAGGCGGCATATCACGTCCCTAGGTCTAGTGGGGTCTGTCGAGCGAGGGCCCAAAGCCCTATGGACCCGATCCACTTCAATCTGCTCAGGTATATGGTCCCCAGCTACTCTGTGGAATATATCCGTCACTGTGGCAAGCAAGTCTGCTGGACCTGTGGCTTCTGGAAGGCCCCGGAGCCGTACGTTGTTCCTTCGGCTCCGGTCCTCCATCTCCTCTATGCGTAGCTGCAGTTCTATTGCCGAGGCTGATTGATCACCCTGCTTGGATTCCAGGGACGTCACTCTCCTTTCTAATGCCGCCAGAGAGGATTCGCCTGATGTGAGGCGTGTGTTCATGGCTTGTACCTCCTGCTTCACTGCCCGGATCTCTTTCCTGTGAGCTGCTTCCACCCTCCCGACCAAGGCCTCAATGTCTGATCTCGTCGGAAGAGCCTGCAAGATGGCCTTCAGCTCAGCATCTGCTCCAATTATGATTGGTAAGTGGGGAGATCTAATCACATCAGAGTCCACAGGCCCCCGATAAGCTGGGATACAGGATCGGGCTCCGGGAACCCTCTGAGGAGCCAGGAACCGCCATGAGGTCTGGAGATTGCGATCGGGAACAACGCGGCTCCGCCATCTTGAGTTCCAGAGAGCCGGAGCGGGACCTCCCGAATAGCCTCTGAATGTCTTCGATAGCGGGGGTGCTGATGGCTGGGCTGTTCTTTTTTTTGTTCCTTCTGTAGGTCTGCTTCTTAGCTGTGAGCATTCTGCAAAATTAGAGCTGTGATAGCCAAGATGGGCTAGGAAAGACCGGGAGCTCTGAGAAGATGCGTCTCTACTCGGCCATGTCCAGACCACGCCCCTCAGATTTTATTTTTAACGTTTTTATAACAAATAATCATCAATAACACAAAAAGAAATTTGCCAAGATATTCACAGATATTCAAAAATTCAGAAATATAACAGAACGAATAGTATATAAGAAAACTTTTTGACAGGCCTTCCCCATCTACTAAAAGTATACCCAGTCTTTATTATGGATTTAAATTGAAATTAGAACATGATGCATCTATCCATTTTCTTCATATCCTTTCAAGCTTCTTAAAAGTGTTGCAATGAACATAAGTGTATTTTTCAAACATTACATATTTATCTGTTTCCCGAATCCAGTCCCCAAGCGTAGAAGGATTGGGCGAACGGGAGGCTATTCAGCATACGTACTATAAAAAGTACGTATGCTATAAAAAGAGATCTCATAATAGCCACTGTCTGATCACAATCCAGGCTATTGTAATTTACATATCCCAAAAGACATAAAACAAGATCTGGAGTCAACACAGTATCATATAGCTATCTCTAGACTGTCTCTCTTCAACTGAAAAATATACATGGGGCTATATGAGTTACATGTGTTTATCTAAAGCTGAACAGTAGGAGGCCAAATTATTCTAGGCTATTCACAGTGTAGCAGTAAAATTACACAAAAAACTGCTCTGAATATGCCACTTGCTGGTTGGCAGTGGTAAATATTAAATGTTCACATGCATTAGTTCATAGTTAACTAAAAATAAATACAACATTTTAAATGATATTATTTTTCCCGCATATAATAAAAAGGAAGAGATATGAAACAACTCGATACATTCCTTTTAAATAAATACATTTTACATGTGCATGTGCTAATGACTGCACACCTCTGATATCCATTGTATATAAACAATACCAGGTTGAAGAATTTCCCCCCAGTGTTATGTGAATCCATGCTAAATGATATTTTTCTTTTTCTGACAATTTTAATCCTTTGAAAACGGAAGGCACTAATGCCTACCATACTATATATAGATTGCAAGCACTAAGGATGAAGGCCTAGTTTTCAAAGAATGCCAAGACTGCATATACTGCTGTACATCTAAATTAGCCATTAAACTAAATGTAAGAGCTGTACATACTTTAAATCCCCATAAAAGGAAAGCAGCGTTTCTCCGCTCTAAATTCCCCTTTGTTTTCCAAATAAACACCACTGCACACATCCACATATGTGATGAATTTGAATTTAATTGCTAAATATAATTTGATTTTGAATGGGCTGCTGTTTCACATTCCCATACCGTACTTATGAAAGACGCAGACATACAGTCATACTTCACCCTGGAAGCATTTGGACAGGCAGCTCACGATGGGAATGTAACATAATATAAACGTGGTCATTTGAGTAATTCACAATGTTGTTTTTCTCATTTTTCAGATTCCACTCCCTTACATTATTTGCAGATTGGGGCATTTACCAGATACCAGAAAAAAAGAGGAATTTCCACTTTTTTGGAATAAAGAAAAAAAATAAATCAAAGTGTTGCTTTTAGTCATATTTTTAAAATGACATTTGTTTATTGTAGTAGGCACTTTGGTGAGTTTATCCTAAATAAATAGCAAGTATCGTACTTAGAAAGAAGAGTTTGAGAAAATATGTGTGCGTGTGTATGTGTGTGTGTGCGCGCGTCTCTGTGTGTGCGCGTGTGTGTTAAAAGGGAGATACACTTATTGTCCACTAAGCTTAGTAAATAGGGGATAGGACGTGGTCTCTTCTCTGCCAGGTGGGTGATCCCTATTTATTTAGTGGATCAGTCCCAATATTTGAATATGGATTGACACACCAATACTCTGCACCTGCTTTGCTGGGTTGTGAAAATAGACAATGTGCAGTGAAGTATCTTCTGTTCATTTTTAAGCATCTCTTTACATGCATTAGTTCTATTCTTAAATTCCCTTGCAGGTGACTGGATGTTTGTATTCGTTTCGCTTCTCTTCACAAGCTAGCAGTTTAGTAAATTATGCCCTTTGCTTCAGGACATAGTTCACTATATAATAACAAAGATGCCATCTGCTTTGCATCACTCCAATATAGGCGATTCACAGTTCTAGAGAATGCAACATAAATAAAAACAAATCTGGAAATCCTATGGATTCACAGATTAGAAAACCTAAATGAGACTGGTTTAAATTAAATAAATGACATATTAAGCACTTGCCGCCCACGATATAGGCGAAAGACGGTTACAGTATGGGCTTAAATTGCTCGTAGGGCGTACATGGTTGTTCACGCGCTTCCCGCGCGCCCCCCGGGCATGAGTCCGTGAGACTTGGCTGATCATAGATCGGGTAAAGGGCCCATCACAGCATGCCTTTTACCACGTTATCAGTTGTCAGCCAATGGCATCTGATCACAGAAATAAACAAAGGCGGCTATCATTTTTTTTTCTTCATGCTGTCAGCGTGAAAGAAAAAAAAGATGCGTCTTCTGTTAGAGCGTTTAAAGGGACATCGGTCCCCTTAGCACCCACATGTGCTGCTAATCATTGCCATCTATCAGTGCCCACCAGTGCCACCTATTAGTGCCCACCAGCGCCACATATCAGTGTCCACCAGTGCCACCTATCAGTGCCCACCAGTGGCACCTATCAGTGCTCATCAGTGCTGCCAATCAGTGCCCCATTATCAGTGCCGCCTACCAGTGCCCATCAGTCCCGCCTAATAGTGCCCATCCGTGCCACCAATGAGTCCCCATCAGTGCTGCCTATCAGTACCACCTTTCCATGCCGCCTATCAGTGCCCATCAGTGCAACCTATCACTGCTCACCAGTGCCACCTATCAGCGCCCATCAGTGCTCTCTCATCAGTGCTCATCAGTGCAGCCTATCAGTGACACCTCATCAGCACACATCAGTGAAGGAGAAAAATGACCTGTTTGCAAAATGTTATAACAAAATATGAAAAATATTTTTTTTTTTTTCAAAAATTTCGGTCTTTTTTTGTTTGTTTAGCAAAAAAAAAAAAACCCAGTGGTGATTAAATACTACCAAAAGAAATCTCTATTTGTGTGAAAAAAATGAAAAAATGTCATATGGATACAGTGTTACATGACCGAGCAACTGTCATTCAAAGTGTGACAGCGCTGAAAATTGGCCTGGGCAAGAAGTGGGTATAAATTTAAAAAAAAAAAGGGAGACAGAACACATACATCAAAAATCTGGCTCTGTGGGACCTCTATTTTGTCAATTGTTTAACTTCCCAGCAGATTTGCCCTTGGATGTTACAACACATAGGGGTTTATTTACTAAAGGCAGATCCACTGTGCGCTACAAGTGCACTCGCTGTAGATCTGGAGGGGACATGGAAGGAAAACAAAAAAAAAAAAACGCATTTTTGCTTGTACATGATTGGATTATAGAAATCAGCAGAGCTCCTCCTCATTTCAGATCTTCCCCTCAGATCTACAGCGACTGCACAGTGGATTTGCCTTTAGTATATCAACCCCGTAACCTTATATCTCATGTCAGCTATATACTGTCTTTTTGTAATTACAAATATCCTTGGCAGGTGACTTGAAGTTGTACCATGCAGAGTCAGTGACATGAGGAGGCAATGCCCACCCTTACATATCCTTCAGATATTTTCTATTATTTCTTCCATGGAAAGGTGTATTCACACTAGGGATACTTTTATCCCTGCAGTTTTGTGTTCAGAAGAAAAAAATGATGTGATGGTAAAACATTGCTACTGCTGTTCATGGTGGTGCCCATCAGTAGAAGGACTAGCATGCAATAATTATAGGACATTATTGTCACACCAAAATGTATATCATTGATATAAATAACATTTTTTGTTGTTACGGTTGCATATAACATACGATTTACATCTTAGAAAAAGCTAAAATAACAACATATTATAATATATCAGCTGACGAGGTGGATATTTTTTTACTATTAACCACTTCAATACTGGGCACTTTTACTCCCTTCCTTCCCAATTTTCAGCTTTCAGCGCTCTTGCACTTTCAATAAGGATTGCGCGGTCATGCAACACTGTACCCAAATGAAATTTTTATCATTTTGTTCACACAAATAGCCCTTTCTTTTGGTGGTATTTATTCACAAATCAATTTTTTATTTTTTTGCGATATAAGCGAAAAAAAGTGCGGAAATTTTGAAAAAAAAAAATATTTTCTACTTTCTGTTTTAAAAGAAATTCAATAAAATCGAATTTTGTCATAAATTTAAGCCAAAATGCAAGAACTAATAGGGAAAAGAAGAGAAATAGAGGAACTGTTAGAACAAGAAAGGAAATGTGCTTTCCACACCATAAATAAAGAAAAGTATATGGGAGGTAACAAATTAGGGAAATGGATGGCAAGAAAGGTGAAGGAAAAAAAGAATAGAACTTTTGTACCTAAGATCAGAGATGATAGGGGTGGACTGGAATTTGCCTCCCCTGGCATCGCTAAAATATTCCATTCCTACTATAGTTCCCTATATAAGGTGGGCCACGAGGAGGGTGAGAGGAAGAAGGAAGTCATGAGGGAGTACTTACGGGACCTGGACCTTCCCAGGGCAGGGAAGGAGGAGGTAGAGGCCCTAGAGGCTTCTATCTCGCAGGAGGAAGTGGAAAGAGCGATAAGGAACACCGCCTTGGGAAAAAGCCCAGGTCCCGACGGGTACTCTATATTATATTATAAAAAATTTTCTAAACTTTTAGTACCCAAATTATGTAATTATTTGAATGCCCTGGGAGAAGGTGAGTTGCCCCCGAGGGGAGTCACTATTGGCTCATATCACCCTTATATTGAAAGAAGGGAAGGACCCAGCAGCACCTGGAAGCTATAGGCCTATCTTGTTAAATACGGACATAAAAATCTTTGCCAAAATTTTGGCAGATAGGCTGAAGGCTTACTTACCCAGGTGGATACATAATGATCAGGTGGGATTCCTTCTTGGGAGGGAGGGGAGAGATAACTCCCTGAAATCTATATTTCTGATCCAGGAAACAGTTAAGAGAGGTACCCCGACGGTCCTCATGTCAATCGATGCCGAAAAGGCTTTTGATAGAGTTGACTGGGGGTTTATGTTTAAAACATTAAAGCACTTGGGAATTGGGGAAAGGATGATGAGGTGGATTGCCTCCCTCCACCACCACCCCAAGGCCAAAATTAGAGTTAATGGGACCCTGTCTTCTCCCCTTGAATTATTCAACGGGACAAGACAGGGTTGCCCTCTGTCCCCAATCCTGTTTATAGTAACACTGGAACCACTGCTAGCAGCGATTCGTCAGAACCCAGACATTAGGGGAATCCGGGTAGGAGAAAGGGAGTATAAAGTAGCGGCATTTGCAGACGATCTGCTTTGCTATATTGCCAACCCTAGAACAACAATCCCTATAGTAATGAAGGAGTTCAAACTCTATGGGGAATTAACAAATTTTAAAATACATATGGCTAAATCAGAGCTCCTAAATATAACACTCCCTTTGAGTGAGCAAAAAGCAATCAAACCCAGGTTCCCATTTAAGTGGTGTAGGAAGGAGTTGGGGTACTTAGGTATAAAGTTAACGTCAACCCCGAGCGATCTGTTCAAAGCTAATTATATCCCCTACTCAATAAGATCAAGGACCTATTTAACAAGATGACATATAAAGCCCTATTATGGATTGGCAGGGTAAATGCTGTTAAAATGTTTATACTCCCAAACTTAATCCACATCTGTCAGATGATCCCAATTGCGCTCCCCCCAGTCTTTTTTATAAAATTGCAAACTATGGTATTAAAGTATATCTGGGCACATAAACGCCCAAGAATTGCGTATGACATTCTGACTATGGAAAAAAAGCAGGGGGGGGGGGGGGGTAGCAGCACCAGATTTTATAATGTACTACCAAACGATTTTCATTTCTAGAATTGCAGACTGGCTATATAATAAAGAAGATAAAAGGTGGGTCAATATAGAAATTACACAAAGTAGTATAGATATTGGAAAAATGATATGGATCCCATCACAATTTCGCAAGTTAGGACATCATACTAATTTTTTGACAAGGAACACATTCAACATTTGGGATAGATTAAGTAAGAGCTTTCACTGGGACTACAATTCATTATTAATTTCACTTATTGACACTAAATATTTTAAACCAGGGAAAGAAGAGCACTTATATTTTACAAGGTGGGCTAAAAAAGATGTGATACAATTACAAGACATAATGATGGGAAGTAGGTTTTACACATACACAGAAATTATACAGAAATGGGGAAACAAACCGTTGGACAAATAAATGGAGGTATGCTCAGCTACAACACTTTGTGTGTTCACTTCCACAACCACTGAGGAGCAAAGACCAACTGAGAGCAATAGAAAAACTTTTAAGCTCCCCTTTGTGCATAACTAGGAGTATATCTAAAAAATATAAAATACTCAGGGGAGAAATAGGTAGTAGCCCTCCATCTTTTCTGAAGAAATGGGAGGGAGAAATAAGGTGCTTGAGAGATGGAGAATAGGGCGAAGATTCTTAAATTGGCGTACGTAATAGCAAGAGATATGCAGACATATGAAATGGGTTATAAGTTAATGGCAAGATGGTACGTGACCCCCCAGAGGGCGCATGGGTTCACGTCAGGGAACTCCCCAACTTGTTGGAGGGGTTGTGGAAGTTTGGGAACTTTTGCACATATCTGGTGGGGGTGCCCCAAAATACAATCCTATTGGGAGGATATTATAGAAGCGATATTTTAGATAACGGGTGAGAGGGTTAAAAAAAACCCCATGGATATGCTTGTTTCATGACATAGAGAAGGATGTACCCGAATATAGGAAATCATTAGTGCCACACCTCCTGAACGTGGCTTAAGCTTTGATCCCATGTTATTGGAAGTCCCAGGAAGCCCCAAGGTTAAAGGATTGAATAGCAAGAGTGGAGTGGGCAAGAGCCATGGAAGAGTCAATACACCAGATAGAAGATTTAGGGGTGAAATACCAAAGGAAATGGGGGAAATGGGGGAAATTTAGGACAAATGAGAGATATTTATTGTTGATGGAGCTATAGGAGTGGAGAGAGAGAGGGGGTAGAGGGAAGGGGCGTATGGGTGCTGTGTTAGTTTTTTGTTTTTTTTTCCCTGGGGGTAGGGCTAGAGAGGGGGGAGGGAATGCAAATAACATGTGTTTTTGTATGTTTTAAAAATTGTCAAGAGCTGTATACTATCCTTGGCAATGGAAAATAAGTAAATAAAGAGTATAAAAAAAAAAATTTAAGCCAAAATGTATTCTGCTACATGTCTTTGTTAAAAAATATCCCGTTAAGTGTATAATAATTGGTTTGCCTGATCACGGACATATGTACGCAGATGATCATGTACAGATGTGCGCAGATGATCACTGACATGTGTGCAGATGATCACTGACATATGTGTGCAGATGATCATTGGGACATATGATTTTAGTGTTACATATTTGGGGGACAGGTGTTTTTACTGTGTGGGGACATGTGTGTGGGGACAGTGTGTTGGGGACACTATTTAGGGGATACTGTGTGTGTTTACATTGTGTGTTTACATGTGTAGGGACAATGTGCCGGTGATCAGTGTGTAAAAAGCTGTAAAAAACAGCTCATACTCACTGGTCACCAGCTGGCTGCAGCGATCCGCTCTCCTCTCCTCACTGACAACTTCTGTGTGAGGAGAGGAGAGCCGATCACCTAGCAATCAGCTCTCTTTTTACATCACATGACGGCTCTGATTGGACACAGCCGTCATGTGATCAGGAGGGCCAATCACAAAGCCCTCCTGCCGTCCGGAAATGCGCAGTGTCCGGGTGACACAAGCGCATCGGGATTGCGCCGCTGCAAGGGCACACGTGCACGCGATCCCCCTCCTTCTGAGGGACATTCCTGAATGTCCACTCAGAAGGAGGAATCCCCCACCCGGCCGTATATGTGCAGTGGCCGGGTGGGAGGTGGTTAAATATAACACAACTATTGGAGAATGTCCATAATTTATTGGGGACCTCATAAGATGGGACACAGGGGCCTTCTTCCCACACCCCTAACCCTTTTTTATGTTCCAGGATTGATAGCTAATTTCCAGCACAGCACGGTGACAGGATCTCTATTGGCCACTGACAATGGCAGGCTTTTGCATATGTGTCATCCTTCCCAAACCACTGTACAGAAACCATTTGCTGTTTGTAGTGATGGGTGACCGCAACCTTATTAAGCAGGCGGGAAGCACTGCCAGGAATTTTTGGTTAAGGCAGTGCCCTAAAGATGATGTTCTCCTTGCTGGAAGGTTCCAAGATTGTCTACCAGGGGCCAGGGCAGTCCTCATCCAAGTACGAAAAATCTAGAAAAAGGTTCTGGCTTTATTCAACATTTAGATGTATACCGATCAACCATAACATTTTGACCACCCACCATAACCGTCAAGCCATGGACTCCAAAAGACCTCTGAAGGTATGCTGTAGTATCTGGAACCATGCCATCTGTATCAGATCCTTTAAGTCCTTTAAGTTGTAAGGTGGGGCCTCCATAAATCAGACTTGTTTTTCCAGCACATCCCCCAGATGCTCAATTGGATTAAGATCTGGAGAATTTTGGAGGCCAATTCAACACCTGTTGTGTTTCACAAACCATTCTTGAGGAAATCAGAGCAGGCCACCCTCCATTACTCTGTGATCCAGTTCTAATGCTCATGTGCCTATTGTAGATGCTTTTAGATGTGCACACTAGTAAGCATGAGCACCTTGACTGGTCTGCGGCTATGCGGCACCATATGCAACAAACTACAATGCACTTTGTATTCTGACACCTTTCTATCAGAACCAGCATTAACTTTTTTGGCAATTTGAGCTACAGTAGCTCTTTTATTGGATCGGACTACATGGGCCAACATTCGCTCCTCATATGCATCAATGAGCCTTGGCCGCCCATGACCCTGTTGCCAATTTGCCAGGTTTCCTACCTTGGACCACTTTTGGTATGTCCTTACCACTGCAGACTGGGAACATCCCACAAGAGCTGCAGTTCTGGAGTTGCAATAAGCCAATCGTCTAGCCATTACAATTCGGCCTTGGTCAAAGTCACTCAAATTCTTATGCTTTCCCATTTTCTCTGTTTTTAACACATCAACTTCAGGGACATGTTTGCTTACCTAATAAATCCCACCCACTTTCAAATGCCATTGTAACAAGATAATCAATGTTATTCACTTTACCTTATGGCCATTTTGGTGGCAAAATTTAAATTTTAGGCAAAAATTATCAACTGCCAACCTTGCATGGAGCGCTGCGGATGTTGGCATTCATCTAAATATAATGTCACCACTTTCTTGTGAACAAAAAAAATATAATGTCACCACTGGGTCACAGACTTCACACTAATTCTTTGGCAGCTGTTAATACAAACAAAAATACTCCTTTTTTGCTGGACCCCATTCAGTATCATGCTGTTCTTCAGCCTCAAAGGCTGGATTCACACCTATGCAGTTTTGGTGCTGTTTGCATTTTGCAGATTTGCACTACAGAACATGTCCCATAGGAAACAATGTTAAATGGACTGTAGTGCAAATCTGCAAAATGCAAACAGCACCAAAACTGCATAGGTGTGAATCCAGCCAAACAAGAGATGTTGCTACAAAGGGCATGCTTTTTAGTAAAAATGTCAGAAATGTCTGGCCATGTCACCAATGTCATGGCTAGATCAGTACCCAAAGATCAAGACAGTGGAAATCCTTTCCATTGGGTTTCCATTAATCTCCCCTGGTCCCAGCCTTTAATGGCAAGGGATGTACCTGGGTCATTAATTACATTGAATGTCCCCCCTCCCTTCTATAGTTAGGGAAAATATCTGAAAGGAATTAGCTGAGGCACAGTTTCAATCCCCTTTAGTTCCAATTCTTTTTGACATTTTAGGCTTTTTAATTTTTTTGGTTTGTTACGTAAAAAAGAACTCAGCATCACAGATGGGAAATTCGTTCCCACTGAGGGCAGACTGGGTAACCAGGACTTGGTAGTAGCAGCTGAAGCTAGACAGCAGCATAGCTTGAATATAGTAGAGAGACAGAGGAGTACTTCATGGATTCATGAAGAGGCAAACAACACTGTGGAGACTGGATACTTGATGATGGGGAATTAAGTCAGAGTGCCTGCTTATTCAGGAAGACGAGAGCCCTTAGAAGGTTGGGTGAACAGGAGCCAAGGGGCCACCTGAGGTGTTGGGTTTTGCTGAAGACAACTCCCAGGTTGCAGCCCTCTTGATCACCCAGCCCAGCAGCTACCAGGGCCAGACTACAAGTGTTCAGGAAACACACATAGATGTGGATGAGTTCACTCTTGGACACTGGAATCAAACATAAGTGCACAGGATCACTGGGGCATGAAGCAGGCTGTAGTGTACAGGGATCACAGGAGCTGGATGCAGGCTAAAGTGCACAGGGTCACAGATGCAGCATGCCTTTTTTGATAAAGCCCTTGTTTTGCTTAGGTGCTTTGGCAGGTGGACCTTAACTGCAAAGGCAGATAAAAAAAAATATATATAACATATGCATATCACTTATTGCCCATACACCCTCAAAGTTTTAATTACCTTGGTTTTCAATTTGACAGTAATTTATTTTGACATATACAGTATATACGCATATGTGTTTTTCTTTATTCTTTACACTTTTATTTTCATGCTTTTTTTTATTTTTCTTTGTTCGTTCTCAAATGTGTTTGATGGCTTTATTTATTATCTGGACTGTTTTTAGTTTTCTGGCTTCTACTTATGTACAATTTTTGACATTCCACTAGTGGATGATAAAAATCGGAGTTACTTACCGGTAACGTCCTTTTCCAGGAGTCTTTCAGGACAGCACCATAGAGAGACCTTGGCTCCTCCCCTTCTGAGGAAACACCGCCTTCAACTTTAAGCTTTAAATCTCACCGCTCTCCCCCGGCCCCTCAGTTCTTCAAGAGGACCTCCGGTTAGCTGGGGAGACACAAGAACACGTCATATTAACTCTGATCTTACCTGACGTTCTTTTGCGATGAACTCCTTCACGAATATCCCTAAAATAGGGTGGGTAACTGTGCTGTCCTGAAAGACTCCTGGAAAAGGACGTTACCGGTAAGTAACTCCGATTTTCCCATTTACGTCTTTCAGGACAGCACCATAGAGAGGATGAGCGAGCACCTTACCTTAGGGTGGGACTACTGCCTGCAGAACCTTACGCCCAAAAGCCTGGTCTTTTGCTGACAGAAGGTCCAATCTGTAGTGTTTCACGAACGTGTCGAATCTAGACCACGTTGCCGCTCTACAGATCTGCTCCGGAGACGCACCAGCCCACTCGGCCTGAGAGGTCGCCACTGCCCTTGTGGAGTGTGCCCTGATACCCCTAGGGGCTTCCAAGCCGCTAATTATATAAGCCTGACTGATAGCTAACCTTAGCCACCTAGCTAAGGTGCGCCTCGAGGCTTTGCCTCCCTTCCTGGTTCCTGAAAATAACACAAAAAAGGAATCCGATTTTCTAAATGGTTTTGTATCCTCCAAGTACTGTAGGACACACCTTCTTACATCTAGTTTATGAAACCTATGTTCCTGTTCCCTCACAGGATTCAAACAAAAGGTGGGCAAAACAATTTCCTGTCCTCTATGAAAAACCGAGGCTACTTTCGGCAAGAAGGCCGGATCGGTTTTAAAAACTACCCTGTCCGGGAAAACCTGAAAAAAGGGGGCCCTAATAGAGAGGGCCTCGAGTTCACTTACTCTTCTTGCCGTAGTGATTGCCACCAAAAACACCGTTTTGAGGCTAATCCATTTTAGTGTACACGTCTCCAATGGCTCAAAGGGTTCCCCTGTAAGCGCTTGTAAGACCAAGGAAAGATCCCACACTGGGAAGGGGGGGACCTTCAGAGGTCTCTGCCTACTCAATGCTCTAAAAAATCGAATGATCCAAGGATCGGAGGCTAGTTGTTTCTCCAGAAACACACTCAAGGCAGAAACCTGTCCTTTCAGGGTGCCAAGGGCTAATCCCTTGTCCGCCCCTGCCTGCAGGAACTCTAAGACCGCTATAGAGCTGTGAATATCAAAAGAAGTCTCTGTGCACCAGCTATTAAAACGCCTCCACGTTTTTTGGTAGATGACCTGGGTTTCTTTTTTCCTGCAGTTAAGGAGGGTCTTTACTAAGCTATCTGAGAAACCTCTGTTCTTCAACAATTCTTCCTCAGTAGCCAAGCCGCGAGGCTCCATCTCCCCACCTGGGGACAACAGATTGGTCCCTGGGAAAGGAGATTCTCCTGAACTGGCAAAAGCCAGGGGGGTTCCGCTGCCAGACTTCTCAGGATGGAGAACCAAGGCCTCCTGGGCCAATGTGGCGCAATAAGAATGAGGGTTGTGTTTTCCAATTGGAATTTTCTTAGGACGGCTGGGATTAGTACAGGTGGGGGGAAGGCATAACACCTGTCGAAAGCCCAACTCTGAGCCAGAGCGTCTATCCCTAGAGCTCCATCCCACCTGTTTAGGGAGAAGAAGAGATGCACCTTCCTGTTCTCTCTCGAGGCAAAGAGGTCTATGCATGGCCTTCCCCATTTCTGGGATATCGCTTCGAAAACCCCCTGATTCAGAACCCAGTCGCCTTCCCTCAGCCTTTTCCTGCTGAGGTAATCCGCCACCAGATTTTGTTCTCCCTTCAGATGTACTGCCGAGAGGGATAGGACGTTTACTTCGGCCCATCTGAGAATGCTTTCTACCAGGGTCCACAAAGGTCTGCTCCTGGTACCCCCTTGCCTGTTTATGTAGGCTACAGCTGAAGAGTTGTCCGACCGGACTCTCACATGCTGTCCCTGAAGTTCCTTTTGAAAGGTTTTGAGCGCCAAGGCTACTGCCTTCAGCTCCCTCCAGTTGGAGGATCTTCCTGCGTCCTCCTTCCGCCAGCCTCCCTGAGCCACCCAGTCCTCCATATGCGCCCCCCAACCCATGCCACTTGCATCGGTCGTGACGCATCTGGACACCGGCAGAACCCATTCCAGACCCTGTGAGAGATTGGCTTCTTTCCGCCACCACCATAGGGATCTCTTGACTTGGTCCGGTACAGTTATCAGGGAATCCAAGGATTCCTGACTGTGGTCCCAACTGCTCAGGATAAATAGTTGTAACGGGCGAAAGTGTAAACCTGCCCACTGGACTGCTGGAAGTGCTGCCGTCAGTAACCCCAAGGCTGACATAGCCTTTCTTACTGATATTTGTTGGCTGCCCTGGAGTAACAACATTGCCCTGTCTACCTTCTGGATTTTCTCCATAGGCAGGAAGACCTTCTGTTTTGTTGAGTCCAACAGGAAACCTAAAAAGATTACCCTTTGCGAAGGAATCAAATTGGACTTCTCCAGATTTAAGAGCCAACCTAGACCCTCTAGGATGTTCCTTGTCAACTGTAGGTCCTGCGACAGTTGTTCCGCGGAAGGGGCAAACAGTAGTAGATCGTCTAAATAAGCGATCACTGAAATGCCCCTGATCCGTAGGAAAGCCAAGACTTCTACCATGACTTTGGTGAAGATGCGGGGGGAAGAGGATAGCCCGAAGGGAAGGGCCCTGAACTGCCAGTGAAAGGTCCCTTCTCTGGTATTTATTGCCAGCCTGAGGAACCTTTGACACTGATCTGCAATGGGAATGTGCAGGTAGGCATCCCTCAAGTCTATCGATGCCATGAAGCAGTTTGGAGGAAGGAGCGTCTTTACCGAATAGATTGAGTCCATACGGAACCTCCTGTAGGTGAGAGAGACGTTCAGAGGCTTCAGGTTCAGGATGAGCCTGAACTTCCCCGAGGGTTTGCGCACCACAAAAATGTGGGAATAAAAGTCTCTCCTTCTGGCACTCGAACTACCACCTCCTGTTCCTCCAACTCCTGGAGGGAGGAAAGGAGAGCCGCTGACCTCTCTGCACATTTCGGTAGCGTGGTTACCAGGAGTCTGCATGGTGGAGGTTCTGCAAACTCCAACCTGTAGCCTCTTCTTATGACTTCCAAAATAAAATTGTTGGAGGTGATCATCTCCCACTGTGGAAGGAAGGCCCCCAGTCTTCCTCCCACCGTTATTCTGTCACTTTGTCTTTTTGGGCTGTTCAGGAGGGCGAAAAATAGCCCCCCCACGCCCCTTCCCTTTTTGTCCCCACCCCTTTTTCTGTTGGTCAGATTTTGGGGGGTCCAATTTCTTCCACGGCCGAGACTTTCTTTTAGTCTCTGCCGGTTTTCTTTTAAAAGGAAATGCCTTTTTTCTGTCAGCCGTTTTATCCAATACAGCTTCCAGACCTGGCCCGAAAAGCAAGTCTCCCGTGAGAGGAATGCCGCAGAGTTTAACCTTGGATGCGGTATCTCCCTGCCATGTTTTGAGCCATAAGGCTCTTCTTGCCGAATTGGACAATGCGGCTGATCTTGCAGACATACGCACCGATTCAGCTGAAGCATCTGCCAGGTAAGCTATTCCTTTAAGGAGCATGGGAAACGACGATAGGATTGTTTCCTTAGGCGTACCCGCCTCTATGTGTGCCTTAATTTGCGTTAGCCAATACTCCATGTTTCGTGCCACCACCGTGGACGCCATGGCGGGTTTAAGGTTCCCTATGGAAGAGTCCCAGGATTTTTTCAGGAGGGAATCTATCCTTTTATCCATGGGATCTGGGAGTGCCCCCATGTCCTCAAAGGCCAAGTCAGTGTGTCTGGAGACCTGCGAAAAGGCTGCGTCTAGCTTGGGCGATTTGTTCCATACCAGCGCCTCCTCTTCAGCAAAGGGGAACCTACGTTTAAGTGCCTTTGAAAGGAAAGGCTTCCTTTCGGGGTCTTGCCACTCCTTTTTTATGGCGTCGACTAAGACCTCATGGACCGGGAACACCTTCCTCTTATGTTCCCCTAGTCCTTTGTACATCTGGTCATGGAGTGAAAGTTTTTTCCTTTCCTCCTGGATTCCTAGGGTGGTATGAATGGCTCCTAGGAGCTCCTCCACCTCCTCCAGGGAAAGCTTATAGCGAGAGGATCTTGTGGATTCCCCTTCCACCTCCTCTCCCTCTGACTCCCCTTGGGGATCTGAGGACCCGCTATCAGGCTCTTCCTCAACCTCGAATCTGGCACCTCCTGGATTCTCTCCACTTCCCGAGGGAGCATCCATTAAGGATTGAGGAACACTCTGCTGTGCTGGTGGAGAAACAACCTGCGGCTGTGGCAACTGAAGACTGGCAAATAATGTTTTGAAAGTCTGCACCGTATTGGAAAGTTCCTTAACGGATGCTGCTAAATCTGAAGACTGTTCTCCAGACTGCTCCCTTACTAGCCCTTCTATACAATCCCTGCAGAGGGGTTTAGACCAAGATTCCCCCATTGTGATTCTACATGAGGGGCATTTCTTCTTGGTACTGTGGGGCGACTTGCTTTTCTCTGTAGCTTTGCCCTGGAAAACAAGTTAAAAGTAGGGAGCAATCAGCAAACTTTCACCAGCACTACCACGGAGGGCCACCAGGGGTGCACTTCCCGGGACCGACCACCACCAGGGACCCAGTCACAACCCTTTCCCCCCCTTCACCACCAGGGGGAGTTCTACACCTGTGGAGCTTTACAGGAAGCGGTAAGGGAACACCACCCCAGGGTTCCTCTTACCTTAGAGTGGCTGGTGCAGGATTCTCCTGGAGCGGTTCTTGAAGCCTCTGCTTCCGACATCTCCTTAGAGTACAGTGGTGATCCAAGCCCCTGTGCGCTGTCCCCACAGCAGGTCAGAGGCAGCACCAGCCGAACGCGCGGTCCGTTTTCATCACCGCGACCGGAACCGGAAGTCACGGGTCAGACGGAAACACTGACCTCCGCCGGAAATGACGTCGCCCGTCCTCCGACCTAGCGCTCAGAGCTCCCATGCTGGCTGCAAGAGCAGGGCGGTCTTCTGTGCTTCCGCCTATGCCACCGCTAGGCACAAGAGAAAACGGACCCCCCCAGCTTGCAACTTCGCTAAGAGAAGCTGGGGGAGCGTGATGTGCAGTCTTCTAAAAAGGTACTCAGCCACACTAGCCCCTTAGACTGCAGCTTTCCTAGAAAAAATGAGCAGGAGAGAGCCAGAGAGAGCGCGCCCCCTTTTGCTCAGCCTGAAATTTAGCCTCAGCCTCCCTAGCTGTGCGGCCCTGGTTCCTTGCGATGTCTCCCCACCGGAGGAAACACCAGAACTGAGGGGCCGGGGGAGAGCGGTGAGATTTAAAGCTTAAAGTTGAAGGCGGTGTTTCCTCAGAAGGGGAGGAGCCAAGGTCTCTCTATGGTGCTGTCCTGAAAGACGTAAATGGGAAAAAATGTTTGATTTTCTCAACATAAATATTATCTCTTCAGCCTTTGAGTGCTTATGTGAAAGTTCAAAATTTGTGTTTTTTAATCTCTTATACTCTATTTTTATCTGCAAAGTTTATCTTAAAGTTGTTCAGCCCCGATTAAGTCTCTGCTTTTGCATCCAAGGCTATTCCTGATGCTGCACATGTGATCAGTTATAACACCAGCATTATGGTGGCTTGACAGTTTCTTTGAGAGCACAAATAACTGTGACAGTCATCATTCATGGCATGTCTAGAATATAACTGTTTTTGGAAACAGTTAAATCAATGGGTTTAGTTTTACTTTCGGAGAGCTTATTCACGTTTCTTTTACCCGTGCCATTAAAGACAATTTGGAAGCACAGCATGAATTCTTGGTAATTTTTAATGGTTGTTCTGTCTGGAATGTGACCACATGTAAAGAATAGAGCTGTTCATACACCTCAAATTTGTCCTTCTGTCAGTTCTCCTCCCAGAGTGGGTGCCAGGCCCTCAATAAACACATCTCACTCCATGAAACAACCACAAGAGCAAAATCAGGAGGCACACACCACATAGATCAACCACATCCACTGATGAGCTAACAGTGACTTCAGCTACAGTGCCCGCATCTTGGCCGCCCCACCTCCGCCGGGCCTAGTTGTAGAGGTCCTCTATGTGGTGTGTGCCCCCGGGCTCTGTATACTAATGCCATTGGTTTGGGGCCTCTTTGTCAGGTCACTGGTGTGCATCAGATTGGCATTGTTCTTGGAGATTCCTAAAAATTATGCACAGTTAGTTCTCCATGATTTCTTCCATTTAATGTATCAGTCATAATATTGGGTCATTATTTCAAAAATTGCTGTATTCCTTTACATACTCCAACTATATTAGAGTATATTTTTTGCTGTTATTATTATTATTATGTTCAAGAATGAATTAGTAGTCGAATTGCTTAAATTTATAATTTAACATTGCATGAAATATAATATTTAGTTCAAGACCAAATATGTGACTGGAAACATCAATGGCGATGTGGAGTCTCTGTCTGAATCACAGTTGCTGAAGTTCCCCAAATAGGCTCCTCCCATGCCAAAACTTCTCTTTTTCAGATAGCTTTTGTTCTCTTTTTTAGCACTTTCAGAACTGGTGGCTTTACAACTGCTAAGAAATAATTTCCCCCTTTTTATTATAGTCTAATGTTTCAGTTCTTGGCTAGGCTTTTTCTTCAAAGGTCAAAAACTGACCAATTAGGAATAGGTCATTTGTTGGACACATCTGACAATTCACTCTTTTTAAAAGTTTCTGAATATATTTTCATCAGGAGTCTTAGACCCCATACACACTATTAGATTTTCTGCAGATTTTTGTCTTCAGATTTACCAAAACCATACAATATAAGGTCAAACCTTAATGCCCTATACACACGGTCGGATTTTCCGACGGAAAATGTGTGATAGGACCTTGTTGTCGGAAATTCCGACCGTGTGTAGGCTCCATCATACATTTTCCATCGGAATTTCCGACACCCAAAGTTTGAGAGCTTGCTAGAAAATTTTCCGACAACAAAATCCGTTGTCGGAAATTCCAATCGTGTGTAAACAAATCCGACGCACAAAGTGCCACGCATGCTCAGAATAAATTAAGAGACGAAAGCTATTGGCTACCGCCCCGTTTATAGTCCCGACGTACGTGTTTTACGTCACCGCGTTTAGAACGATAGGATTTTCCGACAACTTTGTGTGACCGTGTGTATGCAAGACTGGTTTGAGCCAACATCCATCGGAAAAAATCCATGGATTTTGTTGTCGGAATGTCCGATGGATGTCCGACCGTGTGTACGGGGCATTAGAGTTTCAATTTGTATGCAATCAGGCAGGCCCTTGTACTACATGGTTTTGGTAAATCTGAAGACAACAATCTGCAGAAAATCGAATAGTTTGTATGGGGCCTTAGACAACGTTGCTCTTTTTTGTTCATTTTTATTTTTATCCATTAACCAGGATTCAGTTTTCCTTTGTACTGTCATTTTGTTTAACCACTTCAATACAGGGCACTTATACACCTTCTTGCCAAGACCAATTTTCAGCTTTCAGCCCTGTAGCACTTTGAATGACAATTGCGCGGTCATGCTACACTGTACCCAAACTAGATTTTTATCATTTTGTTCCCACAAATAGAGCTTTCTTTTGGTGGTAATTGATCACCCCTGGGATTTTGTTTTCTGCTAAACAAATAAAAAAAAAACGAAAATTTTGAAAAAAAAAAAGTTTTTTTTTTTCTGTTACAAAACGTTGTAAATAAGTAAGTTTTCTCCTTCGCTGATGGGCACTGATGGGGCTGCGCTGGCGGGCACTGATAAGGCAGTACTGATGGGCACCGATGAGGTGGTACTGATGAGGTGGCACTAATATGCGCCACTGATAGGCGGCACTGATATGCAGCACTGATGGGTACACATATGTGGCACTGATGGGCACTGAAAGGCGGCACTGATGGGCACTGATAGGTGGCACGGATGGGCACTGATAGGCAGCACGAATGGGCACTGATAGGTGGTATGGATGGGCACTGATAGGTGGTATGGATGGGCACTGATACGCAGCACGGATGGGCATGGATGGGCACTGATAGTTGCACTGATGTACACTAATGAATGGTACTGATGGGCATCACTGATTGGCAGGCATCCATTGTGGACACTGATTGGAATCCATTGTGGGCACTGATTGCCATCCATTGTGGGCACTGATTGGCACCTGGTGGTGACTAGTTGTGGGCATTTCCGGTGGTCCTGGTGGGGTTCCTGGTGGTCCAGTGTGGGCATAGTCGGGGGGCTGCGCTGATAATCAATCAACACAGACCCCCCTATTAGAGGAGCAGCCGATCGGCTCTCCTCTACTTGTGTCTAATAGACGCGAGTGAGGATAAGCCAATCAACGGCTCTTCCTGTTTACACTGTGATCAGCCATGATTGGACGACAGCTGATCACATGGTAAAGAGTCTCCGTCAGAGACTCTTTACCTAGATCGGAGTTGCGTGTGTCAGACTGACACACCGCAACAATGATTGCTGTTTTGCGTGCCCCTGGTGGCGCGCAGCAGCTTGTTATCCTGAAAGACGTCATATGACGTCCGATCAGGATAACACAACCACTTTGCCAACCTCCTTTTGTTATATGGCGGGTGGCAAGTGGTTAAATAAACCCAATCTTTCCATGGGAAGGGAATTGTATCCCTTCCCATTCCTTCTGTACTAATGCTGCTACTGAAGTCAGTTACCTTGGTTTCTCCTCTGATAAAGTTAAAGTGGTTGTAAAGTCAGAAGGTTTTTTTATGTTAATGCATTCTATTCATTAACCAAAAAAGCCTTCTGTGTGCATCAGCCCCCCTCAGCCCCCCTAATACTTACCAGAGCCCTATCTCTGTCCGGCGGGGTCCACAAGTGTTTCAGATGTCCAGGACTCTCCCTCCTGATTGGCTGAGACACAGCAGTGGTGCCACTGGCTCCCGCTGCTGTCAATCAAGGGCAATTAGCCGATCAGGAGAGGGAGGGGGCAGGGCCGAACCACAACTCTGTGTCTGAATGGACACAGGGAGCTGCAACTTGGCTTGGATGCCCCCCATAGCAAGCTGCTTGGTGTGGGGGCACTCAACAGGAGGGAGGGGCCAGGAGCGCCGATGAGGCACCCGAGAAGAGGAGGATCTGGGCTGCCCTGTGCAAATCCACTGCACAGAGAAGGTAAGTATAACATGTTTGTTATTTTATAGAAAAAAAATGAGACTTTACAATCACTTTAAAGTGGTTGTAAACCCTTACATATACCCAGTGAAGTGGCTAGCATCAGGCTATACACAGAAATAAGACAAATCCTCCTACATAAGGTGTATCTGTTTATCTACAGCAATATCTTTTCTAGTCTTCTAAAACACAGATTTTTCCACAGCATCTCTAAACTTTGAAAAGCAGGGGGTGGGGATCTAAAATCTGCATAACTCAGGAGAGCTTTGAGCCCTGATTGGAGGGAAGAGACACATCCCACTCCTCACGGTACACGCAGAACATGAACATATGTGGCTGTCAGTCACAGGCTGTATGCTGGAGCTCTCATATCATCACCTTTTTCATCTCTTGGAGTCGGAGAAGCTTTTAGAAGTGACTCTTGCAGAGGAGGGAGGCAGCAGAGAGAATTCGGTTAGTGTATGGCCAGCTTAAGTCTGTTACCTTGATTACAGGGCATTTTTTTATTCTGGAAGGGTCCTAGATGAAGGAATGTCAAGAATGATTGAGTGCACAGATATGAATCATTTTATTTGCTTTAGATAATGTATTTTGCTCTAAGATCTTCAGATAAGCCATAGTGTGTCTGACTGGTATTCAGACAAAATGTGTCTTTTTAAAAGAGGTAGTAAACACGCTGACTTTTTTTTTCCCTACACCTGTAAGGGAAAAGGCATAATGAGCTAGTGCGCACTGCATACTAGCTCATTATGAGATACTTACCTTAGAACGAGGTGCCGACATCTCACCTGGTCCACATTTCCCCTCAGCGTGTCTTCCGGGTATTGCGGCCGCGATGTCGTCACTCCCGCACATGCGCGCGGGAGACTTCTTTCCGGCAAGGTCCGGCGTCTGCCGGGCTTTCAGCCGAGATACCCCTGTGTGCATGCGCTGCGTACAGATTTACGAGATTTTTTTTACCTACAGGTAAGCCTTATTATAGGCTTACCTGTAGGTAAAAGTTTTAAAAAAAAGTATACAACCTCTTTAAAGATTCTAGAGCACACAAGCCACTCCCAGTGGGCATCCAGTGTCCAAGAACTCTACCTACAACATACAGTATGTGTTACATTACAGTGCGCATGCTGAACATTACGATCTCTGGTTGATGTGCTTATTATGGGTTTGAATTGACTAAGATCTGTTGTACTCACTTGAATTTGCACTCACAGTAAGGAGAACTATTAACAATATATGGTTGTTGCTAAAGGCAACAGCAGTTTGCTTTGTACTTGAATTGTATGGAGTCGTGAGCACAGATAAGTGTATTTTAACATAGGTCCAGCAATACTGGCAACATTGTGGCTGATGAATGTCCAGATATGATTTCACAAGTTACAGTGCCTTGCAAAAGTATTCACCCCCTTGGCATTTTTTGTGTTTTTTTGCCTCACAACCTGGAATTAACATGGATTGTTTAAGGATTTGCATCATTTAATTTACAGAACATGCCCACAACTTTGAAGATGTTTTTTTTTTTTTATTGTGAAGCAAACAACAAATAGGACAACATAACGGAAAAAGTCAATGTGCATAACTATTCACCCCCCTAAAGTCAATGCTTTGTAGAGCCACCTTTTGCGGCTATCATCACAGCTCCAAGTTGCTTTGGATAAGTCTCTATGAGCTTGCCACATCCTATCACTGGGATTTTTGCCCATTCATCCTTGCAAAACTGCTCCAGCTCCTTCAAGTTGGATGGTTTGCGCTTGTGAACAGCAATCTTTAAATCTGACCACAGATTTTCTATTGGGATTGAGGTCTGGGCTTTGACTAGGCCATTCCAGCACATTTACATGTTTCCCCTTAAACCACTCAAGTGTTGCTTTAGCAGTGTGCTTGGGGTCATTGTCCTGCTGGAAGGTGAACCTCCGTCCTAGCCTCAAATCACACATAGAGTGGTACAGGTTTTGCTCAAAAATATCCCTGTATTTAGCACCATCCATCTTTCCCTCAACTCTGACCATTTTTCCAGTCCCGACTGCTGAAAAACATCCCGCAGCATAATGCTGCCACCACCATGTTTCACTGTGGGGATAGTGTTCTTTGGGTGATATGTTGGGTTTGCACCAGACATAGCGTTTTCTTTGATGGCGAAAAAGTTCAATTTTAGTCTCATCAGACCAGAGCACCTTCCTCCATACATTTTGGGAGTCTCCCACATGCCTTTTCACAAACTCAAAACATGCCATTTTGTTTTTTTGCTGAAAATAATGGCTTTCTTCTGGCCACTCTGTCATAAAGCCCAACTCTATGGAGTATGGCTTATTGTCGTCCTATGTACAGATATTCCAGTCTCTGCTGTGGAACTCTGCAGCTTCTCCAGGGTTACCTTAGGTCTCTGTGCTGCCTCTCTGATTAATGCCCTCCTTGCCCAGTCCATGAGTTTTGGTGTGCGGCTGTCTCTTGGCAGGTTTGCTGTTGTGCCGTGTTCTTTCCATTTGGTTATGATAGATTTGATGGTGCTCCTAGGGATCATCAAAGATTTGGATATTTTTTTATAACCTAACCATGACTTGTACTTCTCAACAACATTGTCCCTTACTTGTTTGGAGAGTTCCTTGGTATTTATGGCAGTGTTTGGTTAGTGGTGCCTCTTGCTTAGGTGTTGCAGCCTCTGGGGTCTTTCAAAAAGGTGTGTATATGTAATGACAGATCATGTGACACTTAGATTGCACACAGGTGGACATCATTTCACTAATTATGTGACTGCTGAAGGTAATTCTGAAGGTACACCCCCATCAAATCATTCTCTGCAGCTATTACCTTTTGTACCACCACCCCCTCCCTTTAGAATATAAGCTCTATGAGCATGGCCCTCCTGTACCTTCTGTATTGAACTGTACTGTAATTGTGTTGTCCCCCCTATACATTGTAAAGCGATGCGTAAACTGTTTGCGCTATATAAATCGCGTATAAATATAATAATAATTGGTTGCACCAGAGCTTTTTATGGGCTTCATAACAAAAGGGGGTGAATACATATGCACATGCCAATTATCGTTTTTTTTTATTTCTGAAAAATTGTTTTATTTATATATTCTTCTAATTTTACTTCACCAACTTAGACTATTGTGTTCTGGTGCATCACATATAATTCAGATTAAAAAAACATTGAACTAAAGGCTGTAATGTAACAAAATAGGTAAAAAGCCAAGGGGTGAATATACTTTTGCAAGGCACTGTGCTTCCACTTTTCATAAGCACAACTGGCTTTGGAACATTGCTTGCAGTCAGACACACTGTGGCTTATCTGAAGGTTCTAAAGTGATTGAGCTGCTCCCATTTGGGTTACAAAGTGTTAAAAGAGCTGCAACATTACACTATACACACTGAATATTATGATCTCTAAATTATGTGCTCATTACTCAGTTGAAGGTCTACTGCACTCCTTACCTCCTATTTATGGGGGCACAATCTATCCAAACATTTCCTCAGCAGATACACATACACAATTTAAAAGGTGGGTCTTGTGACATCACCCCACCCTTGGACATTGAACTGGTTTGGTGACTTTGTTCTTGTGCCTGCTTGCATTTTATACAAGGAAATGTTTTCCTAACACTATACCCACACTTAGGTCATGTGAGTGTGTTTTTATTTTAATCTAAAATGTGTAGATGTATTATTTACTAGATTATGATCCATAAGATATGGTTACATCTTCAAAAGTTTAGCTAAGAGTGGAGCAGTTGTCTTTTGGGTGGGTCCTTTGAGCTTGACCTTCCTTGATTTAGGGTCAAAGGAAAAGGTGAGCTACTTTGGGTGGTAATACCAGCAGGTGTTTTCTATAATATATACATACTGAGTATATATATATATATATATATATATATATATATATATATATATATATATATATATATATATATATATATATATATATATATATATATATATATATATATACACATATACACACACACATATACATATACACACACACACACACTATGTTCCCAAAAGTATTGTTGGCCCACCCTTTGC
Source organism: Lithobates clamitans (assembly GCA_037952925.1). Classification (NCBI taxonomy): domain Eukaryota; kingdom Metazoa; phylum Chordata; class Amphibia; order Anura; family Ranidae; genus Lithobates; species Lithobates clamitans. Next base: position 2,571,702 of record JBBGZY010000015.1, on the reverse strand, counting down.
AGCTATAACAGCTTCAGTGGTGTAACAGTTGGACAGCACAGTGGTGTAGTGGATAGCACTTTCACCTAGCAGCAAAAGGGTTGCTGGTTTGAATACCAACCACGACACCACCTGCCTGGAGTTTGCATGTTCTTCCTGCCCCTGTGTGGGTATGTATATACTATCACGGGGATAACGGCAGCAAAAATACTACTGTGATAAAAATATAATTCGAAAAAAGGATTTGGCACTAATTTGGGCTAAATTATCTAGGTAGGGGCAGTGACTATTATTTAATGGATATTGTCCGCAATGAATACCTTACAGAGGAAAGTAGTAATACAAACTAAAGTTTCATCTGTTTGACATCTTTGTGTTATTTTCTTATACACTGTTTCATGTGGAGTTGTATCAAGACAGAATCAACACTAGCATTCAGTAACCATATTTAGCAGGAAGAATAGATCAGTACAAACACATATTATCAGGTTATTGTGACAATATATCTGCACATATTCTGGGCTCTGCACACATTTAATTTTTGCAAATTAGATCACTTTATAGTTGATATTGAAGCTGGATTACTGCATCAAAACTGAACCTACTGTAACTAGAAGCCACATCACAATCATCAGATGCAAACACCTGGATGCCCTGCAGATGGCACCAAACTAAAGTACTGCGCAGTGCTGATTTGACATATTTAGACTAATGTTTTGAACCAAACGCAGGCAAACTCGTGATGTCAAAAAGTCATTAAAGTGTTTTAAAAAATTGGTTGTATATTTACTCATAGAAAAGTTGGGTTCAAAACTGCGCTGATCTGCGCTTGAATAATAAATGTTTGAATCTGAGTGCTTGGCACTTTGATGAATAATGCCTAAATGGCATTTGAGCTTCCAGGTGAAACTTCTGCACACTTGCATGCTTGTATTGCTGTGATAGAAGTGCTACACCAACCTGTTGACAAAGGAGTATGCACTATTTGTAATTACTTACTTACATAAAAAAGCTTAAATAAAAGGTCAAATTAAGCTTATGGCAAATAAAAAACCACAACTAATCAAAAATCACATTTATATTTTTATTTATAAAACTGATGAAAGGTTGTTATAAGTTACTGCACCTTACCCTTCAACACTGCTCTTATTGCCAGCTATAAGCCCGTCATAGAGAAATCTTGCTACTTTTACTTCATTCTTGTCATACTATAGATACAGGTATTACCCAACTAAATTATTATTAATAAGATCAGCTTCTAAGACAGAGTTAACCTTACCTAAATATTGTCCTTTCCCCGCTCTGAAGGGCGGGCCCAAAGGCCCTTTAATCATTGGATTCATGTATTTCATTTGAGGGTATGCTCCTCCAGCTGGTCCACCTCCAGACACAGATCCCACAGCAGCCACCAAAAGGAATAAAGTGCTACGTCCCAGGGACATCTTGAAATAAATCTGCAAAGGAGATGGAGTAAAACATTGATATTAATATCTGCTTCAATGATGCCTCAAGCTTCCCAGTATTTAGTAAAATTGCCCACCCTGGGTATTCACTCATTTGCAAGACCATGAGGTCAAGATTTTATACATTATAATGTATGCTTTAAAACATTTGTGGTCATGATAAGGTGCACTCGGCACAAACAAGAGCTTGTGCATTGTTCAAGGCTATTGGATGGTGGCATTGTAACGGTTGCATGGTTGTGGTCAGTGGCTATGTAATAGCTTTGAGGGCATGAACTTCTCTTTATTGGTAAATTGGGGGGTGACAATGGAGTCCACTTTTATTGATAGGAAGCCCCATTTTACCACTTTAGACTTACAGCAATTTTACTTTTTAGCACTGGCATAATTTAACCTTAAAGTGTTTGTTAACTCCCCCAAAAAATCCTGTTCCCTTAAAGCATGTTACACAGCACAGTGCTTCCTGTAACACCTGTAAATAACAAACATGTCATACTTACCTCCACTGTGCAGTTGGTTTTGCACAGAGTGGCCGCGATCCTCCTCTCTAGGGGTCCCTCCGTGGCGCTCCTGGCTCCTCCTCTTTTCAAGTGCCTTGTCAGAGAAACACTCTCCTTCATGGACACTCGTGTGGGCATGCAACCGTGTCCTGCTGCTGTGTCTGCAGACACAGACAGCAGGACTGGGCTCCACCCCCCAGCGCCCACGTCATTGGATTTGACAGCAACAGGAGCCAAGAGACAATGGCTGCATTGCTATCAATCTATCCAATCAGGATGTGAGACACCAGCCAGAGCTGGTGTGCTCGTTCCCGTCGTGGTAATTACGGAGCTCCTGTACTGCTGCTGCAGTACAGGAGGTTTTTCACCTTAATGCATTCGAGGGTTCACCTTAATGCGGCAAGGGTTTACAACCCCTTTAAGGGCATTGGCTGTATGTTTGGGGTCATTGTCCTGCTGCAGAATAAATGAAGGGCCGATCACACACCTCCCTGATGGTATGGCATGACGGATAAGCATCTGCCTGTATTTCTCAGCATTGAGGACACCATTGATCCTGACAAAATCTCCAACTCCATTTGCAGAAATACAGCCCCAAACTTGCAAGGAACCTCCACTATGCTTCACTGTTGCCTGCAGACACTCAATATTGTACAGCTGTCCAGCCCTTCGTGAACAAACTGCTTCCTGCTACAGCCAAATATTTCACATTTCGTCTCATCAGTCCAGAGCACCTGTTGCCATTTTTCTGCACCCCAGTTCCTATGTTTTCATGCCCTGGACCTGGACAGTGGATATCTGTGGTTAACAAAATCAATAAAATGAAATGCCTCACAGTGGCCATACACAGAAAAGAGGCAAAATCCAGGAAAATGTGATGGGCCTCCCCTAATTAGCCGATACTCGCATGACTATTGGCAGGTGTTTGTTTTCGGCCTCTGTGCCAATGCTTGACTCTCGAGCTCTCAGCTGCAAAACACATTTGGAACTCCTCCCTCTCTTTTTTTTCCCCCCTTTTCTTAAAACATTCCCATTTTCCTATTTGCCCTTTACCCCCACTAGCTCCTTAGGTAGCATCTATCTATCTTTTTTGTATTAAAATTAAAAACCTACACCACGTTTCAGCAAAGCTTAAAGTGCAGCGGCTCTGGCACCTTACCTGGGTGTGTACTTTTTTGAAGTTCAATGTGTCTGGCGTTTCTTAGATGTTAGGCAGAGTACGGTCACCCAAGGGGAGGCTACTGGCTTACAACAATTACACCTTTGTGGCCCCGGGGCTTATGGTGCAAAATCTTTTCTTTTTGGTTATATGTGCACACTGATATTTGTTTCACATTATTCATAGTGTAAAAAGCTGTGCTGGATGGTGTAATAAAATACTTATGAATGAAAAACTGTGCCAGTGTAAGATGTAATGCTGGTTTTGAAGCCAAAGGGTAGTCACACCAAATATTGATTAGATTTAGATTTTTATGCTGTTCGTTCACTTTGCATTTTGTAAATTGATAAAAAGATTAAATATTAAATTAAAATACATATTTTTGAAAGATTTCTTACTTTACAGCATTTCTTCACACCTGCCTAAGGCCATTTTCACATATGTGCCACGGTTCCCAGCATGGGGTCCAGTGCGTTTCTGTTCACTGGTTCAGGTCTGATTCAGGTCCAAATTTTTGCCTGAATTGGCACCTGAACAGAACCCAAAAACACACAGGACACTTTTTGGGTGAACCGACTCCATTGAGAACCGGTCACACTCGCCTGTCATGTGAATTAGATTTGGTGCAAACCGCATGCAATTCGCACATATGTGAACCTGGCCTAAAACTAGGCAGGTGTATTTATATAATAAAGATCTATATACTGTATAAATATCTGTTTATTTACATAGGAAAACTTAGAAACCAGTTATGGCATTGCCAGGTAGAGCATGTCTGAAATGGTTTCCTCCTGCGTTGCATTACTTTGGTATTACGTGTGCACACAATATGATGAGTGGACTATAAAGCCTTGCAGACCTCTGTTCGATAATTACATTTTTGGTCTATACTTACAGTAGATATCTATTTACTCAAGCCGCACAACTCTTGAAATGACCCATTCAAGAAGACGTCATAGCTTTGATGCATATAGTAATAGATGTAACAAAATGTCTTTCTTTTAGAATTCATAAAACTTTTTTTAACTAAGACCACGAAATCCTACTTGCTTAAGTTTGAGTAAAAAAAAAGTGAACTAAGCCATGGATGTAGGTAAAATGGTTTTGCAGTATAGCCGGATGGAGGTGCAAAAATGTATGTGTGTCTTTAACTTTTTAAAGCACATATGTAGTGACTGAAACTTTACATCTGGGAAAAGTCTGTGTAATGTGTCAGGATCCAATGTTGGCAACCTTTTCAAATACCAGCAATAGGAGGAGTCCTAATATGTATCCACTTTTACTAATAGCACAGTGAAAAAATAAGATTATAAATTATAAAATGTTACATTTGGGAATAATTTAAGCATATACACTCATATCAGAGACTAGGTCTATAGCTGGGATTCATAGGATCAACTTTAATCCTTTCCTTTCATCTGTCTCTTCAAATATATTAGTTATCTAATCAGTTTTTTTAATTCTTTTTCACCTAGAAGATAAACTACCTTGGAGCTGCTATAGTACATTTGTAGCACCCTCTACTTAGAGTAGGTGCTGTTTTTTTTTTTGTAGAGCAGGTAAATTTAGGCAGGCTGATCGGTTGGGGAGCAAAAGAGAGATCTTGTGTTTCAGCTAAGCTAAAACAAGATCCCTCTTTTCCTCCAGTGTATCCACTCCCTCCCACAGTTAGAAAGCACCTCCCAGGCACATACCTAACCCTTTAATCGCCCCTGGTGTTAACCCCTTCTCTGCCAGTGTCATTTATATGGTGACAGTGCATTTTGTTTAGCACTGATCACAGTATTGCTGTCACTGGTCCCCAAAAAGTGTCACTTAGTGTCCAATTTGTCCACCGCAATGTCGCAGTCCCACTAAAAATCACTGATCACTGCCATTACTAGTAAAAATTAAAATTAAAATAAAAATGCCATAAAAATCAATATGCGCTTATTGAGATTTTTTTTCCCAAAAAATTTGTAGCAGAATACATATTGGCTTAAATTGATGAAGAAATTAGTTTTTTTGCATTTTTTATTTTCAATGTTTTATAGCAGAAAGTAAAATATATTGTTTTTTATTCAAAATTGTCAGTCTTTTTTTGTTTATTATCGCAAAAAATAAAAACTGCAGAGGTAATCAAATACTACCAAAAGTAAGCCCTATTTGTGGGAAAAAAGGACATCAATTTGGATTGGTCAGTGCTGAAACTGCTTTATGGCCCACAGCCGTGAAGCCTTACACTGTTCATTGTCCCCAATTACCTCTGGAGAGAGACTAGGGAGAAGACTAACCTCTCATTGTTGTTGGTTATCATTCTTTGGTGTATCCCATGCCTTAACACCTTTCCTGTTAAAGTTATATACATTTTAAAAAGACATCCCTTATACTGAGGTATTGGAGTGCATGGACTGGTGCTTGTGGTGGTAGGGATGGGCTTTTAGGATATACCATCACTCTGCTATTAATAAGAAAGTGACAGTGTCTCTTTACATAATGTGATATTCGTGGGGTTTCACTTAAGTGTACAGTCCAGCCAGGAAATACTGTTGTAGGGCTTGTTGGTTCACTTTTACTAAAAAGGAAGTAAAAGTTCCAACAAAATTGTTACCCTTGCAGAGGGTTTCTACCATTATTTCAAAATTACATCAGGCCTTCTGGCTTCCTCTTGCAGTACTGCTACCCAGGCCTAAGCCTTTGGTCTGGTTCCTCAGACCAAAGCTCTCTTACTCCTCTGGTCCATACCCGGTCCACTGGACCGTGGACCTCCTGTCTCCTACTTGGAGTCCTAAATTACTGTCAGGCTCTTGTTTATTGGGGCTGTGCACACCTGCACACAGTATGCTGATCTCTGGTAAGACTTGGACATAGGGTTAGAGGCTTCGTTTCTCCCAATACTCTTTGAAGACTCTGGTCTCCAGAGCTTAATCTGGCATTTACAAAACCCAGAGAAAACACACATAATAATCACTCAGGAGCCTCTCAATTAGAATCCTTGAAAACCCTGCACGTCAGGGCCCACCTTTATTATACATTAGAATACACGTATTAAGATACAGAATAAATGTATTTTTTACTGGTCCCTGACTGGTCGCCGCAGTTACACGGTGGCAGGTTGGCTCCTCTGGCGAGCCACCATAACTGTATGTCGGCCCTTTAAGATGCTGTAGAAGGCATGTGCACCCGCAGCGTGTGCCCAGAGCCGATGCGAGTGCCCGGCGGGCACGATAACAGTTGAGCACACGCGATCGCTCGTGACAGAGCGAAAACGGGATCTGTGTGTGTAAACACACAGATCCCAGTTCTCTCAGGGGAGAGGAGACAGATCGTGTGTTCATACTAAGTATGATCACGATCTCTCTTCTCCCCTAGTCAGTCCCATCCCCCTACAGTTAGAACACACCTAGGGAACACAGTTAACCCCTTGATCGCCACTAGTGTTAACCCCTTTCCTGCCAGTGACATTTATACAGTAATCAGTGCATTTTTATAGCACTGATCGCTGTATAATTGTCAATGGTTTAAAAAATGTGTCAAAAGTGTCCAATGTGTCACAGTCCCAAAAAAAATCGCACATCACCTCCATTACTAGTAAAAATAAAAAATAATAATAAAAAAGCCAAAAATCTATCCCCTATTTTGTAGACGCTATTACTTTTGTGCAAACCAATCAATATACGCTTATTGTGGATTTTTCTAGCAAAAATATGTAGAAGAATACATATCGACCTAAGCTGAGGAAACTTTTTTTTTTTTTTTTCGATATTTATTATAGCAAAAAGTAAAAGATATTGGGGGTTATTTACTAAAGGTAAATCCACTTTACACTACAAGTGCACTGCAAGTGCCGTTGAAAGTGCACTTAAAAGTGCAGTCGCTGTAGATCTGAGGGGGACATGCAAGGAAAATATAAAACAGCATTTTAGCTTGCACATGATTGGATGATAAGATCAGCAGAACTTCCCCTCATTTCAAAGCTTACCATCAGTTCTACAGCGATCTACAGCGACTGTACTTACAAGTGCACTTTCAAGTGTACTTGCAGTGCACTTGTAGTGCAAAGTGGATCTGCCCTTGGTAAATAAACCCCATTGTGTTTTTTTCAACATTGTCGCTATTTATTTGTTTATAGCGCAAAAAATAAAAACCGCAGAGGTGATCAAATACCACCAAAAGAAAGCTCTATTTGTGGGGAAAAAAAGGATGTCAATTTTGTTTGGGTACAGCGTCGCACGACCGCTCAATTGTCAGTTAAAGCAACGTAGTGTCTTTTCGCAAAATATGGCCTGGTCATTGAGCAGCCAAATCTTCCGGGGCTGAAGTGGTTAAAGATTGCATGGAAGGCTATGTCACTAGTCAGATAAAAATAAATGGTGTCAAGTAAATTTGCTTTGTGCTCCCGTCCCCTCAACTTAACCAGGTATGAACACTTTCCAGATTCTACTAACTAAAATATTTGTGTTAAAACTGTAGTGTTTCACACATCTGCCAAGCCTCTGACATTACAAAAAGCCACCAATGCTGAAGAAAAAAAGAAAAGCCAAACAATAGACTGGGTCACAGAATGACCTTCACCCATCCCAGTAAAAGAGAAAAAGTTGGCATGGGCTAGTGCCCCTGGCAGTCAAGCTGTTAACTACAGTATTCATTTAGATCATTTAGTTTTATTTGTAATAAAAGTCTATAGTGAGAGAACATAAACAAAAACCTCATTTTCTTTCATGTCAAAGGCCCTCAGCGGTAAAATGATTTTAAATCAATATTTCTCTGAAACTGGAGCCTGACGGAGAATTTGACGAGAAGAAAGGAAGAGAAGAAAGGAGGGAGCGTGGTGGGCAGAATTAGAAAAATCTGAAAAAGGAAAATATTTTTGTACTGTCTAAGAGAGTCTGGGTCTTTAAATGTTAGCAACTTGTTTAATAAGCAAATGACAGCTGACAAGACAATTCAAGTTAAACATTTGTCAAACACGATCACATGCATAAATATACACATATGTACATGAGGAGGGGGCTTACTCATTGGTTTGCAGGGAGTTACTCAAAGGCTTTTTTTACCAATCCATTTAACCTCCTTCCTGCCAGATGAACGCACTGGTTTCTGGAATTCTATAGAAATATTTTTATATTTATCATACAGGGTGGCAATATGTGCATTTGATATTATGTTTTGTGAGGTAAGTGGAACCATTTTGCTTCTAGCTGGAATTTAGTTCTGCTTTAACCTGTTGCCGACCTTGTAATGCATATGTGCGGCACCAGGAAGGCTAGGCCTTAAATAAACTAAAGAAAAAAAAATCTAGATTTGGTTGCAATACTTCTGTTGCAAATAATATGACACTCACTGTGTGGAGTACAAACAATTGCAAAAGTTCTCTGGAATTCAGTGTCTGAAAAATGTATTTTTAATAGTACAGATGGCAATTGGGCAGTAAAAAGTCACCAGTGTTACCTGTGGTCTCTCTGGTCTTTTCCAAAATATTGACTTACCATGCCTTGTTCTGCACTGTGTTGCTATATGGAGGTGGCCATCTTGGTAGAGGCAGGGCTTTGCTTCCTTCTGTCAGAGCCTCCAGCAAGAATAACAGTGAACAGCAGAGTAATGCTATCATCAAATTTTACTCCAAATCTATGATATTTATTATTGATTTGTGTTTCATAAAATGGAAATAATGTGTATTATTATGATCATATTCAGTTTTTTAATGGCTATTACTTCTTCTGCCAGTGGCAGTCAAAAGATGTGGAGAAGTAAGGTCTCTCACAAGCTGCTACCAAGGCCACAAGAGGTCTCTCACAAGCTGCTACCAAGGCCACAACATTTATTCTGTTTTATCCACAAAACGGTAACGTTCTTATGTGCCCACAGTTTAGTTTGTGTTAGAATTCAGGGTGGGGGTCAATATCAAATTTGGAACTTTCATTCGAAAGCTAAAAGAAAACCCATTATAAATCAGTGTATATATCCATGAATAGAAATTTAACAAGGCATTGTGGTATGCGACAAAGAGCTCTTGCTGAGACTGTGGACTTCGGTTTAAGAAGCTGTTCATGTGTACTTTCTGTGAAGTGGATAAGCAGTACACGGGTAAGGTTTCGTTTATTCATAAGATACCGTATATACTCGAGTATAAGTCGAATTTTTCAGCACATTTTTTTGTAATGAAAGTGCCCCCCTCGACTTATACTCGAGTCAAGCACTTTTACGCAATTTCATTTTCTGAACCGATTTTGGGGCCCCATATCTCAGGGCCACTTGGTGCTAGGAACCCCAACTTTGGTATGCAAACCCATTGGAACTGGTACCATAACATATCCAAAGCTGGGGCACTAAGTGGCCCTGAGATACGGGGCCCCAAAATCGGTTCGGAAAATGTCATTTTCTGCTGCAGAAAAGTGCTTGACATTTTCTGAACTGATTTTTGGGGCCCTGTATCTTGGGGCCACTTGGTGCTAGAAACCCCAGCTTTGGAAATTATATGGTGCTAGTTCCACTGGGTTTGCACACCAAATTTGGGGTTCCTAGCACTAAGTGGCCCCGAGATACAGGGCCCCAAATTTGGTCAACTGTGTCCATCTGCAGCAATGTCATTTCAGGACCCTTTGGGTTCAGAGACCCCAAATTTTGGCTGCAGCTAGGGGGCATCTAGGAACCCTTAACTACCGAGTTTGAAGTTCAGGGGGCCTATGGCTGCAAATGGGCACAGTGATGCTGCAAATGGGCATTGTTGACCCTCTTTTCCACTTACAGTAACTGTGCATTTCTCACCCTCGTCTTATACTCGGGTCAATAAGTTTTTCCCATTTTTATGTGGTAAATTAGGGCCTCGACTTATACTCGGAACGACTTATACTCGAGTATATACGGTAATTATAGCAAGCATGGACCCCAAAATATAATCATGTGTTTGACCCTGACCCTAAAGCCTTGAACTTTTTTAACTCAACAAGTTCTATGTAGATATGTTGGAATGTAATGGGTTTTAAAATCTTTGAATTGTACAGCATGTGAGGTGTTGGCAATTTTAATGTGATATCATGGCTAAATGTACAGTATATCTAGTCCACTTAGGAAGGTGTCCTAGGGCAATGCAGTACAGGTTTGCCCCACTCTCCATCTGATCTATCTGCAAAAACCAAAAGGAAATCTTCCATCCCTGACTTCTCATGTGGCTAATCTAAAGGTCTCCAGTGGGATCTTTAGATTGCTTGGGAAGATTCAGGTTTGGCATTTGGACTCAATGTCTACATAAGTATAGTTATCTTAAATGTTTAAATAAGTAATAGTATTATACCCTTTACTTTCCATTGTATGATTTTGAGGTCATTCTGAAAACATCATAAAATAGTAACATCTCTTATTTGTTATTCACAGTATTGAGAGAAAGCAGAAGAGAAAAACATATATCCAATGACTGGCATGACACTAGTGTGGACAAAGTGATTACTGCAAATAGGATTTATCTGCTAAAGCGGCCTAAAAGTTTCTGACTAGGAATCAGTTTTGAAGCTTGATATTGCTTTGTTCTGCAGTTGCGTTCTTTGCAATTCTTTAACCTCTTTGTGTGCCAAACCGTAGCTGCATCATAGGCCCTTCCTGTTATGAAACGCCATTCCACAGTCTTCATCTGCATTTCCTTCCTGCCCAGCTGCTCTGTTGGCACTTCAAAGCACTGAAATGTCCTTAAAAGGTAGCAATACGCAATTTGTTTCATTTTTCTGAGTTATTTAAAAATAAAAAGGGTAAATTCAAATGTTTACACATCAAAGCAAGGATTGAAAAAAGCTGGCCAGGTGTGGTGCTGGGAGGAAGGCAGAGGACATTGAATTTCAACTAAGAGAGTAGCCAGCAGCACAAGGGACACTTCACTGAACATACAGTGCATCTGGAAAGTATTCACAGCGCTTATCTTTTCAACATTTTGTTGTTACAGCCTTGATCCAAAATGGATTAAATTAATTATTTCCCTCAAAATTCTACAAACATCACCCCATAAAAACAACGTGAAAGAAGTTTGTATGGAATCTTTGCAAATTTATTAAAAATAAAAAACCAAAAAAATCACATGTACATAAGTATTGGTTGAAGCACCTTTGGCACCTCAAGCCTCAAGTCTTTTTGAGTATAATGCTACAAGCTTGGTACATCTATTTTTGGGCTGTTTCTCCCATTCTTCTTTGCAGGACCTCTCAAGCTCCATCAGGTTGGATGGGGATTGTCGGTGCACAGCCATTTTCAGATCTCTCCAGAGATGTTCAATTGGGTACAAGTCTGGACTCTGGATGGGCCATTCACAAAGTTGTCCCATAGCCACTCCTTTGTTATCGTGGCTGTGTGCTAAGGGTCGTTGTCCTGTTGGAAGATGAACCTTCGCCCGAGTCGTAGGTCCAGAGCACTCTGGAGCAGGTTTTCATCAAGAATGTCTCTGTACATTGCTGCATTCATCTTTCCCACGATCCTGACTAGTCTCCCAGTTCCTGCTGCTGAAAAACATCCGCACAGCATGATACTCCCACCCTCATGCTTCACTTTAGGGATGGTATTGGTCAGGTGACGAGCGGTGCCTGGTTTCCTCCAGACATGACTCTTGCCATTCAGGCCAAAGAGTTCAATCGTTGTTTCATTGGACCAGAGAATTTGTTTCATATGGTTTAAGAGTCCTTCAGGTGCCTTTTGGCAAACTCCGGGCGAGCTGTCATGTGCCTTTTACTGAGGAGTGCCTTCTGTCTGGCCACTCTACCTGATTGGTGGAGTGCTGCAGAGATGGTTGTTCTTCTGGAAGGATCTCCTCTCTCCACAGAGAAATGCTGGAGCTCTGTAAGAGTGACCATTGGGTTCTTGGTCACCTCCCTGACCAAGGCCCTTTTCTCCTGATTGCTCAGTTTGGCCGGGCAGCCCACTCTAGGAGGAGTCTTGGTAGTTACAAACTTCTTCCATTCACGGATGATGGAGGCCATTGTGCTCATTGGAACATTCAATGCTGCAAAAAAATTTTCTGTACCCTTCCCTAGATCTGTGCCTCAATGCAATCCTTTCTCAGAGGTCTACAGACAATTCCTTCATGGCTTGGTTTGTGTTCTGACATGTACTGTTAACTGTGGGACCTTATATAGACAGGTGTGTGCCTTTCCTAATCATGTCCAATCAACTGAATTTACCACAGGTGGACTCCAATCAAGTTGAAGAATGATCAGTGGAAACAGGATGCACCTAGGCTTAATTTTGAGTGTCATGGCAAAGGCTGTGAATACTTATGTACATGTGATTTTTTTTTGTTTTTTATTTAAAATTTGCAAAGATTTGAAACAAATTTCTTTCACATTGTCATTATGGGGTATTGTTTGAGGAAAATAATGAATTTAATCCATTTTGGAAAGAGGCTGTAACATAACAAAATGTGGAAAAATTGAAGTGATGTGAATACTTTCTGGATGCACTGTAATTTAAAAAAAAAACATTTTTAACAAACTTAGGCTATAATGTAGAGGTTCTCAAATATAAGACATCAGACCACTTCCAACCTCATTACCTATGCCTACATCCACATTTTTCTTTATAAAAACAATAAAGATAACCACCTAAAGAAAGTTACTTTCAGCTGTAGCGCATTTTCTCATCACCTCATTGCCACCTAATTGTGGTGTCTCGCTATACATCTGTTCAGTATTATCAGAATATATTGCTCAGTTATAAATACTTTTTGTGCTTTGATCCCTTATATTATCCTTTTATTTTACTATCCTTTTATTTTATGCCTGTTTAAACCACTCTGTTTAAACTAAATGTAAACACTAATCAAAACTGCTCTCCAACATTTGAAGCCTTCAGAAACAAATGGCTACCTTGGATAATGTTTATGGACTCTGATGAGTTCTGGACCCTAGCATGAGTCTCCTTCCCTCTCTCTTTCCTCATTATGACTACAAAACCATGTCCTCAATCATATCCCTTTCTCCAAATGACTGACTAACTTTGCAATATAGTTCTTGGGCCAACTTCTTTCTTGTGTAATTAAAACTAGACTTGTGCACAATGGAAAATTTTGTTTAGTTTCGGTTCGTTGTCATTCGTAAAATACATAATTTCGTTCTGTTATATTCGTTATGTTACGTTATTTTGTATTCGGATAATTTGTTATTTCTGTAAATTGTCGATATTCGTTATACTGTATCTCGAATCACGTCGAATTCATTCGTTATATCCGCTATAATTTCTTTCATATTAGTTGAAATTCGATATTTATGTATGTATACATATTCGTGATAATGATTTGTAGTTTGGAAAGTCGTTTGTTTATTGAATCTATTAACACACACAATGACAATATCTCTTCTCCTCTGCTCAAATACAATACAACACCCTTCTCACTCAGTTCTCAGGAATGCACTTTGTCAGTAATCCAACCTCCAGCACAAAATTTTTCAGCTGATTGGACTGTAAGATTTACTTTTGAGTTGACCTTTTGTTTCATTAGATCTGTAACGAACTACCGATTAATGTCAAATTCATTCGTTATATTCACTATAATTTCTTTCATATTAATTAAAATTCAATATTTATGTATGTATATTGATTCATGATAATGGTTCGTAATTTGGAGTTTTTTTTGTTTATTGAATCTATTAACACACACAATGATAATATCTCTTCTCCTCTGCTCAAATACAATACAACATCCTTCTCACTCAGTTCTCAGGAATGCACTTTGCCAGTAATCCAACCTCCAGCACAAAATTAATCAGCTGATTGGACTGTAAGATTTACTTTGAGTTGACCTTTTGTTTCATTAGATCTTTAACCACTTCCCGCCCGCCCTATAGCGGATTGACGTCCGGGAAGTGGTTCTGTTATCCTGACTGGGCGTCATATGACGTCCAGCAGGATAACATGCCGCAGCGCGCCCCCGGGGGTGCGCATCGCGGCGATCGGTGGAGCGGTGTGTCAGTCTGACACACCGCTACACTGATCTTGGTAAAAAGCCTCTGGCGGAGGCTCTTTACCACGTGATCAGCCGTGTCCAATCACGGCTGATCACGCTGTCAATAGGAAGAGCCGTTGATCGGCTCTTCCTCACTCGCGTCTGACAGACGCAAGTAGAGGAGAGCCGGTCGGCGGCTCTCCTGGCAGGGGAGGTCTGCGCTGATTGTTTATCAGCGCAGCCCCCCCGCAGATCACCACACTGGACCACCAGGGATCGCCACTAGGACCACCAGGGAAGGGGCAACATGTGGATGGCCAGGTATGTACCCCATGGCCATCCACATGTGCCCAGTGTGCCAAATCTGTGCCAATCAGTGCCCACAAATGGGCACTGATTGGCACAATTATGTTGCAGTGATGCCCAGCAATGCCACCCTTAGGGGCATCACTGCAAACAAGTAATGCCATCAGTGCCACCCATCAGTGTCCATTCATGCCACCTGTCAGTGCCCATCAGTGCCCATCTATCAGTGCCCATCTGTGCCAACTATCAGTGCCACCCATAAGTAACAATCAATGCCACCTACGAGTGCCCATCAATGCCACCTATGAGTGCCCATCAGTGCCGCCTATAAGTGCCCATCCGTGCCACCTATGAGTGCCCATCAGTGCCGCATACCAGTGCCACCTATCAGTGCCCATCAGTGCCACCTATCAGTGCCCATCATCAGTGCCCGTCAGTGCCACCTCATCAGTGCCACCTCATCGGTGCCACCTCATCGGTGCCCATCAGTGCCGCCGTATCAGTGCCCGTCAGTGCAGCCATATCAGTGCCCGTCATTGAAGAAGAAAACTTACTTATTTACAAAAAGTTTTAACAGAAACAAAGAAAAACTTGTTTTTTTTCAAAATTTTCGGTCTTTTTTTATTTGTTGCGCAAAAAATAAAAACCGCAAAGGTGATCAAATACCGCCAAAAGAAATCTCTATTTGTGGGAACAAAATGATAAAAAATTTGTTTGGTTACAGTGTAGCATGACCGCGCAATTGTCATTCAAATTGCGACAGCGCTGAAAGCTGAAAATTGGGCTGGGCGGGAAGGTGTCTAAGTGCCTGGTATTGAAGTGGTTAAAGTGGATGTAAACCCAATGTCATCCTTTCTAAACTACTGCCATAGGGGTTATCTATAAGGATATACATGACTCCTGCATGTATCTTTACCTGTCAAATGTCTCCTCTCTGTTATTAGACCCGAAAAACTGCATATTCTGTGGATGGCTCTGTTGTCTGGAGCTCGGTGGGTGGAGTCGTGATATCCGTAGACTCCCCGCCCACCTCTACACTCCTTGTCAATATGCATTTTCTCCTGTTTATTTCTCACACTGAACTTCTGCTGAACATCTGCTATGATCTCTAACATCCAGTGAAAAGACAGGAAAGTAATCACATGACTTCAGCATGCCAAATCATGCTGAGGGGTGGAACAGCCAATCCTTGCAGAGCTGCTGAAGAAAGGAGTGGGGGAGGGAATTAAAAAATAATGCCTGTGTCTTAGGCTGTCACTCACAGCAAAGGGGGAGGATTTGACAAAGTTTTTCTCAGTTTGTCAAGATTTTTCTCACTGAACAATAAAAGAGGATTGCTCAGAGATGGATTAACTCTGTGTGGCAAGACTGGGCTCAAATGATAGGAAATCTTATACTCTACATTATGATACAAAAATAAATAAATAAATAAATTTTGGGTTTACATCCACTTTAACGAATTACGGAATCATGTCGAATTCATTTGTTATATTCGCTATAATTTCTTTCATATTAGTTGAAATTCGTTATTTTTTTTTCAGACATTCAGATGCATCCGAATGTCCGAAAGATGCAAAATTTGGCCGAATTTCGATTTGTTACGAAACGTATTGCACATGTCTTAATTATCTCTTTTATACCTGTTGATTTTTTTGTGTATATGTTCTTCCTGTATTTTATTGCTAATTTTACATTTGTCTCAACTATGTGACTTATTTCTGGTCTTGTATCTGTATCCTCTGTATTGAACTTGCTTCCACGCATATTGTCAGGAGTATACAGTTTAGAATTACAGGACAGAGTATACAGAGCTTAGCATCACAGATACTGTACTGTATGTAGATCAGCATTGCAGATAGTATACAAATCAGCACCTCAGATAGTATATAGCAGCCAACACCGCAGATAGTATATAGCAGCCAACACCACCGATAGTATATAGCAGCCAGCACCACAGATAGTATATAGTAATGTTGCAAATGGGAATACAGCGCTGTCTGGAATGTAAAATATATATAAAAACCAACAGGTCCAGCTGCAGCTTACATGTGAGATACACACAATACATATAATTCAGAGGAAAAAGCCGCGCATCATGAAACCCTTTACAATATGACATCTACTCAAATGTATTAAATATCCCTAATGGGTAAGGGACAAATAAACTTCCAATCCACATGTCAATTAGTAGATCTAATTCCAACAATACTAAACCACAGGTATCGGAATATTGTAAATAAATGCATATAAAATCATCTATATGGTATGATCAAAAAGAATGTCCCTGAGAGAGTTCATATCAACAAGGAATCACTAAAATATATATTTTTTTAGTGAATCCTTGTTGATATGAACTCTCTCAGGGACATTCTTTTTGATCATATCATGTGATTGATCAAATTGACATGTGGATTGGAAGTTTATTTATCCCTTACCTATTAGGAATATTTAATACATATGAGTAGATGTCATATTGTAAAGGGTTTCATGACGCGCGGCTTTATCCTCTGAAATAGATAGTATATAGCACCCATCACCACAGATAGTATATAGCACCCAGCACCACAGATATTATATAGCACCCAGCACCACAGATAGTATATAGCACCCAGCATCACAGATAGTATATAGCACCCAGCACCATAGATAGTATATAGCACCCAGCACCACAGATAGTATATAGCACCCAGCACCACAGATATTATATAGCAGCCAGCACCACAGATAGCATATAGATCAGCACCACAGATAGTATATAGATCAGCACCACAGATAGTATATAGCACCCAGCACCATAGATAGTATATAGATTAGCACCACAGATAGTATATAGATCAGCACCACAGATAGTATATAGCAGCCAGCTTTTCAGAGGAGTGGCAGTCTTTTATAGTAAGTAGTAAGAGACTCAGAGCATCAGAGGAGAGGGACATATGCATTTGTCAAGTTATGACAGTGGACTCACCAATTTTGCAGTCTTTTATGTCCTCCAATTGAAGTTTTGGCCTGCTGCAGCTTTACACACACACCTAGCACCATGCTGTGTGTGTACATCAGAGGGTGGGGCTGCTATTGTGGGCACAGCAGGGATTGGTCACTACAAGGGGTCTTCAGCATCCTGGGGGCCTGTGCTGTTCACTCTGAATCCTGCTGTATCCAAAATTTCAGTCACAGGAGTGAGATATTAAGTGACACTGCAGGATCAGCACAGGCAGCACAGTTCACTGTACACCCATCCAGCTTCCAGTCATGGAGTTCTGGCTGGGCTGTGGGTGGAACGTGGAGGCGGAGCCGCTAAAATTTCGGCAAAGGGCATTTCCATTCACTCAGGTGGGGTTCAGGACAGGTGACACCCTACAGTCCAGCTGGAAGGCAAAAGTAGAACTGGTGCCCGCTCAGTCCGACTCCGAAGCCCAGCTGCCCCGCTGCTAATATAGTCCATTGAATGTCTATGCAGTCTCTCACCTTACTGCAGCTCTGAAGAATGGAGCTGCCGACGTGACAACGTCACTTCCGGCTTTTGTCAGTTTCAGAAAACCCGGAAGTGACCTCGAGATTTTTAACAACAATGCTCTCGCCCATAGAATCACAGTGATTTTACGGGCGGAAGCTACTCGGCATTCTGCATTGCGCCACAAGGCGGGTTATAAGCCCGCAAATGAAGCACCATGTCTGCAATCTCGTGATTGCATTGACATGGCGCTTTCCATAGTGCACTGCGTCCGGCGCCACAGTGCACTATGTTAAAGGTTAAAGGAGTTATTTTTTTTATTTCTTAAAGGGCCAGTTTTAAAAAATGTTTTTTTTTTCATTTCTTTTTGTGACTACAGGATGGGGGGGGTGGCGCCCGGGCGCCCCCTATGGACGGGCCGCCACTGCCTGGTATTAACAGGTACCCGGCAAACTAAGCCGGAGGTTCGGCCCCCTTTCCCAGCAGCCTTTTGGGACACTTCACCCATGCACAGTAGGAAACCGTCTGTGAAGCCCCAAGGCTTCACTGCCGGTTTCCCTTAGTCAGGATGCCAGCGCCAGCACCCAATAGCTGATTGAAGAATCAGCTCAGATGAGGAGACTGCTGGATGCCCCAAAAGGTAAGTGCACCAGTATTAAAAGTCAGCAGCTACAGTATTTGTAGCTGCTGACTTTTATTTTTTTAGGGGGGTCTGGAGCTCCTCTTTAACAAGCATATACAGTATATGAAGAATCTTGATAAACTTTGATTTTCAGTTTCGGTTCACAATGGAACGCAGTATGGGAAACCCCGCAGTCTGTGCGTGTTTCCCAAACCGCGTTCAAAATACGCTGTGTCTACAATCTGCAGCTGGTGTAAGTATAAAGGTAATGACACCCCAAATGCAGTGTGTTTGCCTGCACCGGATTGCATGGTACCAAAGTACCATGTGATCCAGGTGCAGTGAATACACTACTTTTGGCGTGATGCAATTTCAGGTCATTCAAATGAATGGGCTGAAAAGGCACTGCACTCAAATTGCACAGGAATCTCACAGGGTCACAAGCGCGTTCCTGTGTGATTCCTGATGTGAACCAGCCCAAGAGTAAAGATGTTTCTTCATTGGGTATTGACATTATATAGATAATCTATTCCTTTGTTGGTTTGATGGTTAATGTGAATTGCAAATTTTTCATAAATTTGATTTTTTACATCCTCCGATTATGTTTTTATTGGAGATCAGTGTTGGGGTTTTACATATGAGCATAGCGGTGACTTTGACCAATCATAGTGATCACATGTAAGCAAAACAGTCTTGAACGGCTTCCATTCATGACTACTTGCTCACTATTGTGATGATGTGAGTGGCCCACAGCTATCACATGGTACCTGGACCAATTACAGCACCCTGTACCATGTAAATAGCTGTAGCCAATCACAGATCACAATAGTAAGCAAGCTGTCATGAATGGCTTCCATTCATGACAGTTAGAACTATTGCCTATAACAGTGAATATCACTGTTATAGGCAATACCAGTGTAAAAAAAAACAAACAAACTACTCAGATGAGAGTATATATAAAAAAAAAAAAAAAAAAAAAAACGGAATAAAAATGTATTTACTTTTTTTTTTTTACATACTGTCACCAGTCAGTATCCCTGATCACTGTGACGTCAGTCATATGATGATGCTGCACTGCACTGGTGACAAACAAAACATTGTAAAATAAAATGTTTCATTTTCCAAAAAAATCATAGCATCAAAATACAACTTCAAAAAACTTGCCATGCATCTTACTAAATACCTTGGATTGTCTACTCTCCAAAAAGGGGTCATTTGGGGAGGTATTTGTACTGTCCTGGCATTTTAGGGCCTCAATAAATGACATAGGCCTTCAGTACATCAGGATTGATGAATTTTCAAATATATATACCATAGTTTGTAGACTCTATAACTTTTACACAGACTAAATAATATACACTGATTTGGGTTATATTTTCCAAAGAAATGTAACAGAATACATTTTGGCCAAAACGTACGCAACTTACGTGTAACGCATTTACAAGTGTCAAGCTTTTGGAGGTTAATTAAATTCATTGACCATAATAATAATTTATTCTGGCCATTGAACTAAATTAACGGTCAAGCACTAAACGTGCCTGGCACTTAGCCATGTTTAACCGCGTAGAGGCCACCAAGCGTTTTTTGTTTTGTCAAAACTCTGTTTTTTTTTCTGCCTCTAAACTTCTCTAAACGCCTGTGTCTGCATGGACACATATGCTAACATGCTGGGGCATTTAGAGGTAGGAAAAGAAAAACGCCAACCGCCCCAAGGAGCAGAAGAAAAACTGTCCTGTATGCCTGAGGCCTTATTATTATACGGTCATTAATTCCAAACTGCATAAAACTGTTTTAGGTTACTTGACCATCATCAGTGCAGTGTATGGAAACCATGGCTTCTGTGGAGTAGGACTTATGGACCAACACCACAGTACAACCAGATTATGGTTCAGTGGGCTAAAAGCCCCTCATATTTGGGCTTTTTGGTTCCTTTTAGCCCACCTCAGAATTACCTGTCTGGTTGTATAATTGCTTTAGTAGTAAACAATTTAATTTATTACCTGTTGCAGTAATGACAAAGAGGCAATATATAACTGCCTGAAAGTGTTATGCATGCAAACAAATCAACTTCCCAAGACCACAAGCTCTTGTGGTAGCTCAAATACTTTCAGTATGTTTTACTTTGACCACTGCCTTACAGTCTTCTGATATATGTGTCCAATCTGTAAAACTTAATATCCTATACATCTCAGTGAAATTGTATCCCCTCATCTCCTTGCCTTATTTTCATCACAGCAACCACATATTCTCCAGTGAGGGGACCTGGAGTGTTATACAATAGGTTATGAAACGGGTAAATATATAAATTTAAATATATATAAGCAACCTAAGAAAATGTAGTTTTGCAAAAATAAAATGATGGTTTAATTAAAAAAAAATTAAAGTGTAAAAAAAACTTCAAACCGATTTTGTAAATGATTTTTTTATCATTTTTTTTTATTAATATAAAATCTTTGTTTAACAAATAAATCTTTATTGTAGTGTGTACCCATTACAGCAGAATCACATAGCATCATGGGTTTGGATTGGAATATTTTGAGGTGGTACCTGTGATTGGAGTATACAGAGGGAATAGAATCCACATAAAATGTAATTAGAGGCAATGGCTGACAGGACCAAAAAGAACTAGACTCACCTATGGCCTCGGAGAACCTCTCTGCCTGGGTGTCTGGATAGCAGCAACTGGGAATGCTACCAGATATTTTATTTGGATTTGCAACTTTACTGTGCTACTATTCTAATATTCATCTCCCATGCTCTTCCTGGGGAAGTTGTCCTTTGATCTAAGAAGCATGTAGAAGAGTATATATCACCCTATCAGTAATACCCAAGTTAATATTGAGACAAGGTACAGAATGACCATCTCTTGGAGGAAGTGCTGAATTACTTGAGGTAATATGGAGGCTTGGTAGTTATACTATACGTACATTTTATAGTAATGAGGAGCATTTTTATGAATGGCATATGTCAATGTATTTTAAATCTATTTAATTATGAAGAAATATTTTAAAATATATTCACTGACCATGTGAAGTGCATGTGAAAACTTGGGGAAGTACTGAATTACTTGGGGTGATATGGAGGCTTGGTAGTGCTACTATATGTACATTTCATATTAATGGGGAACATTTTTATGAATGGCATATGTCAATGTATTTTAAATCTATTTAATTATGAAGAAATATTTTAAATTATATTGTCTGACCATGTGAAGTGCCTAGGAAAACCCCAAACTTCCTGTTATTTTGGTATGTCTGTGTATAAATCAGGATGTGAGTACTAAATGTATTTGTAGTGTATTACACCCATACAAATTTAAATATTGCTGCTTGCTTGTTTTACCTATTTAAACTTAGTTATGTTCTGTTTTGGAATCTACTGTATGTTGCCTTTGCGAAAAGAGCCCTATGTGTCCCCAAATTGTTTATGTTTTGCCCATGCCCACTAATGATGATTCAGCATCATTTATGCATAAGTTATATGTATTCATTACTTATCCCATAACTCCCAACTGTCCCTGATTTGGAACAAAGTCCTTCTGGCCCTCTTTCCTTCTCTTTTGCCCCTCATTTTGGTCTGATCTATATAGTTGTATATAAAATGCATTTTTTCTTTCAAAAAGAGTTTCCCAGTATTAAACCTTCCATCCAATTTTTAAAATTGCTCCCATCTCAAAAAGTTGGAAGGTATGCTTATCCTGCCAAATGGTGCTCTTTGGAAACTTTAAGCACATGTCATAATAAAGTTATTGTGACAAACAGAGTCATGCCATCAAGATTCAACCTCAACAGCTTCACCCTGTTAGCAGGCCCAAGCACATCTCTTGCCTCCCTGTGTATGCACTTATATTTATATCATAAACAATAATGTGACTGTATTTTTAAAATGTTAATAGCGTGTCTTAGACAGAATTATCCGCACACACAAAAAGACTTCTTACTGTACAATAGGTGGCAGGTTAGCTACACAGTAAAGCCTTTCAGGGGCCACATGCCGACATCATCCCTTGCAAAGGTGACTGGGACATGCTGTCTGCATAGTTGGAATTTCTACATTCAGTAAGCTCAGCCTGGAATCTACAGTGACTGGGTGCCTTGGGTCAAGCTAAGTATTAAGCAGCAGAGCATGTCCTTGATGACCTTACAGAAAGGCAATCCTTACTAAGTCATAGCACATGCGATTAGAAAGAACATGCAAGTCATTTGACCACCCGGGGATCTAAATGCTGCCTAAATGCTGCCTGCACACCCCCTTAGTAAACAAATTAAACTCTTTTGTTACTAGGAGTTTCTCTGCTTAAACTATATAGCAAAAGTTTGATACAGACAGTGATATAAGGAGTATAGTTCAGTATAAATAGTAATGTACTGTAGGGTATAGATGAATATAAATAGATCAGAATCAACATTGTTAGAATCATTCAAATTTATCCATAACATTTAAAGTTTAAAAATCAAACACCAGGCAGATATAAAATACACGTAAAGTAAATATAGTTACGTATTTATATTAAAAAAATGGCTTTTTAAAGTAAAGTATTGTAAATACCAGAATTTGACTTAGCAACTTGTAATCTATTTTACAGGATCACTCAGGATAGGGGACAGTATTTGGGGCCAATATAGTGTCCTGCATGCACATGAGCCGAAGAGATCTTTTGCTGTTCCTAAAGTCTAATTAGAATATATATTGTAGATCAGCATCTGACGGTGAGTTTGTGCCACATCCAAAATTATTTATACATAACAGCAAAGGGGGTCCCCTAATGGTGGACTTTTCAGGCACATGTAAAAACCATAAAAGAGGTATACTTGGTACAAATATAATTTATTAAATTAACATAGTAAAATATGACACAACTAATACATCTATTGTTGGGAATGTAGGTCAATCAGTATTACAATAGTGTATATACAGTGTTTTGAAGCAGTACTTTTTCAACTGATGCGTTTCGGTGTCAGTTAAACTCCTTCCTCAGGGGTAGTGTACGCTTTAAATAGTTATTAAACACTGTATTAGCTGACTTGACATTCCATAAAGTTTGTGATTAAAAACAGTGGCAATGACAAGGTCTATCTGCCCAGTATGCTCTTGATTCCAATATGAACAAACATCTATGTATTGGAGGTGATGTAGATCTATATATAGGTAGAAGTGGGTTTTACTCCACCAAGAGTATATATATGTTGTTCTCTTCAAAAAGAAAAGAAAAGCCAGAGAAATGTGGGCGTAAACTAAATGCTTGAGGCTCCACTGAGGCCGAGAGGCAAACCCTGAAGGTGGCTCAAGAGTTGATGTTCATAGGTGTATGTATTTATAAGATGGCATGAAAGTGGATTGGATCAAGTAGCTGTTCAAGCCGGTAACATTCCGAAGCATGTGGAGAATCCACATGCAGCATGTGGAGGATATATAATGCATTGTAGAGTATATAGTGCAGTCAGTGTAGTATATATAATACAGTGCAGGGTGTATAGTGCAGTACAGAGTATATAATATTGAAGTATAGTATTGAAGTGGTTAGGGGGAACCCTATGACAAAATTATGAATAAAAATGGCATGTTGTCACCCAAAAATCCATACCAGGCCCTTTGGGTCTGGCATTGATTTTAAGGGGAATTCCATGCCAAAATGTAAACAAAATAGCTTGGAGTCCCTCCAAAATCTATACCAGACCCTTATCCGAGCATGCAGCCTGGCAGGCCAGAAAAGGCAGCCCCCCTCCTGAACCATACCAGACCTCTTGCTCTCAACATGGGGAGGGTGCTTTGGGGTCCCCCCCAAAGGACCTTGTCCCTATGTTGATAGGGGTAAGAGCCTCTTCCCAGCAACCCTGGCCGGTGATTGTTGGGGTCTGCGGGCGGGGGGGCTTTTACGGAACCTGGAAGCCCCCTTTCAACAAGGGGGCCCCCAGATCCTGCCCCCCCATGTGAATGGGTATTGGGTACCCCTACTCATTCACCAAAAAAGTGTCAAAAAGTAAAAACCACAACAGACAGTTTTTGACAATTCCTTTATTAAAAAAGAAAAAAAAAGTGTCTAGCAATGTGACATCAGAAGGGGGCGGGGTCATCTGATTACGTCAGCAGGTGGCCCCGCCCTTGCCTATATAAGAGCCATCAAAGTGAAAAGACAGCAGTCGCCGGGAGGCCTTCCACGAAGGCGGAATTTTTTTTTTTTGTTTTTTCGGGTCCGTCGGGTGGTGTGATTGACGATGGATTTACATCGCAGGACACTTTTTTATCTTTATTTTTAATAAAGGAATTGTCATAAACTGTCTCTTGTGGTTTTTACTTTTCAACATATTTTTTGGTGAATGGGTAGGGGTACATTGTTAAAGGGGGCTTCCATATTCTGATAAGCCCCCCGCCCGCAGACCCCAACAACCACAGCCTAGGTGTGTCGCGAAGAGGCCTTTGTCCCCATCAACATGGGGACAAGGTGCTTTGGGGTGGGGGGGCGCTGAGCCCCCCTGCCCCAAAACACCCCCCCCCCCCACACCGAGGTGCTCGCTTGTGCCGAAGCCCTGGTATGGACTGGGGGGCCCCATGGCGTTTTTTTCATAGATTTTTCTTCTATATTGCCGTGAGCCGGCAATACATTACTGGCTGCAAGCAAGTTTAAATTACATTTTTTCCTTTAGAAATGTCGTTTTTGCTACGGTTTTTTTCTTTTGCTAATAATTCAATTTTTATATCCTTTTTCCTTACTTAGCAACCTTCTGTTCCAGGCTATCATTGCACATGTCTTCATATAACCTTGAAGTCGTTGGTATGTATTGAGGCTATTATGCCCGTTTCATGATATAGATATGAGCTCTTTCTGAGCCTTTATTTGGATTTATTTAATTTTTATTGTACATTTCTTCTTCAGTTTTTTTTTATTAGGTCTCCCCTTTGCCCTCTGCAGCCAGAGAGTGGCCATGGGGGCTTGTCACCCTATTGGAACTGGACCGCATTGGCCCTGCTCTGTTGGGCTGTTGAGGTATGTTGGTTTTTTTGGGGGGGGCCTGGGGGTTATTTCCCTTCAGATGTTAGATTGCGGTGGTGGGAGTTGGGGGGACGGGAATTGGACATATCCCATCATGTTACTTAATAATTCAGCAATCTACATCGTGCTGCTATGTTTTGTGTTTTTTATATTGATTATGGTCTTTTTCTTTTAAACCTTATTTCCCTTTTTTTCTTTTCAGAGCTATATATGTTTTTTTATATATTCTATTCCCCTGATGAAGCCAATGTTTTGGCGAAACTAGTAGGGAAGAATTGATCTGTCATCACCATCTCAGGCCAACAGATCACCTATTTGCTCCCATACTACAGTGTATATGTGGTTCATTATTGTGTATCATTATGTTTTGTTTTTAAATTTCTGTAATAAAATTTGCTAAACCTCTTTCAATTTATACTGTGTATTGTTTTGTAACTGGCACCATCATAATCCCCTCTCCCTTTGCTCTTCTTTTTGTAATCATTTGCTATGGTACTGTTCTACACATTGCACAGATGCACCACTTTACAGGCAGACTAAGGGGACCCCTCAGGCACGATATTTAAAGGAATATTTCACTTTGAGCATTATTAAAATCACTGCTCCTGAAAAAACGATTTTTTTTTTGCATCGATACATGTCCCTAGGGCAGT
Source organism: Lithobates clamitans (assembly GCA_037952925.1). Classification (NCBI taxonomy): domain Eukaryota; kingdom Metazoa; phylum Chordata; class Amphibia; order Anura; family Ranidae; genus Lithobates; species Lithobates clamitans. Next base: position 2,545,681 of record JBBGZY010000015.1, on the reverse strand, counting down.
ACCTGGGTGCCCATACACTTTTTATGGCAATAACATTCATATGAGCCTTTAAAATGAGGACTTTTGATTTTTAATGTTCATATCCAATAGACTTTAATAGGGTTTGCATCAAGTTTTTGCATCAAGAACTTTTTGCCTGTTCAAGGTGTTCTGGTGCGAACCGAGCCGGGGGGGGGGGGGGGTGTTCAGCCCATCCCTATTGGCAAATATGTAGCTGTGGGAAAAGCAAGAATGAAGCAGAAGTTAAGAGTCTTCAATTAAGTTTGGTAACATCCTTGCACTATATTTACACTATATTACCAAAGGTATTGGGAGGCCTGCCTTTACATGCACATGAACTTTACTGGCATCAAAGTCCTAGTCCATAGGGTTCAATATTGAGTTGGCCCATCCTTTGCAGTTATAACAGCTTCAACTGTTCTGGGAAGGCTGTCCATAATGTTTAGGAGTGTGTCTATGGGAATTTTTGACCATTCCTCCAGAAGCACATTTGTGAGTTCAGTGACTGATGTGGACAAGAAGGCCTGGCTCGCAGTCTCCACTCTAAATTATCACAAAGGTATTGTATGAGGTTAAGGCCAGTACTCTGTGCAGGCCAGTCAAGTTTCTCCACCCCAAACTCACTCATCCGTGTCTTTATGGACCTTTATGGAGTTCACAAAGCGAGGTCCATAAAGACATGGATGATCGAGTTTGGGATGGAGGAACGTGACTGGCCTGCACAGCTTTCTGACATCAACCTGACAGAACACCTTTGGGATGAATTAGAGTGGAGACTGCGAGCCAGGCCTTCTTGTCCACATCAATGCCTGACCTCACAAATGTCCTTCTGGAAGAATGGTCAAACACTCCCATAGACACACTCCTAAACCTTGTGGACAGCCTTCCCAGAAGATTCAAAGCTGTTATAGCTGCAAAGGGTGGGCCAACTCAATATTGAATCCTTTGGACTAAGACTGGGATGCCATTAAAGTTCATGTGCGTGTAAAGGCGGGCGTCACAATACTTTTGGTAATATAGTGTAGCTGATGTGGAAAGACAACTATTCAACTATTCAACTAATCAAAACATGAATACAACCTTTTAGGTACAGTAGGGTCCATGTCTACTGACAGAATTGAGAGACGGAATATGGAATTTTCCAACTTGTTGGAAAACCATTCTTTGCAGGCAATCACATGGATTGCATACCCCCATTGGGAACCCTCACAAACAAATGCCTCCTTTTAAAGACACTGCTGCTTTCCATTTATTTGAAGGGGGTGGCTCACTGGGACCCAGGCTGAAGTTGAAGGGGCTGGATGATGATGGATGTCATCCACCCTGGGAGTAGAACAGGAACTGTTGGGGAATATGTTGCTTCTATTGCACACTGAGAGGAGCTCAGTTCAGAGCTATGAGAGATGCTCAATTCTTAGCAGGAGAGAGAAAATGGTTAGGTAAGGATTAAAGGAAAGGATGGAGTTCAGATTTAATTAATCTGAATTTTATTATAGCGTTAAACCAAGGCATTCAGTTGAATTAAATTATCAGAGCCTTAAAATGTTTTCACTGAAGCCAACCATGTGTCCACAATGGCACAGCTATTAACAATGTAGCTCATGTAACCGCCATAGGAAGTACAAAAAGAAGAATGTTTTTCAAAGCCTCCTGTATATGAATCCATAACAGTTTTTAAGGTAGTATTTGGACTTGGGTAAGAAGGATATAAGAAATAATTACTCATCGTTGGTTATGTTGGGTAAGAATGCTTTAAAGTAAATTTTGGCCTAATGTTTTATTTTTAATTTTTAGAATGATATAGGTCTCTGAAGCATTATTATCTTTAGCTGGTGTTTGATGAACCAGAATGGCAATCTGTACCTATTGTGCGCAGCAATTGGTATGACTTACATACACAAAGCATAAGGGCATTTTGGAACAGAAACTGGCTAAAGTTTCTCTCCACCGTTTAGAAACCAGAAGAAAAAAAATATATATCGAGAAGGTGAAAATGAGTGACGGGTAACACTAAATACTTTGCGGATTATCTCCACATAAAACAGAGACATGATTTCAATAGGGAGATGTTAAATTTTACTTTAGCTTTTAATCTTTCTGCCGGTATGTTCTTGTGTTACTGCCGGGTATTTCTGAATATCCATACCAGACATTTCACTCAGAGCTACGTTTGAGGTTTGGGACTTTTAATCTCATGCCTTGCTGAATTCTAGAAATGTTCAGGCTTGGTTGCTTTATACATTATACAAAGTCACTTGCTGGATCAGTGGCTACCAAGGAGCACCATAGTACTAAGCTTTTCCTTGCTTCCTTGTAGCAGTTCTACAACGACTAAGGCACATTTTTTGCCTGGCAAATCACAGCTGGACTGTTTCCAATAGAAGGGTTAATATAGAGCCAGGAAAGGTAACCACTGAATGAAAAAAACATCTGCGAAAGCAGAGCCGCAGACAAACCACACGGAGGTCTCAATAGCCACAAAAATGCAACAGGGCCCCGTGCTTGGCTCTGTAGCTACTTAAGCAGCCTAGCAGACATTTAATGACCTGGATGATCATTCAGACAAAAGATGTGCATGTAACAGGGCTTTTCATTTTGTTGCCACAACATTCTGACGTATCTAGTCACTGCACATCTGCACATCACTATTTTAAGGATATTCCTACTACTGATTAATAGTTTTTTTTAAAGAAGTAATCAGCATTCTATTTAAAATACAGATATTCCAAAAGTAAACAGTTGGTTTCAAGGGCGATGCTCACACAACTAGATACCAGAAGCTAAAGTATTGATCTGTATATCTCCTCTATTGTTGTGAAACACGCCAAAAAAAGGTGCTGAGATGATTTTTAAATTGAACCTCACCAAAATACATGGTACTGTGTAGGGATGAGCCCGTTGTTCGAGTCGAACGTAAGTGGGAGAAATCAAAAGTGCTAATTTTAAAGGCTTATATGCAAGGTATTATCATAAAAAGTGTTTGGGGACCTGGGTCCTGCCCCAGGAGACATGGATCAATGCAAAAAAAGGGTTTAAAAACGTCCATTTTTTCGGGAGCAGCTACTTAAAGTGAAACAATAAAAGTGAAATATTCCCTTAAATTTCGTACCTGGGGGGTGTCTATAGTATGCCTGTAAAGTGGTGCATGTTTCCCGTGTTTAGAACAGTCCCTGCACAAAGGAAAAAAAGTCATTTAAAAGTACTCGCGGCTATAATTAATTGTCGGTCCAGGCAATACACATATAAAAGTCATTGAAAAAAACGGCATGGGATTCCCCCACAGTCAATTACCAGACCCTTAGGGTCTGGTATGAATATTAAGGGGAACCCCGAACTAAAATGTAAAAAAAAAGTTGCGTGGTGGTCACTCCAAATTCCATACCAGGCCCTTCAGGTCTGGTATGGATATTAAGGGGAACCCCGCGCCAAAAAAAAAATGGCGTGGGGTTCCCCTCAAAATCCATACCAGACCCTTCAGGTCTGGTATGGATTTTAAGGAAAACCCCACGCCAAAATTTTTTTTTAAATGGCGCGGGGGTCCCCCCAAAAATCCCTACCAGACCCTTATCTGAGCACGCAACCTGGCAGGCTGCAGGAAAAGAGGGGGGATGAGAAAGTGCCTGACCCTCCTGAACTGTACCAGGCCACGTGCCCTCAACATGGGGAGGGTGCTTTGGGGTACCCCCCAAAACACCTTGTCCCCATATTGATGGGGACAAGGGCCTCATCCCCACAACCCTTGCCCTGTGGTTGTGGGGGTCTGCGGGAAGGGGGTTTATTGGAATCTGGAAGCCCCCTTTAACAAGGGGACCCCCAGATCCCGGCCTCCCCCACTGTGCAAAATGGTAACGGGGCACAAATGTACGCCTACCATTTCACAAAAAAGTGTGAAAATGGTAAAAAAAAACACAAGACACAGCTTGGGACAAGTCCTTTATTAAAAAATAAAAAAATAAAAGTGTCCCGCGAAGTCCAATCATCTTCTTTTTCTCTCATTCCGACAGACCGAAAAAAAAAAAAAAAAGCTGCACGCCGCCACCGATCTGCCTAGGGATGTCCCCGTGCGTCAGAGGGGGTGGGGTCACCCGCCAATGTCACTGTGTGGCCCCGCCCTCAGTTATAAAAGAGCTATCACCTGAGAGGACAGTCATTACGGCAGGTGCCTCTCATGGAGGCAGGTCGGTCGCATTTTTTTTCTTTTTCGGTCCGTCAGAGCGAGAGAAGATGAATGGACTTTGTGGGACACTTTTTTAAAAAATTTTAATAAAAGGACTTGTCCCAAGTCATGTCTTGTGTTTTTTTTACCATTTTCACACTTTTTTTGTTAAATGGTAAGAGTACATTTTTACCCCGTTACCATTTCACACGGGGGGAGGCCAGGATCTGGGGGTCCCTTTGTTAAAGGGGGCTTCCAGGTTCCGATAAGCCCCCCGCCCGCAGATCCCCAAAACCACTGGGCAAGGGTTGTTGGGATGAGGCCCTTGTCCCCATCAACAAGGGGACAAGGTGTTTTGGGAATACCCCAAAGCACCCTCCCCATGTTGAGGGCATGTGGCCTGGTACGGTTCAGGAGGGGGGGGGCGCTCTCTCATCCCCCCCTCTTTTCTTACGGCCTGCCAGGTTGCGTGCTCAGATAAGGGTCTGGTATGGATTTTTGGGGGAACCCACGCCATTTTTTAAAAAATTTTGGTGCTGGGTTCCCCTTAAAATCCATACCAGACCCTTCGGTCTGGTATGGATTTTGAGGGGGACACCCACGCCAAATTCCATACCAGACCTGAAGGGCCTGGTATGAAATTTAGGGGGGACCCCCACGCAATTTTTTTTTAAATTTTGGTTCGGGGCTCCCTTTAATATTCATACCAGACCCGAAGGGTTTGGTAATTGACTGTGGAGCAATCCCATGCAGTTTTTTTCATTGACTTTTATGTGTATTGCTGGGACCAACAATTCATTATAGCCGCAAGTACTTTTAAATGACTTTTTTTCCCTTCCCTGTCATTTTGCTCTCGGACTGTTCTAAACACAGGAAACATGCGCCACTTTACAGGCATACTATAGACACCCCCCCCCCCCCGGTACGAAATTTAAAGGAATATTTCACTTTAATTGTTTCACTTTAAGCATTATTAAAATCACTGCTCCCGAAAAAATGGCCATTTTTAAAACTTTTTTTTGGATTGATACATGTCCCCTGGGGCAGGACCCAGATCCCCAAACACTTTTTATGACAATACCATGCATATAAGCCTTAAAAATTAGCACTTTTGATTTTTCATGTTCGTGTCCCATAGACTTTAATGGTGTTCGTGTGTGTTCGAACAAATTTTTTCCTGTTCGCATGTTCTGCTTCGAACCGAGGGGTGTTTGGCTCATCCCTAGTACTGCAGTACCATGCGTTTAAGAGGGTGCAAACATGCATTTGGTGTATGCGTGGGGGTGCCATTAAGAATTAATGGCACCCATACGCAACTGCAAAAGGCCCGGTTAAAAAACCCTGCTCTAGAGATTAGAGAAGAGTAAACAACCCCAAACATACAGCCAATGTCATTAAGAACTACCCTCAGCATAAAGAAGTCCTGGAATTGATGGTTTGGCCCCCACAGAGCCCTGATCTCAACATCATTGAGTCTGTCAGAGATTACATGAAGAGACAGAAGATGTTGAGGCAGCCTACATCCACAGAAGATGTGTGGTTAGTAGTTCTCCAAGATGTTTGGAACAACCTACCTGCCGAGTTCCTTCAAAAACCGTGTGTACAAGCATTGTGTGTACCTAGAAGAATATATATATATATATATATATATATATATATATATATATATACTGAGAAAAATTATAAACGCAACACTTTTGTGTTTGCCCCTATTTATCATGAGCTGAACTGAAAGATCTATGACTTTTTCTATGTACATAAAAGGCCTATTTCTCTCAAATGTTCACAAACCTGTCTAAATCTGTGTTAGTGAACATTTCTCTTTTGCTGAGATAATCCATCCACCTCACAGGTGTGGTATATCAAGATGCTGATTAGACAGCATGATTATTGCACTGTTGTGCCTTAGACTGGCCACAATAAAAGGCCACTCTAAAATGTGCAGTTTTATCACACAGCACAATGGCACAGATGTCGCAAGTTTTGCGGGAACATGCAATTGGCGTGCTGACTGCAGGAATTTCCACCAGAACTGTTGCCCTTCAATTGAATGTTCATTTCTCTACCATAAGCCACCTCCAAAGGCATTTCAGAGAATTTGGCAGTACATCCAACCGGCCTCACACCCGCAGACCACGTGTAACCACACCAGCCCAGGACCTTCACATCCAGCATCTTCACCTCCAAGATCATCTGAGACCAGCCACCCAGACAGCTGCTGCAACAATCTGTTTGTATAATGAAAGAATCTCTGCACAAACTGTCAGAAACCATCTCAGGGAAGCTCATCTGCATGCTTGTCATCCTCATCGGGGTCTCGACCTGACTGCAGTTCATCGTAATTGACTTGAGCGGGCAAATGCTCACATTGGATGGTGTCTGGCACTTTGGAGAGGTGTTCTTTTCATGGATGAATCCCGGTTTTCACTGTACAGGGCAGATGGTAGACAGCATGTATGGCGTCATGTGGGTGAACGGTTTGCAGATGTCAACGTTGTGGATCAAGTGGTCCATGGTAGCAGTGGGGTTATGATATGGGCAGGCGTATGCTATGGACAATGAACACAGGTGCATTTTTTTTATGGCATTTTGAATGCATAGAGATACCGTGATGAGATCCTGAGGCCCATTGTTGTGCCATTCATCCATGACCATCACCTCATGTTGCAGCATGATAATGCATGGCCCCATATTGCAAGGATCGCCCGTGGGACTTTAAATGAGTTGGTCATAGAGGTCATAACAAATAGAGTTTAATAAATTTCCAAACACATGATGAAACATGAACATAAAAACATCATAAGACATCGTTTGACCATTGGAATGTTAAATATGATGGTATGTTACATAGTATACATATACAACTTTGTACTCGACGCGTTTCGCGAGCTCCGCTCGCTTCCTCAGGAGTTGGTGTATATGTGAAATATCTAAAAGATAATAGGTATCAATAAATAATGGCATACAATGGTAGTTAAAGTCAAAGAGGAAGTATGTGGCTTCATAGAAGCCTTCCATACTTACATATGGTCAAATGGTCCATAGGGCTGGATAGCAAGGGCAGCAGCGGAGAATCCTCCACACAGGAGCTGAAGAGGCGTAGCCCGCAGCAACCAGAGCAGGGGCCCAGCAGAGGGCGGACATGGCAAGGAAACAGATTGGGGTATGGTGTATCCTGAGATATCCAACTAGCCACCTGGGTCATATTAGCTGTAATCAGATTATATATGTATCTATGTCAAAAAATAGAGTTTTAAAATAACTGGGAGTAAAATTACTAATATGTGGAGAGGACCTCTGAAAAGGTGGGCATGGATAGAAGTCAGGAGAGAGAGAGAAGAATTAGGAGGGTGCAGGGGAGGGAGTGGAAAAATAAAAAGAAAGAAAGAAATGGTGTTGCACTGGTGTGTCAAGTAACACATATACAGTAGGAACAACAATGGTAGTAAAATATATTGGATATAAAGGTAATTACCATAATGATAAATTACAAGAGTAGGAAGATGTAAATGTCATTATAATGTACATGTTGTATACTGAAATGGAACACAAACAACCCATGGTAGATACAGGGGGGGGTTGATAAGTGAAGGAAAAAACCAAATGAAATGAGAAAAGCGGGGAGGCAATAGAAAACATCTCCTAATAATGAATAGTGCATGATGAGTGTGTGGTAAACATATTGAGTGTGCAAGTATAATTAGGCAAAGTAAGGTGACATGGTAGATATCTATAGTGTGCTTACCCTTGTGCAGAACTTCTCAAGTGTGAGACGACAGTCCAAGTGAGGAGAGGAAGAAAAGTTTGCCATGTCAGCGTACTCACGCTTAAATCCCCGAGCGGGATCATTGGGCTACGCCTCTAACGCCATACGAACGTGGCTACGGCAAACGCCCACGCTGCGCATGCGCAGGCATCTCCAGCCAACGTAGATGACGCACTGCACATAAAAACGTGAAGCCGCTGAGTTGCGGAGATCACACGCTAGGTGCAGATGTATGGCGCCGATGTAACGGTGGCCCCGCCCCCCACACACACAAAGGGATGCGGAAGGGAGGGGACAGCAGGAGGGAAACCTCCCTTTATACATCGCAGCTCCCGATGAGGAGAAATATAACCGCGGCCACCAGTGAACACAGCACACAGGAACCAATGCCATAAATGACTCAAATAGCATAAGGAAAAGTGTAATACTCATATCTAAAACGTATAGTAGTAATAGAATAATAATAATGGGTATGACCACGAGAACGGCACATGGACCAAATGGGCTAGTAGGTGTCTTCCACCTTGGTAATTTAGAACAAAAAAGGGAGCGGTCCAGGTACTGTCTCTTAATATGACACAACTCCATCCCTATAAAACATATAGTACAGAAAAGAGAGGTTTGCCCGTGGGACTTTAAATGAGTTGGTCATAGAGGTCATAACAAATAGAGTTTAATAAATTTCCAAACACATGATGAAACATGAACATAAAAACATCATAAGACATCGTTTGACCATTGGAATGTTAAATATGATGGTATGTTACATAGTATACATATACAACTTTGTACTCGACGCGTTTCGCGAGCTCCGCTCGCTTCCTCAGGAGTTGGTGTATATGTGAAATATCTAAAAGATAATAGGTATCAATAAATAATGGCATACAATGGTAGTTAAGGTCAAAGAGGAAGTATGTGGCTTCATAGAAGCCTTCCATACTTACATATGGTCAAATGGTCCATAGGGCTGGATAGCAAGGGCAGCAGCGGAGAATCCTCCACACGGGAGCTGAAGAGGCGTAGCCCGCAGCAACCAGAGCAGGGGCCCAGCAGAGGGCGGACATGGCAAGGAAACAGATTGGGGTATGGTGTATCCTGAGATATCCAACTAGCCACCTGGGTCATATTAGCTGTAATCAGATTATATATGTATCTATGTCAAAAAATAGAGTTTTAAAATAACTGGGAGTAAAAATAGTGTGACATTACTAATATGTGGAGAGGACCTCTGAAAAGGTGGGCATGGATAGAAGTCAGGAGAGAGAGAGAAGAGAATTTTTACTCCCAGTTATTTTAAAACTCTATTTTTTGACATAGATACATATATAATCTGATTACAGCTAATATGACCCAGGTGGCTAGTTGGATATCTCAGGATACACCATACCCCAATCTGTTTCCTTGCCATGTCCGCCCTCTGCTGGGCCCCTGCTCTGGTTGCTGCGTGCTACGCCTCTTCAGCTCCCGTGTGGAGGATTCTCCGCTGCTGCCCTTGCTATCCAGCCCTATGGACCATTTGACCATATACAAGTATGGAAGGCTTCTATGAAGCCACATACTTCCTCTTTGACCTTAACTACCATTGTATGCCATTATTTATTGATACCTATTATCTTTTAGATATTTCACATATACACCAACTCCTGAGGAAGCGAGCGGAGCTCGCGAAACGCGTCGAGTACAAAGTTGTATATGTATACTATGTAACATACCATCATATTTAACATTCCAATGGTCAAACGATGTCTTATGATGTTTTTATGTTCATGTTTCATCATGTGTTTGGAAATTTATTAAACTCTATTTGTTATGACCTCTATGACCAACTCATTTAAAGTCCCACGGGCAAACCTCTCTTTTCTGTACTATATGTTTTATAGGGATGGAGTTGTGTCATATTAAGAGACAGTACCTGGACCGCTCCCTTTTTTGTTCCATATTGCAAGGATCTGTACACAATTCCTGGAAGCTGAAAACATCCCAGTTTTTGCATGGCCAGCATACTCACCAGACATGTCACCCATTGAGCATGTTTGGGATGCTCTGGATCGGCCTATATGACAGTGTGTTCCAGTTTCTGCCAATATCCAGCACAGCCATTGAAGAGGAATGGACCAACATTCCACAGGTCACAGTCAACAACTTGATCAACTCTATGCGAAGGAGATGTGCTGCACTGCGTGAGGCAAATGGTGGTCACACCAGATACTGACTTGTTTTCGGACCCCCTGTATCCCCCCAATGCAGTAAAACTGTACATTTTAGAGTGGCCTTTTATTGTGGCCAGCCTAAGGCACACCTGTGCAATAATCATGCATCTTGATATTTCACACCTGTGAGGTGGATGGCTTATCTCGGCAAAGGAGAAATGCTCACTAACACAGATTAAAACAGATTTGTGAACAATATATGAGAGAAATAGGCCTTTTGTGTACATAAAAAAAGTTGTAGATCTTTCAGTTCAGCTCATGATAAATAGGGGCAAACACAAAAGTGTTGCGTTTAAAATTTTGCTCAGTGTGTATATTATATATGTATATATTTATATATTTACACATAATAGTGACTTTACCCACAGAACCAAGTAGGAAGCCTTGGATTGACAGCTCTCTTCATCAGTAATGATTAATGTAGGTAATCATATGCATATTTAAAAAAAAAAATCACTACTGAAGCACATGCATAGTGAGTTAGAAGTTGGTAAATAGCTTCCTTGAAAACTATAACATAACAGAAGAAAATAAATTATAAATAATAATAAAATAAATGTTATTATTTGCTGGTGTCCATGTGCATAAATGCTTATGGTGAATATAGTGATTACGGTACAAACACACTGATGATTAGAGTGCTTTTATACTGAATAGCCAATTTGTGGCTGAGTTTGGGAGCGGTTAACATGTAGGGATAATTCATCTCTGTGGTCTAATTCATAGTACATTAACTAGCAGTGAACAGAACTGGATATGGCAAGTTCAATTCAAGTCTCTTATGAAAAGAAGTGTTCATCTGCAAATGGAAGTTCATATAACAAATTAACTGACATATGCATCCCAGTCGCTAAATTTTTGCGAATCATAATATGTATGTGTAACAATGATTGGGCAGGCTGGTATCACAGTATAGATCACTATATGTACAGCAGGCTGTACACCTTTAGTGGTGACAACTAATAATTTTTTTCATATGTACATGGAAGTATAAGGTTAATAACAAATATTAGGGAAAACATTTTATGTTGGTTTCATGCTATCAGACTTTACTCAGAAACGGAAAAGTAAATCTGTGATGACAGAAACATCGGAACTGCAACTGCTAACTTGTAAAGTGCAAATTCCCTTGAAAGGTAAACAGCCTATTTGCCTTTAGAAATCAACCCCACTGACAACAAACAAAATGCATAAAGCGGGGTTCCACTCAAATTTTTTACTTAATCTTACCCCCTTCAGTTAATTGCATAGATGTTCAAATGCCACATGAAATTTTTTTTATCGCTGTAATTACCTTTATATTGTACTTTATTGTGGCACTTCCTGTCTCTCCTCCCATGGGAGTAGACGTGTTTATTGCCTTTCTCCTGGGAGCTTAGTGTCAGGCTTCCCAAGATTCAGTGCGGGAACAATGATCATGCCTCTGAACAAGCTGTGAATGAACAGCATTCACCGCATCCAGGAAACCAATGCTTGTGGGCTTCACATGCCCACAAGCAAGATGGAAACAGCCAGCATCACATTTTTAAAGTTATTCTTCAGTACGAAAACAGACAGAGGCAGAAGTATTACACCCAAACTGTGAGTATTATTTTGGGATTAGCAAAGTGTCTCAATGACCTAAAAAAAAAAGATTGGTCGCCGGACTCCCACTTAAGGAGAGTTTATGCTATTCAGACTTAACTGCTTTTTCAACATCAGCAACTCACTTGGTAGTATGCCATGATCAGGAAACAGCCATGGAACCTTCACCTTTTAAATAGAAGTCAACAGTGGCAGCTACCATGTTCATATCCTCACACGTTTCCTTAATTAACCTCTATTTTTTATATACTGGTTATACATCTCTGGATAGCTGGCAACCATACTAATGTCTCATTATTCTCAATTCTTCTGCAGCCAGATGTCTGTGAATGTGTTTTACCATCTCTGCATTTAATCCCTGCTGAACTTGCTTTACTGATGTCTACATGCAGTGTAAAGTAGTGTTAACATCATAACTAGAGGGATTTAGTATACTGTATATTATTATTGTTATACAGGATTTATATAGCGCCAACTTTTTGCGCAGTGCTTTACAACATGAGGGCAGACAGTACACTTACAGTACAAATCAATACAGGAGGGATCAGAGGGCCCTGCTCGTTAGAGCTTAAAATCTAGAAGAATGCAAAATATTAATAATAATAATAATAATAAAACATCATATAATAGTTAAAATACATTTTATTGCACATAATAAGTTTACAAAAAAAATAATCTAGGGCTCCAACTTGGTATAACAATCGTAATTGGTCCCAATGATTATTAGCCGTGCTTTTCACAATGAGACTTTATCATTTTATTTGGCTTCAAATAAACTATTTATCAGTCTATTCCTTTCTTAAGAGTTTTAGCATTTCCACTTCAACTGCAATTTATATTTCCTAATTGCTTCAAATAGACTGGTTATACATCAAAGCTGAAAACTGCATTCTTGAATCTGTAGACCTCAAATCACTATTACAGTCCTCTAAATCTGTCCAAAATAGTTACAAATAGCACATGTTTGCCACAAGCCAATAATTGTCAATGCTGCTCAATAAAATTTCAAAATAGGATAGATTGTCCCTAATTTACCCTAATCCTACGCAAGATTATGCAAATTAAAAAGTGGAGGCACACACCTGCTTTTAATGCTAATACCTTTTGACAATTATGAAACATTTTTTTTAATGGTTTATCCAGTAAAATGTAGCACCAATGTCCAATCAGCTTGTAAATTGTGTCTGTAGCCTTTTGAAAAAAAAAATGGAATAGCACTCTCCAGTTGCTCAGTTTTCCTTTTCACACGTTCTCTTCAATTTAACACAATTTACTTTTCTGTAATCATTGAGCTAAATGATGGATGGCTGCTTATGGTAGATTGAGTCACTGACCAGTAATATATGTATTTCTCTGGGTCTCTAGTGGAAGGTTCTCTAAACTTGAGCTCCAAGATGGTGCAGACTTAAATATACAGGTGTCATGAAAAAGACTGCAGAAGGACTGGAGGATAGAAAAGGTTTGACAGCTTTAAGTAGAACTTATAACATCTGGGAAAATCATAGCTGAGAGAGAACTGCCATGTGGAGCAGCATGACACCAATGCAGTATTGTCCATAGCCATATGTACTCTGGCGAGTGTATCTAAAGAACCAATGGTGAGCCACAGCTATTGATTATGTACACAGGTGATTGTTTGATGTGCAGTTACTGAAAATCATAGGAGACTGGAATTAAGGCAGCAAGGTTGTCCAGGTGCAGAGGAGGGGATGGGGGATACTTGTAGTTGTATTATCCTCAATACAAATGATAGCAGCCTGCAGAAGGTCTTGTGACCTGGTGAGTTATTGCTTTCAGTAAATCATTTTACCCCTGCTGCCTTGAAAAAATAATTTAAGACCAAGGAATGAATAAAAAACACAGAAGGGGGGAACCTCTGAGCTGGAGAGGACAGGAAACATTTGTCCTAGGGGCTGTAATACAGTTACTAGGCAAAATGTTTGTCTTAATTAATGCAATAATTCTCAGACAGACAAAATGGTAGAATACTAATGTATTAACATACTGTATGTAATATTTTTTTACTAAAGTATGAGTGCATACAAACTAAACTCATGTTTACAGGGTAAACACAATACAATACAGAGGTATACAAATATGCATACACACCAACAAAAATTATAAGGAAGAACAGTATGGGTTCTATAAGAAACTAGAAAAGCTATATAACAATATCTGTAAAATCGTACAAAAAAGATATTAATGACTTATATAGAGGAATATAGTGCAACAAGAAGAGGTAATGGGAACAGATAATTACTGGAAGCATATGAGAAAAAAAAGGAAATTTTATATTTAAAAATAAGAAAAGAAAGGAGGTCCAACAGAATGTTTGCAAAAGTAGAAATGGTGACCTCATGGGTGGAGAAAGCCAATTACCAAATTAAGGAAAGATGGAATTCCTCTTTTTTTAAAGAATGCTGAATGGAAATCCAATTAAATTAGGGGGGGTGAAAATGGTAAAAGTTGAAAAAAAAGGAGGCGTGATTAGAGATAAGAGATAAAGATACAAATTTGGGAAGAGGTAAGGCAAATTATGAAAAATCTGAAGAGAAACAAGGTATTTTATAAGAATACAACTGCAGAAATATTGGTGGTAAATGAAGGATAAAAACTATCAATAAGGATCTTGTCAGTTGATTATTAGAGATAGAATAGATTCACTATACATAAAATGTGGCTATACACTATGTAGAAATTACAAGAATATACTCTTGTTAAGGATAATTGGACTTTTGTGCTCTTTTTCTTAGAAGTTCATTGAGGAACAAGGGTTCCAGAGACAATGGGTTATGACCACTCCAATCATGTCTCAGTTTTGTAACAAAGCAGTGCCGAGAGTAACACCATAAAGGGGGTTGAGGGGTGGAGTCTGTGTTCCTGGCAAAACTTCCAAAACAGGGATTTTAAGGTGAATACAAAAATGCTAATTTTTGTTTCTTTTTCATTAAAGTGATTCTAAAGACTCATATTTTTTTACCTTCATGCATTTTATATGCTTGCTCTGGGGGGCAGGAGGGAGGGGCCTGGAGCGCCAGTGGGGGACCCAAGAAGATCGTAAGATAAGATAAGTATGACATCTTTGTTATTGTTTTATTTTAATTGCTTTTAATATCACTTTAAGTAACACATGATTCATCAACATTTGGAATGTCCAGAAGCAGTCCAGCGGAGGGGTGGGCAACACAGAAAATAAAAAGCTAACAGGCCCATCTACACTAAATACACTAATTACACTAAACTAACTATATTAATTACACTAAGGTTTGGCAGACTAACATCACAACCATTGCAGGTTGCAATGCAGGGCCTGCCAGAAAAAGCAAGATTTTGGAGATTGTTTCCAGCCATTATCTATAGCATCCTTTAACACTGGTGCATCTACTACAGGGATCATCAGTGCTTTATTAAGGCAGGACACTGCTGGATCAGCTCAGATAACAGTCCACTTAATAAAGGCCTCTTCAAATGGGTATTGGACTAAGAAACATTTGGGAGGTGTAAACAGTTTATCAGGAAATTAGGTTTTAGTAGTCTTAGGACCTTTCAGAGACCCTAGACCAAGGGTAGGCAACCTCAGCACTCCAGCTGTTTTGAAACTATAAATCCCATCATGCCTCTGCGTCTAGGAGTCATGCTTGTGATTGTCAGGGTCTTGCAATGTCTCATGTGACTTGTAGTTTTGCCACAGCTGGAGGGCCAAGGTTGCCTACCCCTGCCCTAGACGGATTCCTCACAGTGTTTGACCCAATTATTTATTATCCATAGGGCTCATTATACTCCCCATAAGCTGCATTCCTGGAGGAAGGCGATTTTACTAAACTGTTCAAGATGTCCAACAGCCACGGGCACCCTTTTACACATGCTATGGTGCTGTCCCAAATTGCACCGATATTGGGGTTACATATTTACTACCTTAAATACTTTATGCTCCACACATGTAACATCTGATCCAAAGATCCAAAGCTCTACTAGGGGTTATACTGGAGGATGTTCTTCTGTCTGATATGCATGTAATGTGGATACGGTCTATGAATATAGTCCCTAAACTCATACTGCAGAAATGGATATCGTCTGCCCAACCATCATGTACTCAATTGACAAAGGCTCTTAATCTCAATTTATGAAGGGAGGAATTGATGTATAAGCACAGAAAATGCCCCAAAAATTTGGTCACAATAGCTAGACTCCAACTTGTCTACACATTCTACTCTGTCAGTGAGAGATGACCTGGGAAGCTAGAGGAACTAATTGCCAATGGTTTGGGATAGCCGATAATATAGTGTTCTAGTATGATAGCAATATTATGTATACCTTATTGTCTTGATTATTTGTTGGTAAGAAATGTAAGGCTCGTTGCTGCATACTCATTGCTGTATTGGAAGGTCTTATATAAAGGTTATGATATGATCTTTAAGTCACATGATCTACTCGAACCTAATATTTTCTTTTACTTTGTATTTCTCGTGTTTCCACATGTTTTGTGGAAGTGCTTTTTTTGTCTAAGTTTTGTTGTAAACTGAAAAATATGTTTAATAAGAATTACCAAATTAAAAAAAAAAAAAAGAGAGACCCTAGACTGGTAGTGGCACTAGTAGAAACTACAGACTGCACTTCCAAGTTGGCACACACTACTTCAATAAGAGCTGAAATAGTCTCTCTAAACCTAGAAAATATGGAGGCTGCCTGCAATTAACTAACAACTTTATGCAGCAAGGATTTATGAGACTTCGCCACACCTTGACTACAAGTGGACTACAAGAAAATGGCCGCTCGTTTAACCTAATACGAAGCCTATTTAAGGACACTTCTAGTGCCGATCTGTATTCCCTGATCTTGACGCTGCGTGTCGGAACAGACAGGCACCGGAAGTGACATCAGTGTGAGAGCTTGCTGCTTGTGGTGAATAGCTTGTTTCTCTGCTTTTAATGTGAGTACCACAGTTACTTTTAAATAAAAATACCCACGTTTCAGCATACTACACTATTGTGGACCCCCTCTTCTTTCTCCACACCATTTATGCACCAATCTGGGAGGATTGTCATCGCCATCTATTTGCACAAAGGATGCCCATACATACCATCTTAATGAGAACCACTTATCAGCACCCTCTACCTAAAGGTAGGTGCTAGAGTAGTATTTCTTTAGCTCAGGATTCAAAGTACAGGTACATTTAGCCAGGCCTATGCTTTAAGCTGGGCCTGGTTGTTGTGATTTGGAGACTGGGAGTGTTCAGTGTAGTGGTGGGTGTAGTCACCTGTGCTCTGACTCAGTGGTGCCCCTCCTGCTTTCAGAAGGATTGTTCTGGAAGAGGGGTTGGAGCTGATGTTTGAGTGGCAGGCAGCTCATGTGAGGAGCCTTGACCAATTATCTTTGGGTATTGGCAGGGGGCAGGGCTTCCATATAAGCTGGGGTCACATGCTGACAGGGAGGAGTTCTGGAAAGTAGGAACAGATAATGGAGTATTGAGTTGCTATTCCAAGCGTCCGCACGTGGGGATGCGCCGAGTGCAGAGGAGGGATGGAGGAACCGCTAGGAGGGAGTCCTAGATAAGATCTTCAGCCTTACGGACGTATCAAGCTGCTGTAACCGGGGAACACAGGACTTGCATGCTGGAGGAGATCTGGAAGGAAGAAGTAGCAGTCAAGCGGAGGAGAGTAGAGCAGAGTTCTGTGACCGGGGACACAGAACTATTATCCTCCTAGAGAAAAGTCAGTGCAGAATTCTGTGGCCGGGGAACGCAGTGTTGATAGCCCTGAACTGGCTGAAAGCAGTGGTCCGCCTAATACCATGTGTCAGGTCATCGGGGGGAGATACCGTGTTATCTCTGGCCTGATTAGCACATTGGTAATACCTTCCAAAGACTGCGTGATTGTCTAATTCATTGAAGCATCAGGGAGAGGCGGTGTATGTCTCTGGTTCTTTGACTCGCTAAGGCAATCCCATCATGGTCTATGAGGAGGAATTATTCAGAATGACTCTTCTTTGTTCAAATGGAAGTGAAGAAATAGAATATCAGTATGTTTTGCAGTAAGCATTTGTACAAGGAAAATAGAAGCAATAATCTGCAGAAGAGTTATTCGAGTGAAAGGGATTGGGGAGCAAGGAGTGTATCCAATTTCTTTGCAAGGCCACGGCCAATGAATAACTACATACAACATGCAATGTGTTAACAGCTATGGGCGTCTCATATCATCCTTTCCCCATTTCAAGTTGTATCCCAGAAATAAATATGACGAAACCCTGAAAATGACTGTACATTTTCTTAATTGATCGGGAGGAGGATGGCAGCAGGGTGATTGGCGGATTACTAAGTAACCAAATCAGCAGCCCTTATGAGGGTACCGCTACACAAGGTTAACTAGATGATCCTTATATTATGTCACTTATAAGAAGCTATTAGTGTGATGCACTGCAGGAGTCCGGATTTCCATTTGTCTTACATATACGCTGTTACCTTACAGCGGTAAGGTAAGGGTCAATTCACATTGAGCTGTCATGTTACTAAAGAAAGTCACAGTTTATATTGCTTTATTTGCACAGAGGGATCTCAGCACCATACCCTTTCTATTGAAGAAAAGTCGCAGTTATACATTGCTTTATTTGCACAGAGTGACAGTGAGACTGCAACCATCCTCACCTGTGATCTGTTTGCTTGTAATTAGTGTGTGTGTATAAAAGGTCATTGAGTTTCTGGACTCCTGACAGAGCCTTGCATCTTTCATCCAGTGCTGCACTGATGTTTCTGGATTCTGAGTCATGGGGAAAGCAAAAGAATTGTCAAAGGATCTGCGGGAAAAGGTAGTTGAACTGTATAAAACAGGAAAGGGATATAAAAAGATATCCAAGGAATTGAGAATACCAATCAGCAGTGTTCAAACTCTAATCAAGAAGTGGAAAATGAGGGGCTCTGTTGAAACCAAACTACGGTCAGGTAGACCAACTAAAATTTCAGCCACAACTGCCAAGAAAACTGTTTGGGATGCAAAGAAAAACCCACAAATAACTTCAAGTGAAATACAGGACCCTCTGAAAACATGTGGTGTGGCTGTTTCAAGAGGCACAATAAGGAGGCACTTGAAGAAAGAAGAAAGATGGGCTGCATGGTTGAGTCGCCAGGGGAAAGCCATTACTACGCAAATGCCACAAAGTATGCTGCTTACAATGCGCCAAACAGCACAGAGACAAGCCTCAAACCTTCTGGCACAAAGTCATTTGGAGTGATGAGACCAAAATTGAGCTTTTCGGCCACAACCATTAACACTACATTTGGAGGGGAGTCAACAAGGCCTATGATGAAAGATACACCATTCCCACTGTGAAACACAGAGGTGGGTCGCTGATGTTTTGGGGATGTGTGAGCTACAATACAAAGGCACAGGAAATTTGGTCAAAATTGATGGCAAGATGAATGCAGTATGTTGTCAAAAAATCCTGGAGGAACATTTGCATTCATCAGCCAGGATTCTGCGCATGGGATGTACTTGGACATTCCAAAATGATCCAAAACACAAGGCCAAGTCGACCTGTCATTGGCTATAGCAGAATAAAGTGAAGGTTCTGGAGTGGCCATCTCAGTCACCTGACCTCAATATCATTAAGCCACTCTGGGGAGATCTCAAACGTGCAGTTCATGCAAGACAGCCCAAGAATTTACAGGAACTGGAGGCTTTTTGCCAAGAGGAATGGGCAGCTTTACCATCTGAGAAGATAAAGAGCCTCATCCACAAATACCACAAAAGACAACCTGGGTAGAGGGCAGAGACAAAGGGTGACTCGAAAGTCGGGAGTTCCTGCTCCTATTCTCTGAGATAAAAAGCCTTGGATATAATTATAGTTTAAAAAGTCAGAAGTTTAATAACAACATGTAAAAAGATATTAAAAGTGGTTATAGGATGTAATTTTCCAAGATACAGCTTCCTCCACTCTGGAACCAGGAATCATGTATTATAGCTGAGCATTGCACCCAAGAACTAAATAACACTAGGTTAGGTGCAAACTGAAACTGTCTTTATTGTAAATTCACACAGAATATATACCACAATCAGATAAGAGCTTAATCACATTATCCCAAACAATGCAAATTTTAAACTGTAATATCATCAGTACATCTAACAGTACATCTAATGAACAGCTAACAGTGATCTAATTATCAGTAAGCTAATCAACACCCAGGCACCCCAGACAATGCTTTGATTAATCAGGGAGTCCATCGCAGACAGTCCAGCAACAAGACCTTCGTTGGATACACAAAGTACATTACCCTTGCTGTCTTTCAAGTGTTTTTCACCCTTGTAATATGTCCACTAGAAAAGTCATCAAAAGAAAAAATTGAATAAATTATCTTCATAGATTTTGTGAAGGAGATTATTGATCAATATTTCTGTCCCAAGTGGAGGAGCTTCTCCAACCCAGTCCGCAGGAGACCTACTATATTTCCTCTGATCATTAACCTGTACAAGATTAATATTACACCTTTCCATCCACTCCAAAAGGGAAGCTTTGTTGTTTTTATTCAGAGAATTAATCCAAGCCTCGCTTTCAGCATTTATCATGCTGTTGTCCATTATTAGAGAATGATCTGCTCTCTCTCTATGGAAACAGAGGTTGAACTGAGCATGGGCCATAATCAGTTGGTAGAAGGCTAGCCCCTAGTCCCCTCCAAAAGCCCCTGTCCCGGTTGGATCTGTCACACCTATTAGCTAACAATACATATCCATATCTATACATATCTATGTCTATTACATAGCTATGTCTAGTCTGGGTACCTAAAAGCTTGCTGCTCCAGTTACTTATAGTATATAGTTATATGGATGCGATAACCTATATATGAGCCCATGTTTCATTTTTGAAATTTTTTTTATTTAAAATATATCCATATTAATTGGTGTTTTTTTTTTTGGCTAAAATGCAGCTTTAACACTTTTGACCATATCAACCCTTAAAAAAGATAAATTTTACAGGAAAAGAGAATTCCAATAAAACTGGTAAGATTGGTTGAAATGCATCGTGAGGATAAAAAAGGGTAAGTATATATACAGGGAAACCTAGAGGAAGATGTATGAATAACAGAGGACCAAAACAAGGGGACAATATTTATAAAACAAATCAATCCACATAAGTTGTATCTCTTTATCTGCAGCCATCTCTCCTTTATAGCCTTCTAAAGCACACAGATCAAAGGGCATTTCTCAGCTTGCAGGAGGCAGGGGGCAAGGATCTGACCTCACAAACTGTCCATCACAGAGCAGAGCTTAGTGTAATATGAAACTTGAGTGAAGGCAATAGGCACAATCCCATAGAGAAACATGCACAGCTGAGGCTGTCAATCACCTGCTCTGTCGGGGCAGGGTCATCTCCAAAGATTGCCTTGTGTTGGGAAAACTGTCAGAAGTGACTCAGATAGCAGAGGAAAGAGAGAAGAGAGTGAGAAACCACACTTATGCCACATACACACGAGCTGACTTTTCAGCATCAAATGTCCGCCGGTCTTTCCGACGAACTTTCGACGGAGTTACGACAGACTTTTGAATTACCAGACTTGCCTACACACAAATGGACTAAAGTCAGTTTGAAAGACCGTTGGTTTGAACGTGATGATGTACGAAGGGACTAGAATGAGGTAGTTCAAAGCCAGTAGCCAATAGCTGCCCTTGCGTCCTTTTTTGTCCTTCGGACTAGCATACAGACAAATGGATTTTTCGACTGGACTCGAGTCCATCAGAAAGATTTGAAACATGTTCCAAATCTAAAATCCGTCTGATTTTCGACAGAAAAAGTCTGCTGAAGGTCCAATGAACTCAACTCCACACACACAGTTGGATTGTCCGACGGATTAGTTCCGTCGGACCAGTCCGGTCGAAAAGTCCGGTCGTGTGTACATAGCTTTAGTGCTATAGATTGAGGCAAGTACACTACACACTATAGAGGGATATATTTTGTCCATTTTTCATTTCAGGGATTTACAACCACTTTAAGGACCAGTGTAAAAACTGATGTTCCTAATTTTATCCTCCTCGGTTATCCAATAAAATGTATTAGTTCTAGTCCACCCCCCCAGCAGAAATTCCATGTCTCATATACAATATATATATATAAATATATATATATATATATATATATATATATATATATATATATATATATATATATATGTAAAATATACTCTCTCTCTATAGATAGATACATAGATACATAGATAGAGAAAGAGAGAGAAATACCATATATAGATATATATTAGAAAAAGTGTCAACTTTTCTGGAAAAAGGGATGGAGACCATGGGTTTGAATTACTAAAGGAAAAAAGGCTGTCCACTTTGCAAGAATAATTTCCCTTAGTTTAAAAGGGTTGTAAAGGTTTGTTTAAAAATAAATAAATAACAAACATTTAAGTATGAGAGGGCTCAGGGGCGCTGCTGCAGCACAGGAGGTTTTTCATAGAATGCATTAAGGGGAAAAACGGCGAGGGTTTACAACCCCTTTAATGAATGAGATGAAGCTCTGTTGTCTTCCATCATCCAATCACATGCGAGCAAAACTACTGTTTTTTTTTTTTTTTTCCTTGTATATAATCGGGCTTTCTTTGCAAAATGAATTTTCACCACGTTCACTAATCTAACTTCCTTTGCAAAGTGGACAGCCTATTTGCCTTTAGTAAATCAACCACTATGTGTTATTAGGAACTATGTACTTACTCTAATTTCACACAGAGGATGATTTTCTTATGATCTTGTCATGGGTGTTGAGATCACAGGGACACTTTCAGGGATACCTTATTACTAAGCAAGGGCATCAAAGCATGTCAGGAACAATATAGTTATTGGTGAACCATGTTGTCTAAGGCCACATGCACACTGGGCGTTTAGCCCTGGTGCATGAGACTACAGTATTTAGGTGTGGGTGGAAGGTATTGGTGCATTGTCCAGCCCTGACATAAGACAGCTGATGGTCTGATTGGCCAGTGCACCCAGCAGTGCTTATGTTTAGTGCAGTATGCACCCTGGGAAAAATGCATGGAGCACAAGCAAGATACCTCTTGCTGCATACCGCCCTAAACTTAGGTGCGCCTTCCAGCAATGTCCTGCTGCAGCAGCTGTCAACCCCTAATTAAGTTTTACGGGCAGCTGGTAGCAGAGCTGGATGAAGCACCTGTACCCTCCGCTTGCACGTATATGTCAGAGACTCATAGGGGTTGATTTACTAAAGGCAAAAAGACTGTGTACTTTGGAAAGTGCAGTTGCACACAGCAAGAGCAGTTGCTCCAGAGTTTAGTAAATGAGCAGAAGCTCTGCTGACTTTCATCAACCAATCATGTGCAAGCAAAAATGCTGTTTTTTTTATTTTCCTTGCATGTGATTGGGTATTCTTTGCAAAGTGAAACTTTACCTCATTTACTAAGCTCTGGAGCAACTGCACTTGCAGAGTGCAATTGCACTTTCCAAGATGCACAGTCTATTGGCCTTTAGTAAATCAACCCCAGAGACTGAGACTAAACGCCTAGTGTGCATGAGGCCTAGTGGGTGCAGTTGTTATACAGACGGAGTAGAACAGTTAACTGGAAAGTCTACGATGTCAGACACTGTGCCCCAGTGAATTCTGTTCACCTGTGTGTAGGCTGTGCCAGAATTCCTTCTCTGTGTTCCACATGCATATTTAGACTCTCTTGCAAGACTTAGAATACTTTCCATTGTTTACAGTGGAACACATCCTGCAGCACTTCAGAAATGTGAAAGTTTTGCCGGGCTGCTTTAATGTTTCACTGTGGAGAACAATGATTCAGAGATTACATAGAAGGAAAGTGAGCAGCCAAAATACTCCCTCAGCTCTACTGTTCTTTCAAACCTCAGACCAAGTAATCCATATTACGGAACATATGGCCAAAATAGGGTTAAATTGTACAGGCCATTTGGCTTTCTTTCCCTAATGGAAATGGAAATATGTTTGATCTTATCCAATAAAGTAGTGCACATTTTTTACCTAATAAAGCATTACAAATGCAAACTCATGTGTTTTATCTTGTCCTACTAAAAATATTCAATTTTAAAAACCTCCTTTGTTTGTATAATAGTGTCTGTTAAAGGTATTCATGCATGTTGTTCAATACTTTTGAGATTTTGAATGGCTCAGAGGAAGTTCAGGGTGAAAAGCTTTTGGCCTGATGGCTATAAAGTAGTAACTCCTGATCTTAGTAGGAACACATTAATACATCAGGCCTAGGATTGGTCCTTTCTTTTTTTTTTTTTTTTAAAGATATTTTTATTATTAATTTTATAAATCAATAGTACAAAACAAGCACAACAAACATCCACTTAGTATGCTCGGTCAGTCATTGGTAAACAGCAATAACATGTAGCTCATATAAACAGAGATAGACATTGGTACATCTGCGAATATTGTACGCAATAACTCATACAAGCAATTCGTCTGTACATAACTGTACCAATAGTTTGCATAAATTATATATTATTATTATCCTGGCGCGACCTGTAAACCCCCCAGCTACATATCTTACAAAGTGAGGGTCAGGGGGCTAGCAAGCCATCTGTCCCAGAGCTTATGAAATGTTTTTGTCCGTTTTCTCAGTTCGAAAGTGAGTCTATACAGTGGTATCACATCATTGATCAGTTTTAGCCATAGAGATTTCAAGGGTGTTGATACACCCTTCCATGACAACAGGATGGTCTTTCTGACATAAAAGTATAGGATTCGCAGTAGTCTTTTGGCCTGTGTGGATATCTGTAAGTCTCCAAAAATCCCCAATAGACCATTTTTTGGGTGGATAATATTGGGAAGGCCCAGAGCTGAGGAAATAAAGGAGCCCACTTCCACCCAGAAGTCCTGAACCATCGGGCAGTTCCAGAAGCAGTGCATAAAATCTGCACTCCCTCCGCAACCGCGGAAGCACTCATCAGAGGTCTTCAGTCCCATTTTGTGTAATCTGGCCGGGGTAAGATGAGAGTGGTGAAAAAATTTAATCTGTATAACTCTATCTCTAGATGAGATGACTGTCGCTTTATATGTGTCTCTAAATTCAGTCCAGTCTTCCTCAGTAAATGAGATGTTCATAGATGCCCATTTGTCCTGTGCTTTACTAAATCGGGGGTTAACGTCAGTCATTAGGGCCTCATAGTAGGTTGAAATAAGCTTATTGGGGTCTGGTTGTCTTAGTAGTTTCTCTAGCGGGGACAAATTAATGGGATTCTTCAAGGAGCCAAACTGAGCTCGTATAGCATGCCTAAGTTGATAGTAGTAAAGTAAATAGGAGCGTGGTAAGTCGAAGTCCAGTCTCAGTTGTTGAAAGGTTTTAAACCCCTGGGCATCATACAGATGACATAAGTATTTTATTCCCTTAGAGTACCACCTCCGAGTGTCCGGCAATGAGTGTAGTTCCTGCAGAGTAGGGTTAAACCACAGGGGATTGTTTGGAGATGTGGACCAGGAAGATTTACATATTTTTGTAGTGATATATCGAAAAAGTAAAAAAGAAGTTGCTAGCATGGAGGTGCCCGGTCGACTTGGAACCCCACCTCTATAAACAATGTTATGTAGTGTTTCCATGGAAGACGCAATGGCTCCCTCGGTGGTAGTACATGCGTTTGCCGGGACCGGGCATAGCCAATCATGCACATGCACTAACTGTGATGCTAAGTAATAAAGAAAAAAGTTTGGAAACGCTAACCCCGCCATATGTGACGGCAGCCGTAACGTCTCCAGTGCCACCCTGGGGGTCCCCCCACTCCACAGGAACGTTGTACAGATCGCATCTATCCTTTTAAAAACAGATCTGGGGATTTTGCAAGGGGAGTTAGCTAGTACATATAGTAGTTTTGGTAAGTAGATCATTTTAAGGAGGTTTGCTCTTCCCATGAGATCCAGGGGTAAGTCCATCCACTGTTTAGTTTGTTCCTGTAATCTATTCAGTATGGGGTCTAAGTTATTAGTAATGTAAGTGGACAGGGGCGACTGTACCAACACCCCAAGGTATCGAAAGGAAGTCACTACCTGTAGGTTGGAGTCCGGGTGAATCTGGGAGACCGCCTCTGAATCCAAGGGGAATAGGCTGGACTTGTCCCAGTTCACCCGGAATCCAGAAAAATCCCCAAATCTATTAATCTCAGCCAGTAGCGACCGAAGTGATGCACCAGTGTCTGCCAGATACACCAAAGTGTCATCTGCATACAGCGAAATGCGTTCCTCAATGGTAGCTATAGGCAGGCCTTTGATGGAGGAGGATGTACGTATCCTAGCCGCCAGTGGCTCCATAGCCAAGGCGAATAGAAGCGGGGATAAAGGACATCCTTGCCTCGTGCCCCTGGTAATGGAGAATGATTTAGTGATGGAGGAATTAACGCGCACTCGGGCCTGGGGGGATGTGTAAAGCAGCCTAATCCATGCCACCACGCGAGGACCGAAACCATACACCTGCAACACACGAAAGAGATATGGCCACTCCACACTATCAAATGCTTTGCATGTGTCCAACGACACAATGGCACGGGTAGGGGGACATTCATGAGGGTATTGCAAGTTTTGGAATAGTCTGCGGATATTCATTCTTGTGGACCGTCCAGGTATAAAACCCCCTTGGTCGCTATTAACCAGGGACGTAACTACAGTATTTAAGCGATTTGCAAGCACTTTTGCTAGGATCTTAACATCCACATTTATGAGGGATATTGGGCGGTATGATTCACATTTAAGTGGATCCTTGCGGGGTTTCAGCAGGAGCACGATCAAGGCCTCTCGCATGGTGGGGGGAAGGATACCAGCATCCAAAGCCTTATTAAATGTGCGTAGCAGAAATGGGCACAGTAATTCCTTGAATTGTGAATACCATTCAGTGGGATAACCATCTAGCCCAGGAGTTTTGTGGGCTGGCATTTGAGTAATGGCTACTGCAATTTCTTCAACCGAGATGGGAGCGTCTAACATTTCCCTTTCCTCAGTGGAAATGGAGGGGAGAGATATGTCAGCGAGGTATTCGTTTAGCTGGGGCTCAGTGTACTCAGCTCTAGAAGTGTAAAGTTCTGTGTAGAAATTTAGAAAAGTCTCCATAATATCCCCAGGGGCCTCACACATTTGGCCTGTCTTAGTATAGATACGAGGGATAGATACTGGGGGGTGATCAGGCCTCGTCAGATATGCTAAGAGGCGCCCGGCCTTGTTGCCATGCTCAAATGATTTCTGTGCCGTGTGTAACAATTTCTTTTTTGTAAGGTCTAAAAGACGTATTTCATACTCCCTACGTTTCAATAGCCATGTTTCTCTTTTGTCTGGAGTTGGATCAGAGGTATATACCGACTCCGCTTGTACCATGGCAGTTTCAAGTTCTGCCGTATGTTGTTGGTTATTTTTTCTCAAGACTCCAGTGATGGACATAAAGGTGCCCCTCAATGAGGCCTTGAAGGCCTCCCACTCTATAGAAGGATCCACTGTCCCTACATTGTCTCTCCAGAATTCCTTGATACCTTGTTTACATGTTCCCTGTACCACCTCATCCTCCAGCCAATAAGAATTTAACCTCCAAATGGAGGGGGTAGATCCTGGAAGGATGGTGAGGTCCACAGAAAGGGGCGCATGGTCTGAAACCCCCCTAGGTAAATAGGAAGTTGCAGCGACAAAGGGGAGGGTGTCTGCTGGGGCAAAGGCCATATCAATTCGAGACATGGTGTGAAATGAGTCTGAATGACAAGAGAACTGACTATCATCTGGATGTTTCCAACGCCATAGTTCAGTAAGGTTATAAACCTGCATCCAGTTCAAAAGGGAGGGAAAGGGCCTACCCCCACCCCCCAAGCGATCCACGGCCGGGTCTAGTACAGCATTAAAATCACCGATGTAGAGGAGAGGTCCGGGGGGTCTATCCAATAAGTGCAATGACAATTTCAATAATACCTCCACCGAAAAGGGTGGAGGAATATAGAGGTTAACAATAGTAAACGTTATTGAGGAGATTTGTAGAGTAAGCACAACATATCTCCCGTTTGGATCTGTCTTGACTTGTAAAGTTTCTGCTGGGAGGGATTTTGCCACTAAGATGGAGACTCCTCTAGAGTAATTTGTGTGTGTAGCATGATAACCCCGAGCCAGCCATGGACGCTTAAGGGCCCTCACCTTCGTGTCAGTTAGGTGGGTTTCCTGTAGACATATTACATGAGGGCGACATTTCTTTAGGACCGAGAAAACGAGAGCTCTTTTCTGGGGGGCATTTAAACCTCTAGTATTCCATGATACTATTTTTAGGGACCTCGACATTGTATGCCAAACAATATATCATGTTCATAAGGATACATATGCACATACTCATCTAGTACCTCACAGGCCGCGCCAGGCCACATGCATTCAATGATATGTATAACACATTTCAAATATCTATGTCTACTTGAGCCTGTATCGTCAGTATACAGGCCCGAGTAAGCCCACAAGTCGATCCGAGCAGTAACTATATAAATTGTAAAAAAGAGAAAAAAAGAGAAAAAAAAATAAGAAAAAGTACCAAAGAGCACGAAAAGGTGCAAACCGTGTTTGAAAAACCCGTAACCCCCGCCCCGCTCGGCCATCCCCAACTTAGCGAGCCTTGGATCCCAAAACCCAAACAGACCCCTTCTACCCCGTAAAAAGGGGGGAAGAAAGTGTTATTGAGGGTCTAACTATTCCGTGGTCACACCACTATCCGGTGGGGAGGTAACGTGGAGATCAGTGTGGCTCCCAACTGATATTGAAAAAAAAATAAAGTTATGTCCTGATTCAGGAACAGTCCTTCACACTAGTAAATGGAAGAAAAAGGAAGTTGAAATGCCGGATCAAGCGAAAATGCCAAGGACCGTTGTAGGATTATAGATCTTTCTTCCTTCTTCTCTCTCTTTTTCCTTTCATTACAAGGCCTCAGGTATAGGTGAGTAGTCCCATATGCTGACGCAGGCCTATGGTGAATAGGGGACTGCATGATGTCATCCAGGAAGAGTTCAGCCAAGGGGAACATTACACAGGGGAAGCTGTCAGTGTCCTCTGCGCCTGCCTGCGGGCCCATAGCGATCATTTAGCCAAGCCATAGCTTCTTTAGGGTTGGAGTAAAAGTGAGCTTTACCATCGAATATGATGCGGAGCTTGGCAGGGAACAGCATGGCATATTTCAATCCTTCCTCACGTAAACGACTCTTCACTGCTGAGAATGATATACGCTGGCGCTGCACCTCAGCAGAGAAGTCAGGATAAATAGAGATACTGTTGCCGTTGTATTTAAGCGGACCTTTCTCTCTTGCTATTCGTAAAATGGCCATTTTATCCTGGAAATTAAGGATGCGGGCAATGATTGAGCGTGGAGGTGCTCCCTCTGGGGGAGGACGTGGGGGTGTGCGGTGTGCTCTCTCAATCACATATGAAAATGATGGCGCATCAGTGCCAAAAATATCCCGCAGCCAGGAGTACAGGAATTTTTCAGGGTGAGAGCCCTCCGCGCGTTCAGGGAATCCAACAAAACGTAAATTGTTCCTTCTAGAACGATTTTCCAAATCGTCGATTTTGGCGCGAAGGGCTGCTAGTTCCCCAGTATTATCTCTCACTTTAACAGTTAGGGGGTGCATAGTGTCCTCCACGGAGCTAATACGTTCCTCCATATCCCCAGCTCTGTCACGCAGGTTTTGGACATCCTGTTTGAGGAGTGAGAAATCCATTCTTATGGAGGCTATTTGAGTAGTGAGGGAGGCCTTACAATCTTGTATAGCCAGCATAATAGTGGCTAGGGTTGGTTCAGCAAGGGGATTTAGCTCTCCATCATCCTCTGTGAATTGCTGGGGGTCTTGGGCTGTCTGGGGGTCTTGTGATATCTGGGAGACAGACTGTGTACGGAAGATAGCAGGAGTAGAGGCACTCACCCCACTAGCAGAGCTCCGGTCATCAGACATATTCGCCTGCAGCATGGTTGCCTGAGATGTTTGTGTCCCGGCGCCATCTTGCCTCCGGAATCCCGCCAGACGGTCCGACGTGGATGGGGGCCAAGCCGGCCCGTATTTCACCATGGTAGCCAGCCTGCTTCGTGCCCACTGCCGTGGGGAACAAATTGAGACCTTCGGCGAGGAGATAGGACTCAGGATGCCTGTAGGATGGTTGTTGAGAGCCGGAGCGCTGTGACTATGCGACCGCTCGCTCCACCATCAAGCCACGCCCCCCCGGATTGGTCCTTTCTAGTTCACAATCAGAAGAATTTCAGGCTAGACCTAACTAACTAGACCTAACTAATCTTAAAAATGCTCCCTCCCCCATCCTAACACCTATGCTGACTAACCAGTTTAAGAACGATGTATGTACTTACCTATTTTCAGGCCATTCAGGTCTGGTCATGTAATCTCCCCGGTGTCAGCCAGCGGCAGCTGCAGGGGAGAGGAGAGAGCGCTAAACAAGGGCTGATAATGGGGCGTGGCCTGGACAGCGATGTGAGCGGACGTGCGAGACTGTAGCTCCGCTTGTGGCAGATCCTTCTTTACCCATCCTGCACGATAGGAACACCGGATTCCTCCTCTAATAAACAGAGACCGGGCACGGAGCTCCGAGCACACTATGTCCCTGCCAAAACGAGCCGATACAGCCTCCTCGTCACTTGAGCGGTACCGAAGGACAGAGCGGGATGCCGAGGACCAAGATGGCGCCGCGCCAGCAGAGCACGCGGCCTCTCCTATAGAGCAGGATCCAAATGGCACTACCAAGGTACTGGAGGCAATTTCTTTATGTCAGTCCACCCTGACAACTAAAATAGAGGAGGTGAAGGTGGACATCTCACTAATCAGACATGATATGACAAAAATCAGGGAACGGGTCACTGAGGCTGAGACTAGAATTGGGCAGGTGGAGGACACAATATACCCTATGCAGAACTCACAAGAGGATATGCAGCGTCAGCTGCAACAACTGGCACAGAAACAGGATGATTTGAAGAGCCGGACCCGCAGGTCCAATCTCTGGTTTATTGGATTGCCAGAGGGTTCGGAAGGCACGGACCCAGCCACCTTTCTATAGCAACTTTTGATTAAAACGTACGGGAGAGAGGCATTTTCAGCCACCTTTGTAATGGAACGCGCCCATCATATGCCAGCCCGCCGTCCACCTGAGGGGGCACCCCCACGTACATTCATAGCAAAGCTGCTGAATTTTAGAGACCGTGACGCGGTCCTAAGGCTGGCAAGACTAAAGGGAAATATCCCATATCAATCCGGATCCATCTCAGCGTTCCCGGACTTCTCAGCAGAGGTCCAGCGTCAAAGAGCCCGATTCTCAGAAATCAAACGTCGCCTGAGAGCACACCATATAAAATATGCAATGCTTTTTCCAGCCCGACTTCGTGTAGTGAGAGAAGACCGGGTACATTTTTTTGAGGATCCAAATCTGGCTTCAACATGGTTGGATCAACAAGATGGGCAGAGAAATCGCCCTGCCTAGCGCATGTCCCCGCCGCCAACCAAAGTAAGTGACATTGCACTACTCCTTAAATTGCACTACTTTTCATGACTGCCACAATCCAGACCCATAGATGTGATTCTACTGACCCCACACAACGATGGATGTTCAATGAACATTATATTATGCGGCCCTGAGTCTACCTTTTATACACCTCAGCCCTCCACTGATCAAATCCTGTGATGCCATCATGCCTCATATATTACTTCAATCCTACGCGGCCTATGCCACAGGAACTTTATGTTTTTCTTACAAGTGCCCGCACGACAACCATCCAATACTGGAACGGTCACATATTTCGGATCACTCAATCAGTCTTCTACCCCTTTTTATATCTTTTACTTTGCTCAAACCCCCGCCTCACCACTAACTGTGCCACACTGGAATACAGAGGAATGCTAAGGCCCCACCACTACATACTATACATGGGGGTTTTCTACTGGCTTTGCGCAAATTCTTTTCGCTAGACGCCACAGTGAAAAATGGTTCCCATCTTACGGAAACTTTCCTATTTGCCGCATAACTATTTCTACGTTTGTTCCATCGCTGGTGTACCATCCAGTATTTGTTCGCCCCTAAAGGGTGTTTGGTTATGTCAACACTGTCGTTGCCCAATAGGCTATTGACGGTGCTGACCTGTTCAATGTGCATCTGTTTTTTGCCTTTTTTTTTAATTACCTTTACAGTAACACCCCTTTTTTTTTACAGCTGCACTAGGTTTGGGATACAAGCCCCAGTCAAGTTTGGGCGACTGAGGGCAGGGTGGGTGGGATGAAAATGTTAAGGTTCAAGTTCAGCTAAAGAACATGTATAATAAGTTGCAATGCACTGAAGTGAATGTATATGGGTACTGTTATCTGGAGGGGAGAGGAGTGACTGTGATTGTCTTGGAGGGGAGAGGGGTGACATACGCCCCTAAAAAGTACCTTAATTCTATCCTAAAAGAAAATTGGAGATGTCATTAAAATGGCTAATTTGAAATTCCTTACCTGGAATATTCGTGGGATTCGAGACAAACTTAAACGCACGGCAGTTTTCACCTGCCTTAAAACATATCATGCAGATATCACTGTCTTAGTTGAGACCCATGTTACTGGGCAACTCCAGCTTGCGCTGAAGCGGCCCTGGATAGGTTGGGCGTTTCATGCCACCCACTCTCCTTACTCCCGTGGGGTCTCAGTTCTTATAGCTAAAACTGCACCTTTTGCGCTAATATCAGCACGCACAGACCCCCAAGGTAGTTTTGTCTTCCTACACTGTACACTATATGGTTCCCAATACTTGATTATGGCATTCTACATACCCCCACCGTATAAATCTAACTTAATCACTGAAGGCCTGCTATACATGGCTCAACACCCCAGTATACCTGCTATCTGGCTGGGGGATTTTAATATGGTATTGAACCCGCAGACAGATAGAACACAGCCAAGTCAAAATGTCCGTCCCCCTGACGCTACCAGACTAGGGCACACATTAAAAGAATTTTCGCTGACTGATGCTTGGAGATATAGACATTCCCATGACCTGGCATACTCGTGCTTCTCGGCGACTCACTCCACTATGTCCCGAATTGACCTTATTCTAATTTCTGACATGATACTTCCCCAACTAATAGACTCAGGATACCACACTAGATCCCTATCTGACCATGCCCCCTGTTGGGCAACATTACAACTAACCCAGAACGTAGGACCTTGAGCCTGGCGATTACACCCCTTTTGGTTATCAATGCTAAAAGACCAAGAAGAGATACACACAGAATGGAAATTTTTTTTTAGGGTTAACCAAAACACTGCTTCAGTGGGACATGTCTGGGAAGCGTACAAGCTACATATCCGCACTATCCTATCTTCTCGTATAAATAGAATAAAAACCTCCTCCAACTTAATTCTTGATCAGGCCTCAGATAAGGTTGACTTACTAACAAAGGAATTCCACAGAGACCCCACCAAGGAAAGAGCAGCAACACTTAGACTTCACACAAGATTACTAGACCAATTACATTACGAGAAAGCTAAAAAGAAGCTCTTCTTCCTAAAACAACGTGTGTTCGAGCAAGGGGAGCGCGCTGGCAAATTACTAGCATATCTAGCCCACCAAGACACTAACCCCCCAGTAGTGGTAACCTTGTCTGGGCCCCACAATGTCATACTCTCAGATCCTCCTGTAGTTGCTGAAGCATTTCGTAAATACTACTCAGATTTGTATTCATCTAAGGTATCAGCCACTACACAGGAAACCAGATCATTCCTTCAGGAAGTCCCCTTCCCACAACTATCTGAATCTCAATTACAAGAATTAGAGGCTCCTCTCACGCTAGATGAAATTACCCTAGCTATAGCATCATTGGCACCGGCTAAAGCACCGGGAGGAGATAGTATCTCATTGGATTTCTACGCGGCATACTCAGAGATATTAGCCCCTGAGCTTCTGAAATTGTATAATCATATATTTGAAACTGAATCCCTCCCTGAAACCCTCCGCCAAGCGGTAATTATAGTAATTCCCAAGCCAGGTAAAGATCCCCAACTACCAGAATCCTATCGTCCCATTTCACTCCTTCAAGCAGACATAAAAATACTAGCCAAAATACTAGCCATGCGCCTTAATAACAGTATTCTCTCCCTTATTCACCCCGTCCAGACAGGGTTCATGCCTGGAAAAAACACAGCCATGAATTTAAGACGCCTGCACATGAACATTCAAGCGGACCATGAGAATATGGGAGACAGAGCAGTAGTGGCGCTCGACGCCGCAAAGGCGTTCGACTCAGTGGAGTGGGGGTATCTCTGGGAGTGCCTGCGTGGATACGGTTTCGGTCCCAATTTCATAAAATGGGTACAACTATTATATTACTTCCCAGTGGCAAGAGTGGTGGTAAACGGATGGACATTCGATCTCTTTCCGTTGGGTAGAGGAACCCGTCAGGGGTGCCCACTGTCCCCTTTACTGTACGCCTTGGCGGTGGAGCCTCAGGCTATCTCACCTAAAACAGAACCCACACATACGAGGGTTACGAGTGGGACCCTTGACGGAGACGTTAAGCTTGTACGCAGATGACATGCTTCTCTATTTAGAAGATACTGGCCCATCTCTACAAGCAGCCCTTCTAACCATTGAAAAATTCGGTAAACATTCGGGTCTCAGTATGAACTGGACTAAATCTCAGATTCTCCCCTTAGATGTGTCACCTCCAACAGGCAGCACGGCCTCTCTTCCCCTGCAAAGAGTTGCCTCCATCAAATACTTAGGTGTAGAAATCACTAGAGACCCATTGGAATACACCATAAACAATAATGAACCGCTCTTTTCCTATTTAAAATCCCGAACGCAAACCTGGGCGAGACTCCCTCTAGCTGTAATGGGCAGAATTAACCTTTTTAAGATGATACTATTGCCAAAGTTCCTCTATGTACTCTGGAACTCCCCAATTTTCATTCCCCTCAAAACCTTCAAAACAATTGATAAAATTCTTAATTCCTTTGTTTGGGGTCCTAATTGGCATAAACTGGCCTGGAATACACTCAAGAACCCAACCTCCTCTGGTGGGACCGCCCTACCAGATGTATATACATACTACATAGCAGCTCAGCTTTCACACTTTTACTATACCCACAAAACAGACGAAGAAAGATATCAAATTCTAGTTAGGTGATGGGTGGTGTGTCCTGCTAGATACGGCACCTCATCTCGATTAAAAAGATCTCAAGATGGGGGAAAGGGGATGATGGGATTATTAAGGTGCCACCAAAAAATAGAGCAATTTATTATAAAATTGTTTAGTTTATTTTATTTGATATCAAAAACATCTAAAAATGTTTACATGAAAGAGTACAAAAACACAGAACAAAAACACAAGAGAGTAAAACCACATGTAGGGTCCAGAGCTCGATGTGCCTTGGTTTTGCATATAATTAGGGCGCCCTCTAATTCCCCTGTAGCCAAATACTGGGCTGAGTGTGACTTCCATTCCCAGTGTTTTGGTGGTGTCTCCCTTGTGTTCTGGACCCTACATGTGGTTTTACTCTCTGCAGTACATTTATACATTCCCCTGATGAAGCCAATGTTTTGGCGAAACTAGTTGGGAACAAAAGACTACGATCACCTTTCAACACCACTGGTGACGGTCACTCATTTGAATTGTACTTGTGTTTTTGTTCTGTGTTTTTTGTACTCTTTCATGTAAACATTTTTAGATGTTTTTGATATCAAATAAAATAAACTAAACGATTTTATAATAAATTGCTCTATTTGTTGGTGGCACCGTAATAATCCCATCATCCCCTTTCCCCCATCTTGATATCAAATTCTACTATGTAAGAAAGTCAATAAAGACTTGTACTCCCCATTGCAAGTGCTCTTTAGAGGAGGCACTACAAAACATAAGAGAGAGGATCGAAACTTGCTGTTGTCCCAACACAGACGGGTATGGGAGAGAGCGGTCAGACTCCCTGGAACTGACTTATTCCACTCGCATACACCACTGTGGCACAATCCCCAACTGAGGGAGCTGGCATTTTTGCCTGGGGCCCCTAGCTGGGCCGCTAAAGGAATAGTGTTCTTATTCCAGGTCATTACTATATTTGGCATAAGAAACTTTCAGACAATCCGTGAAGAGTATGACCTCTCTCCCCACATGCAATTTAGATATATACAATTGAAACACGCGCTTCAAACACAATTCACAAATGGCTTCCCCAATCCACAATCACTAACACTGGTGGATGTGATCACAGGATCGAACCCTGACAAACTTATCTCCACTCTATACGCCACCCTACGTACCAAGCCGGTAGCTAGGATTGCAGACAATGCAAGGATTAGATGGGAAAATGACGTAGGACCAATAGATAATTCTGACTGGGAAGATATATTAGAGAACGTAAAAAAAACTTTGCCCAAAATTTCAGAACGCCTGACCCAACTATATATAATACATAAATCCTATCTTACACCAGCTAGAATCGCCAAATTCTCCTCACAACAGAACCTAAATTGCCCAAGATGCTCTAGTAACCCATGCACATTTTACCATCTAATATGGCTATGCCCGGAGATACAAAGTTACTGGGTACAGATTATAAAATTCCTTCACGATCACATGGGATCACCGATCCAGCTAGACCCCAAGCTATGTCTTCTTGGACTGTTAACAGATACCATCAAGGATAGATCCACAATTACATTCCTCAGTGAATTAATATTTTATGCTAGAAAATTAGTTGCTAGACATTGGATGGGCACAGACTCTCCCACCTCACAGGTCTGGATTAGGGAGGTGAATGCGTCATTACCATACAAAAAGGCTATGTACAAACATAGGGGTTGCCCAAACAAGTACCATAAAATATGGGATAAATGGTTGAACAATGTTAATACTTGCACTAATAATTTGGATGTAATCTAAAAGTCTAATGAGCCATCCACTGCCACCCTGAGATATAATGTTATAAAGGGCCAAGTTATAACCCCCATTAAATGCTATAAACTAGGTTTAATAACCAGGAATATATGGGGAGGAAATTTACGCTGTGATATCTGTAACCATATCAGTATCTGTATATTTGTTCACTGTATAACTTACCCATGCACACTTATGCCTGGTGGGTAACACCCCCTCATGTGTTTGCAAGACATGTATTATAATTGCATGCTGACTTAATTTTTCAACAATAAACATGTTCTTTAAAAAAAAAAAAAAACAAGGGCTGATAATGATAGGTGACATCACTCATAGGCTTCTATGACCCATCCATTGTCGGTGCTCCCTTCTCTCCCCTGCAGCCACCGCTGGCTGACACAAGGGTGCCGGATCTCATGACCAGACCAGAGCGGTAAGCATATAAATCTTTCTTACACAAGATAGTCAGCATAGGTTTCAGGGGGGGATTTTTAAGTTTAAAGTGGCTAGGTTGCCATTCATAGTCATGTCTATAGAGCTCAGGCTTTAAAAAAATACAGTATGGGAACCTCCTAAATTATTTCTACATATGGGCCTCAAAAAAGCTTGAGCCGGCTCTGCATATAAACAACCAACATCTTTGATATTAATTTGACTACAGTTTCATATCTATATACCCAAAGCCAGAATGTGGAGAGAAAAGCAAGAGGAGGTGCTGACCTAAGTCTTGTATATTGGTGATTTTGAAAGTGATAGTTTGGTTGATCAGTAGATGTAAGATATCACCTCAGCTGCATGTTGTAGAGGAAAAAACAACAAACAAAAATTCCCAGCTTACCTACCAGTCAGCCTGCAACAAACCAAACTGACCTGTCTAACAGTTCACGTTAAAACAAGGGGTTTAGTTTGCACACATTTGCAAATATATGCATAAGCTGCAGCGGCCACATCACGGCACCCCAGTGTTGCAGCACATATATAATAATGGATAGATTAAGGGCAGGTATGCCTGGAGGAAGCTCTCCCCTCATTAAAGGTAAAGGGATGCACTGGACACCCAGCAAAAGCACAATGGCATTGAAGGTATTCAGTGCGTCCCCTCACTAAGTCAATTACGTATTTATTTGCAAATGTGTGCAAACTAAGCCCCTTGGTTTTCATGTAAACTGTTAGACTGGGTCAATTCAGTTTGTTGCAGGCTTGCTGGTAAGTGAGCTGGGAATTTTTGTTTGTTGTTTTTTTTTGACATGCATCACCCTTCCGTGTGCTCTTTGTTGTAAAGGCCATTTATAGGTTGGAGTGGTTGTCATTTGTTTGTCTTGTTGGTTGTTGTAGAGGGTACTATGATTTCCAGACATAATGAAGATACAGAGGTAAATACTGCTGTAAACCACACATGTGAAAGCACCATTCTATAGTGAGATAATGTCCAATCTCATAGTGCAACCATAATTAGATAAAAAGTTAAGCCAAAGGACTGGCCCATCTGTTCACCTGATGTATCCTTAGTCTAATATGGGGATATTATTGGACCAACTATAATTGCAAATGAACACCTGGCTCAAAATATTGAAGCACTGGATGTCCAAGTGACCTGAAGAAAAAAAAAAATATTTTTTTGGTTAATTGGCTAACGTAATGATTTATTGTATTACTACAAAAATGGACCATAGTCATTTTCAATGAGTTAGCCAATGGGGGACTAGATATCCAGGATAAAGACTCCTCCTACTACCACCACGGATTGCAGGTCTATTTGGAGACAAACCCAAATCAGAATGTTTCACTGCTTGAAGTGAAACCTATAGCCAAAAACATTTTTTCAGTTTTGGATAAAGTAGGGAGAAGGTAAAACACCTGTAAATTAATTTTTTGTTGTTTATTTACCACTAGAGAGCTCTCCCCT
This sequence comes from Lithobates clamitans, assembly GCA_037952925.1. Taxonomy (NCBI): domain Eukaryota; kingdom Metazoa; phylum Chordata; class Amphibia; order Anura; family Ranidae; genus Lithobates; species Lithobates clamitans. Next base: position 2,507,206 of record JBBGZY010000015.1, on the reverse strand, counting down.
CCCTCCTTGTCCTGGAAATGCAAAAGGAAAGGAGAGGAAATCTCTACAAAGTAAGGAACGATACCCTCTCACCCAGTTGTAACCAGAACAGGTATCCATATAAGAACATTCCCCCTCACTTTTTTTAAAACAACTGTCAAATTTTGAATTTCCATTACTTTTTGTCTCGATGCAGTGGCGGAACTACCAGGGTCGCAACAGTCGCACTTGCGACTGGGCCCTAGCTTTCCACCACTGGAAGGGGGCCCCATGACAGCAGGAAAGACTTCCGGTCTGGCGCCCGATGTAGCGGCTGCCAAGAGGGTGAGTTCTAACACTAGTACTCACTTGGCTCCAGTGACTTGCTTGCAGCTTGTGCGGGGAGTTCCGGGTCCCGCACACTGCAATCACTCTGTATGGCAGCCGCATCTCTCCCTCTCTCCCCTCCTGCCTCACACTAACACACAGACTAAAGCCCCTACCCCTTCTCCTCCTCGGCTCAGATGTTTTCCTATACACAGACAGAAGGGGAGGACAGTGGACACAGGCTTACATGTCCCATGCTGATCTGAGGTTTGTACTTGCAGAGGAAGGGGACTCGGGGGGGGGGGGTAAGATGTCATAGAAGAACACTTGCAGTGATTATTTGGAGGGGGGGAATAAGAGGATGCTGTACAGTATGTGGAAGGAGGCACTTTGGGAGAGGAGAGAACTTGTGCTGGGGGGGTCGGATTTTATATTCAATCCCCCTTCTAGCACAAATCCTCTCCCCTCCCAAAGTGCCCCCTATCACATACTGTACAGCATCCTCTTACCCCCTCCCCAAATCACTGCAAGTGTTGTTCTTTGACAACTCCCCCCCTTCTTCAAAAAGAAACTAGCTGCTATTGAGGGGACATTTGTAGTGTCTGGGATCCCCAGGTGTCCACGCTAGTGCCCCCGCTAGGCAAGTTAGTGGATCTGAGTGCCGGAACTTTTTTCAGCACTGGGTTGCAAGACTCTGGGTCGGGTCACACGACGAATTACAAAGGAACACACTGTGCGTTCCTGTGCGATTCACATGCCTTTCAGGTGCTGTGCAAATTTTAGCCCTTTCAGTTCAATGGTTTGAGAGCTGTGCATGCTCTACTTTACAAAATTCACAGCAACTAAATTGCATGGTACTTCTGCTCATACGATCTGGTGCAGGCAAACACTGCATTTGCGACCTGCATCTGGGATGTCATTAAGTGGACACGCGCTGCAAATTGCTACAGCAGTGCATTTTAAATGCAGTGCGAAAAACACAAAACGCAGGTTTACCTCATGGCATTCTGGTGTGAACAGACCTTTAGTCCAGATACATAGGATTTAATTCGTATCTCAGGACGGTCCCACCAAAATCAGGACAGTTGGAAAGTATGGATTTGTATTAGAAGGGCAGGGGATTTGTGTTTTTGTCGGGGGGAGATTTGGGTAGTAGGATTTGTGACATAACTTGGGAGACTACTTATGCTGGCATGGGGGAAAGAGGATTTGTACTGGGGCGGATGAGAGGGAGGAGAACCTGGCAGTACCTAAATACAGGTTGAACACAGTCACACAGTCACAAAGGTTGCACTTGTGACTGGACCCTGGTGTTCTACCACTGTCGGGAGGGCCCAGGATGGCAGCACGGGGGAGCTGTGGGACTGTAAAAAAGGGCACCAAGATGGGAGTAAAGGACCCCAGGACCAGATGCTGTTCCTGAAAACATAGCACCTTGCCTCCTCTTAAAGATGAATAAAGTCTTCCTTTTTAATTGTACCTACAGGTAAGCCTATAATAAGGCTTACCTGTAGGTACTGTAAATATCTCCTAAACTTGCACTGTTTAGGCGATATTTACTATATACGCCGCCACCGACATCATCGGCGCATGCGCTCTGAAGCAACGGCCATCCGTGACGTTTCTTTAGGGCCCTGTGCCATGACTGGCGTGCAGGGATTATGTCACAGCCCTGGAGCCCGTGAACCAGAAGAAGACACACTGGGGAAGATGTCAGCTGTCTCAACGGTGTGAGGGTACCACTGCAGGGGTTCATTCTAAGGTAAGTATTTCATAATGAGCTAGTATGCAAAGCATACTAGCTCATTATGCCTTTGTCTTACAGTTTTTTTTTTTTAACGGGTTTACAAACTCTTTAAGAGCCCTCAGCACTGAGGTAGGTGGATAGGTGGATGCCAGTCTGGACAAGTGGGCATTCCTATGCAGTCTGATTTTCAGTAACGCCCCAAGTGTAATGCTGAGCCTCCAAGAAAGAAAGAACTGAAATCCAATGAATGAAAGGGCTAGGGACACTGAGGCTGGGTAGAAAGGAGCTAGATGATGCTAGACAGTGGCGGCTGATGGCAGCCAGTGGCGCAACACTATCACCACCCCACCATGGGTGGCTGGCCGTCCGGCACTTAACCAATCTAGGTGGTGGACTGTGGTGTCCTCCAACACAGTGGCGGTGGCGGGGTGCAGGCAGACGCTCCGGTGTCTGCTCTTCCAGCTCCTTCCTCTGCCGTCTTCTCTCTCTTCCGCTTAGGCACCAGGTTTTCAATAGGATCGCTTCACACTTTGGCCAATCAGGAAACGGGTCTCACGACCTGCCTCCTGATTGGCAGGGAGGAACTTTAGTGTGAAAATAGCAAAAATGTATTTGCTATTGTCATACAACTGGTTGGGCTCGGGGCTCGGGGCCTGGCAGTGCTCTGCGCCCCGAGCCCACCCTTTTTTGAAGCATATTAAAGCCTCTGGCTCTAATCACGTGCTTCAAAAAAAAAAAAAAAAAAATACCCATCCTATTGGAATCCATAGTCCGGCGCCCTGATATATAGATCAGGGGGCCAGACGCATGGATAGTTTAACGCCATATAGTTCTGTGTGCGTTACTGCCAGTTTAACGCCATGTAGTTTTGTGTGCATTACTGCGCCCTCAATGGACGGTCCGGCACCGATGCTAGATGTCCTCCAGCCAGAAAATTTGGTGGACTCTGTTTGAATTGCTACATCTTCTAAGGGACAATGTGGGAAGTTCACAGTATACAGTGAAATAGGAGTAAGCAATTTCTGTAGAGGAAAGGAACCTGTACAGCTGGGTGAGACTGAAAGTAAGGCTGGAGTTCAGCTTTAGGCAGCCTTAAGCAGTGTCTCTGCAGCGTAAATGAGCCAGCTGCTAATAGAGTAAGAACTGGTTAAAGAGCACCAACCCTCTGTCACTACTCAGTATCATCTATTTCCATCATGCTCCTGTTCCAAGGCTAGCAGAAAATCTTGTTTATTCCTTGCTAATAGGCGCCTCCTGTTTCAGATTTGCTGTGTGTTTAGATATATGTCTTTTCGCCTGCCAAGATTCCTAGGCAGATATATCCTTAAAAATGTAGACCATTTTCTCAACCAAATTCAAAGAAAACAAACGACAGGCCAAGGTCTGATATGAAATAGTTTGAAAATGAGAAAAAGCTGCCTAGGAACTCGGTTTACATTCAAATACGTTTCTGTGGGACAGTGCGGTCTGCTGGGCACTGGGAAGACTTGAGACATAATAAGGGAGAGGCTGCCCTGCTCCTAGGTGTGTAAAGTTACAAGGGGGGAAGCAACATTCAGCATGTTCCGCTCTATCATTACAATAAAAGCACATAACTTGGGTCACAGAGCAAAGAGGAAACAGAAATAAAATATTAGGCTATCCTTTAGCACTTGATACACATCTTGTTTACAGAAAGATGGCCTGTACACATGTGTGTGTTGGCAATAGGATTTCAGTTGCAGATCTGAGATTCTAAATCATATTTGCCAAAAATGACATTTCCTGCTTTTCCGAAATATTTGCTAAGCAGTGTACAATATCACTCAGCAACCACATAGACTATTTACATATTACTGTAGCACCCTCCTTGATAGGTGCTAGAATGTAGTTAGGTTATATAGTGTGGTCTCCTGCTTAACAGGAGATTACTAGGTAAAACATAGCAGCTTGTCTGCTTACCCCCCGTGCACTGGGTCTGGGGCGCATGCCCATGCCGCCGGTGACCCACTCCCACTGTGATTGGACACAGGGGTAGCCAATTAGCGGGTGCAGTGGACCAGATGTTTGCCGGCACACCGCAATCGTTCTCAGGAGAGGCAGAACAGCGGTATGTAAACAAGGCAGACCGCCGTTCTGTGAGAGGGGAAGATGGAGATCTTGTGTTTCTGCTAAGCAGGAATACAGTTCTCTGTCTTCCCCCAGTCAAAGCACCTCTACCACACAGTTAGAAAGCACTCCCTATGAGCAAATGTAACCCTTTGATTGCCCCTGATGTTAACCTCTTCCCTGCCTGTGTCCTTAGTCCTTAGTACACAGGCAGTGGATTTTTTTTAGCACTGATCACTGTACTGGTGTCACTGGTCCCCAAAATTGTCACTTAGTGTCAGATTTGTCCTCCTCAATGTTGCAGTCCCACTAAAAATCACTGATCGCCGCCATTATAAAAACAATAAAAAAATAAATAAAAGTCCCATAAAGATATCCCATAGTTTGTAGATGCTAAAACTTTTGCGCAAACCAATCAATAAACACGTATTGAGATTTTTTTTACCAAAACTATGAGGCAGAATACATATTGGCCTAAATTGGGAATAGTTTATAGCATAAAGTAAAAAATATTGTTTTTTTTTCAAAATTATCTGTCTTTTTTTGTTTATAGCGCAAAAAATAAAAACTGCAGAGGTGATTAAATACCAACAAAAGTAAGCTCTATTTGTGGGGGGAAAAGGCCATCAATTTTATTTGGGTACAGAGTCGCACAACCACGCACTTGTCAGTTAAAATAAGGCAGTGCCATATTGCAAAAAGTGGCCTGGTCATGAAGGAGGGGTAAACCTTCCGGGGCTGAAGAGGTTAAAGAGAAACTGCAGTCTGCTCACATAATTTGTAATAAAAACATCTTTGCCATTCTGAAGCTTCCCTTCAACCACTTTGTATATTATTTTAGATATACTGTGATTCTATACTTGCCAAATATGCTGCAGAAATCTCCCTCCACTGAGTCTGGCTGCGTCCATTTTAACTGTGAGCAGCTGAAGCCGCAGCCTGTTCACTTCCTGGATTTACACAGACACACAGAGGCACACCTCCAGTTCTGCAGACCTGCAGCTTTCATTGGCCCTCTTATGACTCATCCCCCCTTCCTGGCAAACTCTCACAATAGTGAGAGAGAAAGCTGTGCATGATTTCATAAGCCTAGGCTAATGACCAGACAAGAAACAGGAAGTGGGTTGTATAAGGTACTGTATTTATCGGCTTATAACACGCACCGGCATAAAACACGCACCTTAACTTTAAGAGGGAAGTTTCAGAAAAAAAACTTAAATTTTAAAATAAGGGTCAGTGTTCTGCAGCCTCACCAGTGCCCATCAATTCAGCTTGATCTATGCCCATCTGCAGCCTCTAATATGCCCATTATTTCAGCCTGTTTAGTGCCCATCTGCAGTCTCTAACATGGCCATGATTGCAACCTCTATGGTATACATCTGCAGACTTGCTTTTGCAGATGATTGCAGCCTCTCCAGTGCTGGAGGGGACGAGCACAAGTCTTATTAGCAGCTTGTTTGGCAGAATCAGTCAATAATGGGGGAAAGAAAGCTGCATGGAGACCATGTTGATTTCTGGTGACAGGTTCTTTGACCTTTGTGCCATTTGCCCTCTTTAGTTACCACAGTTCAGTTCCTCTTTATTGGTCGATGTCCACCAGGTGATTGATATAGCATACATTAAGGTACATTCTCCTTCCATGACAGAACCACCTAGTTGTAGCAACCCCTGCTACTTGGAGGGGACGAGCGCCGCTGGATGACACAGATCCGCAATCTCCTGTGTATCTGGCGCTCAGTCACTCACAGTCTCGCCCAGCTCATATGATGGACAGAGCAGTGGTCCAATGCCGGGCCAGGGGGTGGGACTGTGTGTGACAGCGCTGGATACACAGGAGATCGCGGCTCTGTGTCATCCAGTGGCGCTCGTCCCCTCCAAGTAGCAGGGAGTGGCGTATAACACGCACACACGATTATGCCGATAAATACAGTATTTACTGGCAGAAAAAAATGTTTTACTATCCAAAGTTAAAACAACAAGGGCAGAAGATTTAATAGATGGGAAGTTGAAAAAATGACTGAAGGTCCGCTTTAACAGGAAAGTTACAATTGCTTAGTGACTCACAGTACTGCTGCTGCTGCTGTGATTGGCCATTCTGTATCCAGGCAACTTTGGAAGGTTCTGGGTGAATAGGAGTGACCCATGCAGAGCAGCAGCATAAATATGAATGCCCTCCCATCCAATTACAGGGAGTGTTGCTCCTAAGGATTATGAGTGTTGGTATTTATATTAAGTGAGCACATGGGATCTGTGTCTTCCTCCAAAAAAGAGAGGTCCAGTTGGAGAGGGGGCCTGTCACCTCCTCTTAGCACAGGCTGCCATGTGGCCACAGGTGGGCGACCTGAACAGTGAATGCTAAAACCCAGAGTTCTCCTAAGAGCTGACTGAGGGAGAATGTCCATGGATCCTGTCTGGTATCATGGAGGAAGGTGACCTACGACCAGAGCCTTGTGACTACAGGTCATCTAGAGACCCCGCTGCCTTGTGACGTCACTGCCCCATCATGCCCTGGGTGGTGGCGTCACAAAGGGGTGGGGTCTCCAGATGACATTACCGGATGGCCACGACCCATGGCTATATAAGTAATGGCACACGCCGGAGCTAACATTTACAGCAGGAGCTAGCGTCGGTTTGCAGAACCGGAAGAAGAACCGACAGAGAAAGAAGACAGCGGAGAGAAGAAGAACCAGAGGAATGGAGGAAGAACAGGCAGAAGAAGAAGACATCAGTGCAGCGAGAAGAAGTGAAGGATGAAGACATCACCGGAGGGAGAAGAAATCGGAAGGAGAAGAGACGCTGGAGCTGCTTTAATAAAGGACTTTGTCAAAAACCTGTATGCTGGTTTTACTTATTTTTGACACTTTTTTTGGGTGGATGGGTAGGGGTACACTGTACCCCATACTCATTCACATAGGGTGAGGGGGCGGGATCTGGGGGGCCCCTTGTTAAAGGTGGCTTCCAGATTTCGATAAGTATCATGACTGCAGACCCCCACAACCACTGGCCAGGATTGTGGGGAAGAGTCTCTTGTCCCCATCAGCATGGGGACAAGGTACGTGTTGAGTGTATGTGGCCTGGTATGGTCCGGGGGGGGCTCGCTTGTCCCCCCCTATCCTGACCTGCCGGGCTGCGTGCTTGGCTAAAGGTCTGGTTTTGATTTTGGAAGGGACTTTAAGGGGGACCCCACGCCAAGGAGAAAAAATGGCGTGGGGTCCCCCTTAAATTCCATACCAAGCCAAAGGGCCTGGTATGGAATTGGGGGGAACCCTACACCATTTTTTAAAATAATTTTGGCAAGCGGTTCCCCTTCAAGATCCTCAGAGCACAAGTCGCATGTCAAAGTCGGATCAGTTAAGAGAATGATCCGACTTTGATCTGACTTCAATGATATTCAATGGACTGAAGTAGGACCAAAGTAGTGCAGGAACCTTTTTCAAAGTCAGACGGACCAGTTAAGATGGCTCTCATAGGGAACCATTGATTTATACACGTCATGTGACATGTGCTCCGAAAGTCGGCGCATACGTCATACTAGTGTGAACCTTGCCTAACTTGCAGTGGCGCTCTAAGCTGAGACAAAGATCTCCCTGCCAGTTGCAGTGAAGGGAGCAGGTGTCTATGCCCCATTCAGGGGTGCAGGAACATTAACAGAAAAAGGAAGAAACACCACTCACCGACACAGTGCATGAATATGTGGATGAATGTGGCCTCAGCCAGTGCTGCTCCAGTCATGCCCTCTGACATGTTTCGCCCCACACATCAGGGCTTGTTCACAGCCTCTTTGATCAAGGCTCGATTTATTGTTGCTTGGCCTGGTCTGAAGTTACTTGAGGACAACCTTAAAGGGGTGCATTTGACATATGGCATATCACAAGAACAGGGATTATCAAGGGAATAAAACAAGATAGAGAAGATACAGTACAAACATCTAAAGAGCAATATTACTGTTGCCAATGACTACAGTATTAGTGTCGAGTGCATAAGAAACCAGTCAGTTGAGAAGCGGTGTGACTTGGCAAAGGTGGCGGAAGGCCCTGGTAGCAAAGGAGCTTGGTGTTTAGACTCCTTCCACAGCAACTGTAACCCCATTACTGGGTCCAGCATCACGGCATGGGTGTCCTAGGTACCCAGCCTGGAAGTCACGGAAGATGGAGTGAGGCCTTGGGGTAGAACGGAATATGTACCAGAGTTCAGCTCCCTAGTATTTAAGTGCCCTAATGCAAACCTTGCGTTAAACAAAAGTCTCAGCCCATCTTAGGGGCACTAACGATCGCTCTCTCCGGGTCCCCACATGGGTGCAGTAAGCCACACCCACAAGCATAATAATTTGAGATCAGTGACTCAGAGCGTATTGAAGCCAAAAAGAGCCAGCAACCAATTTTCATTAGGATAAAGTCAGTAATGGCAGCTTTTATATTTCTCTTAACATTGGCTTCTCTTTATGTGGCTTTTTCACACTTTGAAGAGTGAGGCATGCTCTATTCTTGCACATTTAGTGCATGTGAAACATGACAGTGTGAATATTCAGAAAGTGAACTGTCACCCTGGAAAATGGATTTCAAGAGAAATCAAAAATCACTGTTCCAAGTGTTCTAAAAATGTAAAAATCTAAATCTAAAAGGAAACCTGTACTGCAGTGGTTCTCAACCTTTCGAGTGCCGTGAACCCTTGATAAAATTTGCCAAGTTGTGGGAACCCCTAACAGTAAAATTATTTTCGTTGGTCCTTCATTGCTGTAATTTTGTGACTGTTATGAATCGAAATATAAATATCTGAGATGCAGGATGTATTTTCATTCTTACAAATTTAACATCTTAAAGCGTAGTGATCAGTGGCGGTCCGTCCATAGGGGGCGCATGGGCACCACCCACCCCCCCCCCCCCCCCCCCCCTCCAGGCAGTCACAAAAAAAAATTTTTTTTTAAACTGTCCCTTTAAAAAAAAACAAAAAGGTCCTTAAGTGCATTGTGTTTGGATGCCGGACACAGTGCACTATGGGAAACGCCACGTCTATGCAATCATGAGATTGCAGACGCGGCGCTTCATTTGCGGGCTTTTGTCTCGCCTTGCGGCGCTTTCCGAGGCGCCGAGTAGCTTCCGCCCGGCGCTCGCAGTATCGATTACTACAGCCAGGCGGTTTGATTGACATCTGAGTTAGATGTCACTTCCTGTTTTCTCTCTCCCATTGTGCCCTAGAGAGAGAAAACCGGAAGTATGAGGAGCAGACTCCTCCATCGCCGCTGCCAGTGGAAGGAGACACCGCAGGAGAGGACAAAACAGCATCACAGAGCTCCAAACTTGGAATCCCAGGAAAAAAAAATACTACCTGTAAATCCAAGAAAAAAATCCACTGTCATGGTGCCCCTCAGAAGAACCTTATAGAGTCCAAACTATTCTCAAAGACTGTTATGTGGCTGCAGAGGCAGTGGTCACAGTGCAGGGCCATCTCCTCCCTTATTTGACCTTATTTTGGTAAGCTGTCATTCTCAAGCCAATATTTGAAACTTTTGCATCCATACTCAATCAATTCATCAAAACTCCCTTACGGCAAGAGTGGACTTGTGTTCATTTCAGAACTGCTTCTTAATACATACAAGTCTTAAGGAATGCAAAACTGTCTGGAACAGGTCATATTCAGTTTGACTGCATGTGCAGTGAATTCTGAATGATCTTAGAAGCTTCTCAAACTGATGTCAAAACCATGCTGCATTTGCTCATCGAAGGTCATCAACACAAGCCTTTACACAATAGAATCAGTAGGAATAACAGAAATAAATTCAGTTAATGGCAGACTCATAGCTTTAAGGGGCTCCACAATTTACATTTACTAATTACATCCTTATATCATGAATCACATCTTATTTACAACTGTCATCATTGCACACCATCTAGGGTTATTAGGGCACCCACAGATGTTAGAGAACACCCACCTCAACCAACAATATACAGTTAAATTAACCTCTCGATGCCTAAGGGTAAAACAAATATTAATGCCTAAGCACAATTTTGAAACTTTGACAAGTATTAGTAAAACTGTACATGTCATTACAACTACTTTGTGCATCCAGGTGGAATATAATTATTTTTTTTTTCCAGGGCAAATTGGGCTTTCATTTGGCGGTATTGGATATCTCCTGATTTTTTTTTTATTATCAAAGAAATACTGGCCCAAAATAGTAAAAAATGTTTTTGATTTAGCTGTATATTTTGTGTTACTACCATAACCTTCCACCAAAGAACAGAACAAAATGAATTCTCCTGCTCCTGTTGATCGCAGCAATACCACATATGTGTATGTTATTTGTTTTTTGTACCTGTAGTACAGCCCAGCAACAATAGTGTGCATTTTGCTTTTTTTTTGTCCTACCTAAAGCACGCTGACACTGATACTAATTAAAAAAAAAAAAATCCTGCCCAAAATATACTGACCCTGACCTTTGACCTTGACTTTTGACCCAAACACTAACCGTGACACTGACCTAGATCAAACCTTGATCTAGATATTTTTTATCTCATTTTTTTAATATTACTTATTTATTTTACACACACTTTTTTCTCTCTGATACAATGTATCTTTCCTCTCTATCCACAGAGAGAGAAACACAGTGGACCTAGAATTGGGGGTTCCTGGTCCTGATCATTAGTACGGGACTCAGGGCTCTTGGTAAAAGACCCTGGTCTCTGTGCTGGGAGCTCGCTGTGCGGTAGATACGCATATATGAGGCCCTACGGCAAAAAGCCCAGTCCAGTGAGGCCACATATATGTGTTTTTTCGGCGTAAAGGGGTTAAGGAGCATTCATATGTTTGTAGGCACCACTACAATGCTGAAGGACTCTCCAGGGTCAAGCTTGCTTGTTGATGAGACAGGTCATCGTCACTACATTGCCCCTTCCTTTATCCATAGGCACAAACCTGCAAACTGGTCAAGGGCAAACTTGTATGTGTATACAACGATATTTCCATAGAAAGATCAGTCATATATCTAACATTTACAGGTGTCTTTACAACTACCCGTTATTTATAGATTTATTTTACAAGATTAAAGTGGAGTTCCACCCACTTTTACAACTCCTCAGATCCCTTACTAAACTGTGCACTGTAAACAAATTGGATATTTTTAATTTTTTTTTCTCAGCACCTACTGTATATCTGCTGTATTTATTTTTCTCTTCCTCCTCCCTGGCCGTGGCCCATCGCATCATTTCCTGTTTGCAATGCCTTCTGGGAAGGGGCGGCAACTTCCTCTGACACTGCCGTTGCTATGGAAACCTGACCTGAAACCTATTACACTGCTTGTGCTGCAATGAGCATGTGCGATATCTGCAAGGATGAGATCCAGGAAGAAATACAGTCTGGCTTCAGATACCCACACTTAAGATGTCCACGGCCTGCTGTAAGTTTATAAAATAACAAACTACTGCTATAAACGAACAAAACAGACCTTAGTTTACAGACTAACTTTAATAGAATACATTAAGCTTGTGTATTATGAGGGTATTTTTATTTAAAAAGCATAATTTTGGCCGGAACACCACTTTAAGTCAACAGCTGTTCTTCAAAGTAATAAGGCTTCTCAGTAGCATTTTTTTCCATTTATAACATATATCAGTGTGGCCAAAATCGCATTAAGAGATGTGACAGAGTCTTTGGTAAACCAAAATTCTATACTTTGTAAACACTGAGGTCTTTGTACTTTATCTGGGCATACATACTGTACTTGCAGACACAGACAACGTGGTAAGCCATATAGTCAAACTCCAAGCTGCTTTTAAGTGTATCCATAAATTCGCGTCTCACCAAACACAATGCAAGGGTTCACTACTAATTTCGCTAGAGAGAAAGGAAGAAGTACACCCACTTATCTTGTGCCTCATTTATTGGCAGCGGGCACTTTCCTCCTCTGTCCGATGATCGTGGTAGTGAACAGGTTGGTCCTACATTGTACGTGTTAATGTAGGAGAGCTAGGACTAGCCAGGCAGTAAATTAGAAGGGGCTTTGGGGAGCAAGTCGCACAGAAAAGAACAGGGCGGAGGGAGTAAGGAATAAAGTATGTATTTGTACTTATTCATTTTCCTTCCCCCCAAGCAAAAATTAGCATTTAACCTATGCAATGTGGAGATAAAAGGGGGGTTGGCTAATAGTTAAGAAAGCTATAGCTGTACATCGTAGAGATGCATGCCAGCTACAAGAAAATAGAGAATTTTGGGCACACCAGTCATCTAGCCTGCCTAATTATTTATCAGTTTGGAGATTAACTAAGCTAAGTGGTTGATACAAAAACACACTATTGTAAACTGTATCAATTATGTATATTGATCAAGGCTGGGTTCACACCGTTGCGAATTGGATGCGTGATCCCTGCATTCAATCTGTAATAGCAGGAGATTTTGACTGGCTCTCTATTGAGCTGGTTCACATATCTCCGCAGCGGGTCCGGTGCGTTTTGCACAAAAACGCTGTGCGTCTTTTGGTCCATTTTAGGTCCGAATTCAGCCCAAAATTCGGACTGAAATCAGACCTGAAACGGTGAACCAGCATGCACCGTACCCCTACTGTGAGCCGCATGCGGTTTATATGTGAACCGAGCCTCAAACATGTTAGCCATAATAAAGCATAGATCACGAGAACCATTAGTACCTTACTCAAAAAGGTATACAGTATTCTGGCTGGTTATACAGTACCTACCAATAGGTATATGAAATAGGTACGAATTATATGCATAGCACATAATAGACTGTATCACATCCAGTGTTGCCACATTTTAGATTCAGAAAAGACCAGACAAATTAGACAGATCGGGAGTGTTGCCGGCAGTGCCCACTGCATTGCATGTAGGTGTGGATTGATGAAGTGGTCAAGTGGACAATATGAGCGTGGTAAAATAGCCAAAACATTTTTTAAAGCATTTTAAATTAAAAACAGGAAAATGTACACCTAATTAATAGGATACCATTGATATTTACTTTTAACACTTAAATAGCTTTAATAGCTAAAAACAGAACGAGATGCAGACTATATAAGAATAGACTATAAACAATAGCCTACTTAGCTACTTGGCTTCTGAAGACGTCGCTGTTTGATGATAAAAAGCGGTATGCGGTTGTTCCTGTGCGTCACCTATGGTCCGCAGGTGGAACGCACCCCAGGCCACGGGCGCCATCCATCTTTCTGGATGTAACAGCAGATCGATCTGTATGATGTCCGATGGATGGATGAATAGATTTCGTAGTACTTTTTAACTACTTTTAATACATTTACTAAGAGATTTTATACTATGAGAGGCTCCCTCTCCATTTTAATTTTTATCACACCTGCTACCTATTGACCTTACTGGAGTAATAACAGGACCGCATTGAGGAGGAGAAAGGATCTGTATCAGGAGCCACCAGGAAGATCAGGACAGGTCTCCCATATGACCCACAAGCGTTAATGACTTCTCTAGCTGTACAGTAAGGGGGTCACTGACATCTGGTGAGTGCGCTGTGTATTACCCAGCATGAGGTGGAATATTAACTTTATGGGGTATCCTGGGAATCTGGCACTCAAGCACTCAAGATTTCACATTCTATAAACATTTGCAAAAGTTCACACTAAGGACTTTTCTATTTTTATCAATTTTTTAAATAGTTTTTCCGTATTTGCATGTATAGTTTTATATTTGTAATAATTCATGATGGTACACTTTTGATTTTTTTTGCATGTTAATGCAAGCTCTGCCTAGGCACAATTCCTTTAAACAATTGATAATTCATAAAATATGTAAAAAGATATTTGCCATGAGTCATACCAATTTAAAAGAAAAGTATGAGATTTTTTTTTTTTGCAGATTCATACCTACCTAGCTGGATGCTGCATCTGTCCCCCGCCGGCTCTAACAGTGAGAACCGAGCAATCAAATACCACCGATCGCTCGGTTCTCACAGCTCCCTGAGCAGAGAGATGCTGACTGTCAGTCACCGCTCTCTGTGCTGCCCCCTCCTCGTTCACTGGAGCGCTGGGCTGTGGAGGGGGTGGGAGCAGCCAGCTCAGGCTTTCATTAGCTCACTGAGAGGCTGAGCCAGGTACCAGTCCAGGCATGTGGGTGGATCCTGACTTCATTGATGTGATCTTGCCCAAGCCTGGACCAGCTCTGTGACGTTAGCCTGCTGTCTGCTGAAAACGGGTCACAGGATTGCAGAACGAATTGCACTCCTGTGATCAATAGGAGAAGTACAGCCAAATGAGCTTTGGCTGTACGTCTCTTTTAATTAAAAACATTTCAAGGTCCATCATGAAATCAATGGCTTCTGTAATCCCTTTAATCTTCTTATATTTTGCCTTCCCTTCCCCCCCCCACACACACACACACACAATCAACAAACATCCTAATGAAAATTATTATTAAAACCTTTCTGTTTTCAATACATACCTTATCTTAGACCTAATAATGTAATCACTGTGGATCTCTGTGCTTCTCTATGCAATGCAGAATGGCCAAATGCAAAGGTAATGGCCGGTGAAAGGGTACTCCTGTCAAGAGCCCTCAGCCCTGATACAAGCATTTGGGAGGCAAGTTCTATTCTGACATGTTTCAGGTTAGGCACAGCATTTTCTCAAAGAAATGAGGAAGCACTGTACCTAGTGGGAAACATGTCAGAATAGAACTTGTTCCAGGTGGCTATTTTAATAAAGGAAAAATATTATTTTGCATTTTGGTGTGCAGCATTACTGTTGTTCGTACAATTAACCTTTTTGGAAATTCATGTTTTGGAAACAACCCCACTTGACTTCTTTCCATCGCTGCAAGTATTAAATTAACGAAAATAGATCATTGCCAAGTGCTATGGTACTTGTTTACACAGGCTTATAGGTTCTGATGTACAAGCCAGCAGAAGAAACCATTGTGTGCAGCTGGAGGAGCAGGTATTAAAACACCTATAAATGTGAAATGCACACAGTGGCCCGGGACCCCAGAAGCAGTAGACACGGGCTGCCAGAAAGGTAAGTATAAAGCCTGTTCTTTTACAGGGCTGGGGTGTTTTGGTAACAAGATCACTTTAAAAAGCGATTCCAACCACCAAATACAATAATTTATTGACCTTCTTTTTCTATAAAGGAAACACTGTCACTATGCTGATATCAGAAGCATGTGAGTTATCTATCAATTACTACTTCCAGGAGACTGCTATGAAACTAGATCAAAAGGGTGAATATTTTTTTGTCTTTTTCAATGGCAAAATAAAATGTTTGTCTGAAGTGCACTTTTACAGATGTATTCTTAGTCTTACCTGGTGTTGTCGCTGTATATTATTATATAGTGCTCTTCTGGTTCAACCAAAATTACATGCAGATCTAGTAAAAAAAAAACAAACACAATGAGATTCACAATAGCACACTATTGGATAATGTGTATTCATAGTACATAACATAGGGCACTTAAAGTTCCTTGGGACAACTCCTCAGAGAGTAATCTACAACACTCTGAACCACATTCTAACTTTGATCAATTCTGCTTATCAACTGTGGCCAATCTGCTAACTCCTGAGTGGTCACAAGCGCTCCATAAGCTGGCTGCACCTGCCACAGGAGGACTCACATCACTGTATACTCTTTACACTGGATACCACATGTCCCTCACAGACCAGGTTAGTATACTCAGTGACTAGCTGCAGACCACCAACAGAACTTCCTCTTTTTAAGCAATGCTGTATCTACAAGCCTACTCCTGGCCTACTACACACTTCTGTACCAAGCCACGCATGTTCAAGTAGTCAGTATAAGTGACCTGCAGCTGGAATCTGCTGTGGTCAAAGCACTGAGTAACAAGGTGGAAAGAAGCCGTATGAACCCAAAATAAGCAGCATATGGCAGAAAGCAGTATGAACAGCATGGGACTAAAGGTGGGATGGACAGGAAGAGATGTGGACAGAGTGCATAGAAGATGTTGTAGAAAAAAATGAAAATAAGATGGAGAGGCCACTGCGGATGGAAGATAGAGCAAGCCACATGTGCTGAAGATGGAATGGGTGGCAGCTCCAGCAGACAGAAAAAGTAGTTGACAAAGTTGGCAGAAGATGAAACAGGTGGTGGAAGACATAGCAGAGTGGGCACAGGATGGATAAGCCGAATGAGGCATGTGAGGCATGAGTGTGAAAAAGTTAAGAACTGCTGTTTCGAGTAGTGTGCAATAATACTATAAACCTAAAATATCTTTGGGGAAATATTATATATTTATTGTTAGTACATAAAAGTAGACAGATATGCATAAACAGTGAAAATCATTGAAGGAACCAATGTTGTTAAAAAGACAGAAAGGAGCTCTAGCTTTAACCTTTATAGGCCACTGGTGCGATATGAGGTCACTCTCTTTCCAGCTTTCTTAAATTTGTCAAGGTTTACCATGGTACCTACTGCAGGCATAGGTTTCCACTGCTTGTTTCATAAGCATAGAGTAAATATTTTTCTAATAACTTTTGAAAAACTTTGTCTTATAATTACAAATGTACAGGACTAGATACAGTGGGGTGAGTTAAAAAAACGATTACGTTTATAATTGCTGTAATATACAATCAGATTCCTAATGTTATTTCTCGAGTGTACAGCTGGGCATTAAAAATGCAAAAAAAGATGCAATTGGTTGCTCATTCCTTTAGATTTTATAGTCAACCCCTTTTTCGGACAGAAAAAAATATATTATTCTATGTATAGTATTGTGTAAGCGTTAGTCAGACTGTATACCTTATTCAGTAGACTTTCTATTTTAAATGCTAACTCCTAACTGCAGTAACTTAGAGCAACTCTTCACAATTCACTCTTCTTAAGTCAGTCTCATTCAAGTTGGGTTTTAATTGGTTGCCTCGGAATACTGCAACTAGGAATTTTCACTTTAGAATAGGAATTCTTTATTGAACAAAGGTGTGTATGCAATAACAATAACATGAATAAGTTAAAATAAATGTTGTCTGCACATTCTATACCATTTGGATTTCACAGTTGAATGCATTGTGTTTTCATATGCCATAACACTCCTTTTTGTTAATCGGTTTTGGGAATGACCTCAAAGACAAAGCAAAAAAATACGGAAATGCGTTCAAAGTCCCTGATGTGTCCGGGAGAGACCACAACATAAAACTAAGTAGGACTGGAAAATTCTGGAATTTCAATCAGCATGTTAACAGGAAAAAAAATCTAGGTCTTTGCTTCTCACCCCCTCCTCGGCTCGTGGAAAGACGCTTCACTTGCCAAAACCTATACCGTGTACTTCTGAAATGTGTTTTTTTTTTTAAGGGGAAAAAAAATTCCTTCCAGAGGAAAAAATTATTATTTTTTTCTTGCTATGAACAGAGACATGGGAATGAGACAGAGTTCAGAAATTCTTTTGTAAATAACTTCTTATAGAACTTTTTAACAGGAAGGAAAAAAGAAAAGGATTCAAACTTTAACAAAAAACCTTGTTTACATTACATAGTATCAGTAAGTTTTACGAGAACAATGAGGAAATGTAGGTTGTGTAATGTGCTGCTAGGTTGTTGCTGGACTTATTCTCTCACAAGGTAAAAATGTAGTACATTCTTTACTTGTTGGTTGCCTGTATTTTAAAGGGCCACCTAACCTACAACATCAGTTCCCTCACAGAGAAGTTATTCATACGCAGAAAAGTCATAAAAGAAATAATTGGGCCATTAAAACCTTGGCCCAAACTGCACCTACTTCATTAGCCCCCACTTCCTTTAGGGTCCACAAAATGGGATACACCCATTAAAAATGGGACATTTGGGAGGTATTACTATTAAAGACACATTCACATAGAAGTTTCCAAATCCTGACAGACTGATGACAGTATTTCACACTGTACATTTGATCTTTCAAATGTGATGTGATGTCAGTATATGTTATAATAAATTTTATGGTATAAACAGAGATTGACCAAATGATTCATGATTTGAAAGAATCTGGCAAATTTACAAATCTCATCTTTTTCATCAAAAATTAGTGAGTGAATATACGAATGGAAATCTGATCACAAAATTAATTCTGCTTTTGTAAGATTCACTGAAGTTTCTAGAGCTGTTTCATCTGCAAATCAGTTCTTTCGTCACACAAAATTCTTTAAACATGACGGGTGGCTGACTTTATTATATTACACTGGAGATAAATATATCTCAATAAAACTACAACCTTATGTTAGCTATGGTAAGCAGCTTATTTTTTCCCAAAGACATTGGTTTACCTTATTAGGATGATGTTACTTTATGATAAATGAGTTTGTGTTTTAGATTAAAACCCTAATTCAAGTCAATTTCTTTTTCTCTGATAGGTATGTATCTCAGTGTTTCTCAACTCCAGTCCTCAAGGCGCTCCAACAGGTCGTGTTTTCATGATTTCCCTCAGATGAAATAGCTGTGGTAATTACTAAGGCAGTGAAACTGATCAAATCACCTGTGCAAAATAATGGTAAGTCTGAAAACATGACCTGTTGGGGCGCCTTGAGGACTGGAGTTAAGAAACACTGCCAGTGACCCCACTGGGTAGATCATTCCGCACGTTTTGGCCTTTAATATACGAAATAATATAATAATATACCAAATGTGACAATTATGTGGACATGAAGGCACAGACAAAAGTAATAACGTTGTAGGAATTCTAAACCTTCCCCACTCTATTTAAACTATGTTTTAGTTTTTGTGTGTTCCCATTTAGTACAGTTTGCCAAAAGGGAGATCAGATGGCAAGAACCATTTGTTATAAATTGTATGGTTGCCATTTTTGTTTTAGTTTGCTGGATTTGGCGTGTGAACACACTAGAGCCTTCAGTTGCCACTGTGAGGTGATGGGCTTCTGATATGTCCCTGTGCCTTTACAGAAGAATAGGCCCAAATGAGTTATTTAAAGTGAAATGAAACCCAGAGTTAGGCTTTAAAAGCAAACTTTTTTGAATGTATTTTCAAATAACATGCACCAAGTCATCAATGAGAATTGTCATTCTTAAATTTACTAGTGTATGGTCAGCTTTAGGGTCCACACTACACAGGGGGGTTTAATGAGGCAGTGTGGCTGCCACATATTTATAGTAACAAAGTGTGAATTTATAATGGTATATCAACTGTACCGGTGTTGCCAAAGGGCTCTAAATGCCACTTTATTTGTTTTGAAACTAAAAATAAAAATTAAAAAAAGGTAATTAGATTGGGAGGATAAAAGCATGAAGTACTTTATTTGTAACACACTTTTCTTTTTTAATGTTTAAATAATAATTTAGTAATGAATGATATTCAATTGGAAGTTCAATTTAAAACCTTTGTTTTTAACAAAAATTTTTAGAGGGTGTACCGTCATTTCTTTTTTTATTGTTGGCTAGCTGATAAGTGTGCTAGGCAACTTTTGTATTGTTTGTTCGGATAGAAACAATTTTATTATTTTGGATGCAGATTCATGGCTCATACACCTAGATTAGGGCTTTTCCATGTTTAGGTTAAACAAACCAAATTGAAGATACAGCTTTATTTGCCTACCACTTGGCATTTGGATCATCACTATATGGCAGTGCTAACTGTAACCACAATCCAGTTTAAAAACCATGGTTAAAAGATCCAGGGAAGAATGAGCTTAGTGCAGAAAAATGCATATTACAAGTGAGTGAGGTCAAGTCAAGAACTGGCCAAATTACATCCCCATCCTGCTGGAAATATTGCATCTCTAAGTGACTGTTTAAAGTAAAACTCCACTGTTTATGAATTCACTGGCAATATAATACCAAAATTTAATTAAAAACAGCTTTGGAAAAAACGTTTATGTTACTTGCCATCAAGGCATCCATTGAATCAAATCTATACTCAGATGCAGAGTTAGAGGTGCTACTCGATTCTTCAGCATCCAACCCTTCCAATACACTAATCAGATATTGAAGATTTTAGCAGTGCCTCTGACAGCTAGAATTTAAGGTTTGATTTTAGCGACCCTATTCAAGTAGTAATGCTTCCTGTAATAGCAGACATTTCTTTTTGTAGCAGCAAAAAAAACACAAAATTGAAAAATGTTATCATACATTACTTACTCCTATCATGAAAACTTTTTATGCTAGACAATCTCAGCTCTTTTGTGGTTCAAGAATGTGTGAGAAACTGCATGATGGCTAGATCACTTTAAAGAATGAGGACCACCACTGACAGGGTCCTTGTTATAGTGCCCCCTGGCAGAAGACGTGGGCTCACCCAAGGCACAATAACTAAGTAGCAGTTGGTCTTCACCAGAGCTCCTAATGGTGGAGATGGGCAGGGAACTCAAGTTGACTCTGTTTACTTTTCTGAAAACTGACACCAGGTCATGGCCCTCTGGTTTGCCCTACCAAGAGGGTGGCTAGAACTGAGAGGTGAAGGTGCAGAGCCTGTTCATGGGGCTGCAGATTGGAGAGTATCAGGTCCCGGCAGGGGTCCAAACATGTGGCAGACAAGAGAGTAGTCAGGCCCAGGAGCAGGTCTAGGCAGACAGCAAGCAAGAGAGTAGTCAGGTTATTCTAGGTCGGCAACAACCAGGCAACTATCAAGCAAGTATTAGAGCTCCTTAGCTCTCAAGTAGCAGGTGATAAGAAACAGCACTATCAATTTCATAGGCTAACTTTTAAATCCAAAAAAGAATCAGCACAAGGGAAACTAATTACCTTTAGAGTATAATTTACCACAGTTGCTATGAATCAAAAGTTATTTATGAATCAGACTTTTTAATCATCCACCTGTCCTCCATTCATAGAAGATGTAGTAGTAACGGCTTCTATGGATGGAGCTGCTGGAAGGCAAGAGTGGGTATAATCAGGCAGTATAAAGGTGAATGTCCCTTGTGCTTATTCTTTTTTTTTGTTTAAACATAGTCTTTCCTCGTTAGTGGACATGTCCAGCGTCAATACTGTGAACTCTGAAAGTACTGGAGGTAGTGGAGAACCTAGAAATTTTGGAAGACCGAGCATGGATTTCATGAGTATTGTGAATAGTGGAGGTCCTTGTGGAAGCCTTGTTCCAAATACGCCAACCCTTTATTGATACCCCTTGCACTCTAATACTTCTTATACTCTAAGACATTATTTATGAACTTAGGACATATACATTTTTGTCCATGTTCCTTCTTTGTCCAGTACAGTGCCTTGAAAAAGTATTCTCACCCCTTGAAATTTTCCACATTTTGTCATGTTACAACCAAAAACTTAAATGTATTTTATTGGGATTTTATGTGATAGACCAACACAAAGTGGCACTTAATTGTAAAGTGGAAGGAAAATGATAAATGGTTTTTAATTTTTTTTACAAATAAATATCTGAAAAGTCAAAACTTTGTAGAACCACCTTTTGTTGCAATTACAGCTGCTACAGCTTTTTAGGTATGTCTCTACCAGCTTTGCACATTTAGGAAGTGACATTTTTGCCCATTCTTCTTTGCAAAATAGCACAAGCTCTGTCAGATTGGATGAAGAGCGTCCATGAACAGCAATTTTCAAGTCTTGCCAGAGATTCTCAATTGGATTTAGGTCTGGACTTTCAAACCATTTTGAGCCATTCTAACACATGAATATGCTTTGAGCTAAACCATTTCATTGTAGCTATGCTTGTAGCTTTAGGGTCGTTGTACTGCTGGAAGGTGAACCTCCGCCCCAGTCTCAAGTCTTTTGCAGACTCTAACAGGTTTTCTTTTAAAATTACCCTGTATTTGGCTCTATCCATCCTCCCATCAACTTACATAGTTACATAGTAGGTGAGGTTGAAAAAAGACACAAGTCCATCAGGTCCAACCTATGTGTGTGATTATGTGTCAGTATTACCTTACATATCCCTGTATGTTGCGGTCGATCAGGTGCTTATCTAATAGTTTCTTGAAGCTATCAATGCTCCCCGCTGAGACCACCGCCTGTGGAAGGGAATTCCACATCCTTACCGCTCTTACAGTAAAGAACCCTCTACGTAGTTTAAGGTTAACCTCTTTTCTTCTAATTGTAATGAGTGGCCCCGAGTCTTATTAAACTCTCTTCTGCGAAAAAGTTTTATCCCTATTGTGGGGTCACCAGTACAGTATTTGTAAATTGAAATTATATCCCCTCTCAAGCGTCTCTTCTCCAGAGAGAATAAGTTCAACGCTCACAACCTTTCCTCATAACTAAGATCCTCCAGACCCTTTATTAGCTTTGTTGCCCTTCTTTGTACTCGCTCCATTTCCAGTACATCCCTCTGACCAGTTTTCCTGTCCCTGCTGAAGAAAAGCATCCCCGCAACATGGTGATGCCACCACGTTTCCCCAGTGAGGATGGTGTGTTCAGGGTGATGCACAGCATTAGTTTTCCACCACACTTAGGTGAAAAAGTTACATTTTGGTCTCATCTGGACAAAGCACCTTCTTCCACATGTTTGCTGTGTCCCCCACATGGCTTCTCGTAAATGGCAAACGGGACTTCCTATGGATTTCTTTCAACAATGGCTTTCTTCTTGCCACTCAATAGTTGTGCGGTGGAAAGATTCTCCCGCCTGAGCTGTGGACCTCTGCAGCGCCTCTAGAGTTACCATGGGCATCTTGTCTGCTTCTCTGATTAATGCTCTTTTTGCCCAGCCTGTTAGTTTAGGTGGATGGTCATGTCTTGGTAGGTTTGCAGTTGTGCCATACTCTTACCATTTTTGGATGATGGATTGAACAGTGCTCCGTGAGAGGTTCAAAGCTTTGGATATTTTTTTATAACCTAACCCTGCTTTAAACTTCTCCACAACTTTATCCCTGACCTGTCTGGTGTGTTCCTTGGCCTTCATCATGCTGTTTGTTCACTAAAGTTCTCTAACAAGCCTCTGCGAGCTTCACAGACTAGTTGTATTTATACTGAGATTAAATTACACACAGGTGGACTCTATTCACTAATTAGTTGACATTTGAAGGCAATTGGTTTCACTAGATTTTAGTTAGGGGTATCAGAGTAAAGGGGCTGAATACAAATGCACTCCACACTTTTCAGATATTTATTTGTAAACATTTTTTAAACCCATTTGTCATTTTTCTTCTACTTCACATTATGTGCCACTTCGTGTTGGTCTATCACATAAAATCCCAATAAAATACATTTACATTTTTGGTTGTAACATGACAAAATGTGGAAAATTTCAAGGGCTATGAATACCTTTTCAAGGCACTGTATATGCGTGTTAATTAGCTGCGTTATGGAATGGCTCCTCAGAAACACGTGTGTTTAAGACTATGCCTTTGTATTTGTCTATAAACTCCTGCAGAATAAACCAATAGAAATTACATACTAAAGGGGTTTAGTATTAAAACAGAAAGTGTTTTCAGCAAATTTGAGGGTTGGTACAACAACTCTACTAGGAAGTGCCTTGTCAAAAGGGATGGTTTAAGGCCAAATAGACCAGGACAAAGAAAAAAATTGAAAAAATTCATCTTTACAAATCCAAAGGTTGTTTTTTCCCAAGAAGTTTGTGTCAGGTTTCTCACGAGAGTAGCATATAAAGCATAAGTATGCTGCAAAAATGACAAAAAGTAACAGCAATGGCTCTATTTTGAAATAAGACCTCACTTAGGTGTTCAGGAGACTCTCAAACACAGACCAACACTCCTGCAAATCCTCTAACTTTAGTTAATACCCAACCAACACTTCATTCAAATTCTCCAAGTTTAGTTAAGCTCAGAGCTTTAGCTTACCTATCTCTAATTTTGCAACCCACATCTAATGATTGGTAATCTGCAATATGTTACATTTTTTGTTCTGGGTTTAATACCACTTTAATAATCTATCATCGTAAAATCAACTTTGAAAATATCTAATATGCAACACATTTGGGTCAATGATGCAAATGGCAAAACCATGAGTGGTATATTTTCTGGTAATCATTGCTCGCCATGGTGTGCTTATTAATGCTTGACTTGTTTTTTTTTTGTAAATTCTTTTTATTAACCACTTGCCTACTGGGCACTTAAACCCCCCCTCCTGACCAGACTAAGTTTCAGCTTTCAGTGCTCTCACACTTTGAATGACAATTACTCAGTCATGTAATACTGTACCCAAATGAATTTTTTGTCCTTTTTCATACAAATAGGGCTTTCTTTTGGTGGTATTTGATCACCTCTGGGTTTTTTAATTTTTTGCGCTATAAATGAAAAAAGACCGAAAATTTAAAAAAAAAAGTGCATTTTTCTTTGTTTCTGTGATAAAATTTAGCAAATTATTAATTTTTCTTCATAAATTTTGGCCACAATTTATACTGCTACATATCCTTGTTAAAAATAATACAAATTAGTGGATATTATTTGGTCTTTGTGAAAGTTAGAGAGTCTACAAGCTGTGGTGCAAATCATAAAAAAATCATCACACCTGATGTACCGGTGGCCTCTCATTTCTTGTGACCCGAACAAGCCAGGAAAGTACAAATACCCAACAAATTACCCTTTTTTTGAAAGTAGACATTCTAAGGTATTTAGTAAGATGCATGGTGAGGTTTTTGATGTTGTCATTTTTTCCCACAATTCTTTGCAAAATTAAGATTTTTTTTCCACAAAATTGTCATTGTAATAGGTTATTTCTCTCACATGGCATGTGTATACCACAAATGATGCCCCAAAATACATTCTGCTACTCCTCCTGAGTATTACAATACCACATGTGTGGGACTTTTTCACAACCTAGCCATATAGAAAGGCCAAACATGCAAGGAGCACCGTCAGGTGTTCTAGGAGCATAAATTACACATCTAATTTGTTGACTACCTATTACACTTTTGAAGGCCCTGGAGCACCAGGACAATGACACGTGACACTGATGTGGCACTGGTGACAGATGGCACTGATACGTGGCACGTGACACTGATGTGGCACTGATGACAGATGGCACTAATAAGTGGCACTGATGACATGTGACACTGATGACAGACGGCAACAATATATGGCACTGATGACACGTGACACTGATGTGGCACTGATGACAGATGGCACTAATACGTGGCACTGATGACAGATGACACTAATACATGGCACTAATGACAGATGGCACTAATACGTGGCACTGATGACACGTGACATTGATGTGGTACTGATGACAGATGGCACTAATACGTGGCACTGATGACAGATGGCACTAATACGTGGCACTGATGAAACATGACACTGATGACATGTGGCACTGATGTGGCACTGATGACAGATGGCACTGATACGTGGCACTGATGACATGTGACACTGATAACAGATGGCACATGACACTGACAGGTGGCACTTATGACAGATGGCACTGATATGTGGCACTGATGACACGTGACACTGATAACGGCACTGGGGATAGGTGGCACTGGGGGAAGGTGGCACTGGGGGCAGATGGCATTGATAGGTGGCACTGGGGACAGATGGCACTGACAGGTGGCACTGCGGACAGATGGTACTGATAGGTGGCACTGGGGACAGTTAGCACTGGGGACATATGGCACTGCTGGGATTTTTTGTGTTTGTGTTCACACACTCACGGCTCACGCTGCAACTGCAGGTCGCTCTCCCTCTTCACACGCAGTCTCTGTGAGGAGGGAAAGCCGGCAATGAGAGATGTTTACATGGATCGAGTGCTAAATGGCCACTGTGATTGGCCATTTAGCACGATCTGTGATTGGCTGTATCCAAGGGACACGGCCAACACTGATTTCCCCAGATACGCGCCCGCAGCGGCGCACAGGGGGGATGTAAACAGAAGGACATCCAGGGACGCCCTCCTGGCAATTGAGCGCCGTGCTGTAGCCGTCTTTCAGCTATAGCGCGGGTGCCAGGTGGTTATACGCTTGTAGTTAAAACCACTACGGTTGCTCCACCATCCTAGTTGTCCAAAAGCATGGGGTATCCCGCAAAAAAGAAACCTTTAAATCTACAAAAGACATATTTTCCTAGACAGTGTTGCACAGCATTATTCAGATAGATGGTCCCTCATGCCTCAGACGAAAGGCTAAAATCGCATGGCAATATTCAGCAGATGAAAGCATAAAGGCATTTTATACTTTTAAAGGATTTTGAAAGATTCCCAGAACACAAGTAGTAGGTAGCTGAGGATGATGTTTTCCCAGTGGGAGCGGCAAATCAGGATACACAAGGACACCCTCAAACGTGCAAACCAACAAGTACCTTAGAAAACCATTTAATAGCCAAGTGTCTGCAATTGCAAGGATTTTAGCCTTTCGTCTGAGGCATGAGGGACCATCTATCCGAATAATGCTGTGCAACACTGTCTAATGCCGCGTACACACGAGCGGACTTTATGGCGGACTTTGCCCGGCGGACTTTTCGACGTACTTTACGACGGACTTTCTGAATGAACGGACTTGCCTACACACAATCCACCAAAGTCCGCCGAATTCGTACGTGATGACGTACGACCGGACTAAAACAAGGAAGTTCATAGCCAGTAGCCAATAGCTGCCCTAGCGTGGCTTTTTGTCCGTCGAACTAGCATACAGACAGCGGACTTTTCGACCGGACTCGATTTCGACGGATTAATTTAAAACATGTTTCAAATCTAAGTACGTCCAACTTTTGAGCAAACAAAGTTCGCTGGAGCCCACACACGATAGAATTGTCCGACGAAATCCAGTCCGCCAGGCAAAGTCTGCCATAATGTCCGCTCGTGTGTACGCGGCATAAGAATATATGTCTTTTGTAGATTTAAAGGTTTCTTTTTTGCGGGATACCCCAGGCTTTTGGACAACTAGGATGGTGGAGCAACCGTAGTGGTTTTAACTACAAGCGTATTACCCCTGCGGGGGTGAGTGGATCTGGTGAGTGGGGATCCTGAAGGGGGAGCACAAAGTCACAAGCGGATTTCCTGAAAACACTTACAGTCACCATTTTCGTGTTACTCACTCTGAGTGAAGATTTAGTACATTATACGGACTACTAGTTGTACATATGTGTACCAACACTTTTTTCTTTTCCTAATAATTCTTTTATATATATTTTCTATGTATTCACCAAGGTTTTTTGCAAACACCTAAACTGCTTTATGTGTGCCAATCACTCTGTTTTAAGTATATGGAGCTCTAATAATCTACTATTCACTTTTAAAGATATACACTTTGTATTAACCTTACCAGTGGAATCACAATATTTGAGTGGGGTTGTTTAAGTGTTCACTCTTTTCATAGTAGACTACCCTGATTAAGTAACTATGCACTTGGAGCACATTTGATCACTACATTCAATAATAGCTTGCACATACATTATTTATTATTGTTTGGTATACCCCATTATTGCAGGTATACACCACTAACTGGCTACTTATACGCAAACTAGGGATCGCCACCACCCCCTTTTCATTATAATTTCATACAGTTGTAGAGCCTTGTTATTCAATGCCTTCCAGGCCATGAGGGTAGGAGCTAGCGGTTGCTTCCATGATAAGATAATCACTTTGCGAGCACAATACAGGAGCAATGTGAGCAGAGTATGGATCACATTTTTGGGTGCTAATGTGTCTACCAGGCCCAACAGACAAATTTCAATAGATGGTGCAATAGCAATTGTAATTACCGACCTAACACAGTCCATCACACCAACCCAGAACCGCCGGATGTGCGGGCAAAGCCAAAAAATGTGAATGCTTGACTTGTTAAAAGTGTAAGCAATACGTATGAGAATTGCTAACTCTACATCTAAGATTCCCATTTATTTTAGGAAGACACCAAATTTAAAGTATATTTCCATTTTTGTAGTCAAATTTGAGAAAACCCCTCTATATGTATATGTGTTCCCATTCACTTGGCATACATAAAATTGAAAAAAAAACAAGTATATATTTCTTAACTTTTAGATGTTTCAAGAGAAGACCAAGGCTGATTCTCAGAATTTCTGAACAGTCTCAGAGTGTCTTTTTCATTTAGGGACAGTCTCAATTACCCCTCATTAACCGCTTCCCAACCGCCTCACTCAGATATACTGCGGCAGAAGGGCACATACAGGCAGATTACCGTACCTGTAAGTTGCCCTTTAAGAGGCGGCTTGCGGGCGCATCGTGAGTGTCTTCTCACAGAGAGGAAGAACGGGGAAATGCTGATGTAAACAAGCATTTCCCCTTTCTGCCTAATGACACCGACACTGATCACAGCTCCCTGTAATCAGGAGCGGTGATCAGTGTCATGTCACACATAGCCCATCCCCCCACAGTTAGAATCATTCCTTAGGACACACTTATCCCCTACAGCGCCACCTAGTGGTTAACCCCTTCACTGCCAGTCACATTTACACAGTAATCAATGCATTTTTAATCACACTGATTGCTGTATAAATGTGAATGGTCCCAAAATAGCACCAAAAGTGTCCGATCTGTCCGCCATAATGTCGCAGTCACGATAGAAATTGCTGATCGCGCCATTACTATAAAAAAAAATTATAAATAAAAATGCCATAAAACTATCCCCTATTTTGTAGGCACTATAACTTTTGCACAAACCAATCAATAAACGCATATTGCAATTTTTTTTTACCAAAAATATGTAGAAGAATACGTATCAGCCTAAACTGAGGAAAAAAATGTTTTTTTATATATATATATTTTTGGGGGATATTTTTTATAGCAAAAAGTAAAAAATATTGCTTTTTTTCCAAAATTGTTGCTCTTTTTTTGTTTATAGCGCAAAAAATAAAAACTGCAGAGGTGATCAAATACCACCAAAAGAAAGCTCTATTTGTGGAAAAAAAAGGACGCCAAGTTTGTTTGGGAGCCACGTCGCACGACCGGGCAATTGTCAGTTAAAGCAACGCAGTGCCAAATCGCAAAAAGTGCTCTGGTCTTTGGCCAGCCAAATGGTCCGGGGCTTGCGTGGTTAACATACAATGCAAGAGGGCAGTTTCTAAATTTTTAACCCTTTGTTAGGACAAACATTGTTCAAATCTAGTTTACAGCAGATTAGGAAGAACTGTGAACACAGTAAAGGCAGGGTGCATTGTGTTAAACATTACTCCACAGTCTACTCCTAAACATTACAAGCTGTAAAGATTTTTAAGCAAGTAAAAAACACTTAAAAGGTAACCAGCAATTTGTATTTATTTTTTTATTATTATGCTATGTTAATGGAAAAATGTATCAAATATAATGTAAATGTTATCCCAGTTCGGCTTCAAAAATGGAAATGTTCTTTAACCTTTTTACTGCCACCTATGTATATCATACGTTGGTGGCAGTGGAGGTGTTCTGCACACACTGTAAATCTGACAAGCCGACTGTCAGCTGGAAGTGATCTGATGGCTCTGTAACTGCCAGATAACTTCCACACATCCTGGTAACGGATGCCTTCCCATGCATGCCACCTGGGACGAACCTGGCGGTTGCCAACGGGTTGATGGGAGGGAGATCAAACCATTTGCTGGTCTTCCTTTCTTGTTACTGACCCGGAAGCAATGTGTAAAACCTCACTTCCAGGTCCTCGTGTCACTTTCCCCAGACAGTATGGCTGAGGAAGAAACAAATGCAGTGTGACCTGCACTGCATTCGTTTCACTGGAGGATGGGTCTTTTAGTCCCCTGATGTGTCAATGAAGAGAACCTGCGTGGGGGTCCTGCATGAAACGTTGCATTGCTCTGTGTTGTGATCATGCAATAAAATTTGTTTGGGCGCTACCTTGTTGATCCATGGTGTGCTGGCAAATATCTACATAATGAAGAGAACCTGTCAACAAAAAAAT
The DNA here is from genome assembly GCA_037952925.1 of Lithobates clamitans. Classification (NCBI taxonomy): domain Eukaryota; kingdom Metazoa; phylum Chordata; class Amphibia; order Anura; family Ranidae; genus Lithobates; species Lithobates clamitans. Next base: position 2,477,424 of record JBBGZY010000015.1, on the reverse strand, counting down.
GCATCACATAGGGGACTTTATGTTTGGGGGTTTTACGTAATCTTCAGACCTAAAATGATTTTTTAATCATGTGTGCAAAAAATGCTGAGAGCGAAAGGGTTGAAGCAATAGTGCAGGTGTGGCCATATAAAATACTCAAGTTAATTGAATTATGTCTGTGTAAAAATATACCTATATATATTTTTTTTGTACCTCGGTCTACCTTTATGCTAGCCTCTCACTGTACAGCCACAGTCTATGATTGGATGGAGCAGCATTATAAGCCTATCCAGCTTTTCTACATTATACAGGGAGCATGCTCATATTAGGGGGAGCACCGTCTTCACTATTTAGCCATAGGCCAGATCCTGGTTGTGCTATCTGACAGGGATGTCGAGATTAGAAAACTTTGTTTTCAGATAGGACAATACTGCCATAAATATTTCATCTGGGAATGCAACTGTTTGCCTTTTCTTCCTCTTTAAAATAAACAATAAGAAGTACTCGCTGAGCTGTCCAGTGCTGATCCTGTGTTATCACATGACAGGAGCAGCGTGATAATATTTTTACAATTTTTATTTAAAAGAAAACAGTGTGACTATAGTTTCCAAATATATAGGCCTCATACCAAGCATAGCTGATGATATCTCTATGGCAAAAACAGCATGATGACTGCTGGATAGTTTAATGCCTAAGCCCTTCAGCATCTAGCTGGTGCTTTCAAATGGGGGATTCAAATAGAATGTGGCCCTTCTAAAAAGATCAGCTGACTTAAATTAAATGTTATCTCTTTTTCGGCCCTGTTGCATGGAAGGGGAAAACTGAAAGTGTTAATAACACATAGGTTTTTTCAAATGTTAGTAACAGTTATAGCTGGACTCAGTCCTGCACAGTTGTATAGACTCCTCTCCAGTCTATTGCTGACTCACTGCACACTTCTTACAGTCTGTATTAGAACTACAACACGTCAAATAGAGCCCATCTTATTTCTGGGCTGAAGGTTGTCCAAAGTCATCAAACCCTATCCTCCCCAGCCTTCCTGTCCCCCTGGCCCGGCCCTTTCATTCATTGGATTTCTGTTCTTTCAATCATGGAGCCTCAAAATCACATTCAAGCATTACCTAGGGAGGTATGCAGGCAAATACAGTAAGCCTAGGAACTTCAGACTGAAACCCACCCATCAAGCCATTTTGGTATTGGCATAACTCTTCTCAGGAGCCAGGCCACTGCTTACATCAGGACTGAGGCCTCTTGGGAGAAGTACTGAGGAACGTTGCTGTGATGTTTTCAGGAAGCTTTGTATAGCATCCTTCCAGCTTCACCCAGCAGCCATGATCTGCCTGCATGCCACAGAGGAGCAGTGATAATGTCACTTGGTCTATAATAATTTGTGTAATCAAAATGGAAACATTAAACTTCAGCTAAAAAAAGGTGCATGGAGTAAAATTATAAGAGCAAAGAATAGTAACTTATAACAACAAATGAAGTTAGACCAATACATTAAAGACTCTGATTAAGGGCTATGGATTGTGTACTTTGCTGCTTACACAGTTCTGTGGAACTGACTTGTGCAAAGTACGGTAATTGTTACTCTTCTTTAAAGTGCTTGTAAAGCCTTAATTTTTTCACCTTAATGCATTCTAGGAGAAAAACCTTCTGTAAAAAAGAAAAAAGAAAAAGAATTGCGCTAGGTACGTAAATACGTGAAGTAAAAAATAAATATGTATAAAAAAATTATTAATGAAAATAAGAAAAACTTTGAAGAATATCCTGCAGCTGAACACTATAACCCCGATATGAGGGCACAAAAATAGAAATATAAAAATATGAGTGCAGCTCTAGATAAGTTCCACAAATAACAAAATTGTGTATAATAACAATTAACGAGTTATGAAATTGTACAATTATATATATAATAGCAACAAGTGCAATTGTGCCAATTAAGAGTCAACAAAGATGAGAACCAAGTTCAAGTGAAGACGATAATCTAAAAGTCCATAAAAAATAAATCAATTAGACAATACATAGCTGAAACACAAAACCACAAAAAATTGTAAAAAATGTGAAAAAAAATAAAGTTTGTGAATGAAGATATCCAGATGGGAAATACTCAATGGGAGACTCTGGGTCTGAAATTTCACCACCAGTGCTGCCCGTCACCTTAGAATAGACAGTGGAGGCTTACCAGAAAGCCTGCGACCGCCCTTATTCAGGGGGGTCAATACAGGCTTAGTAGATCAATCAGGAGACACAGGAACACTGTTAAGATCTCTTTAACTTCCTTCCAAGATAGCCAGTCAGCATTAGTGAAGAGCACCTAAACAGCGCATTTCTTGGAGACCGTCCCTATATCGCAATGAACGAGCGTTTCCATAGATCCGGCATAATAAGGGAGAAAAAAGGGGAGAGACTCCAATGGTGTAGAACTTCTTCGGTGATTTATTAAAAAATAATACAATACAGGAACGTTCCTTGCAAGGACATGGGGTAAAAACAGCTCTGCTAGTGTAAAAAAAACAAGACGCGCATGCGCAGTGCGTGTGAGCTTGATGACCCTGCGACCGTTTCGTCACAACTGACCCCTGATGACGTCAGTTGTGACAAAACAGTCGTAGGGTCATCTTTTTTTTTTTTACCCCATGTCCTGGCAAGGAACATTTCTGTATTGTATTATTTTTTAATAAATCATTGAAGAAGTTCTACACCATTGGAGTCTCTCTCCTTTTTTCTCCCTTCTTATGCTGGATCTATGGAAAGGCTCGCTCATTGTGATATAGGGACGGTCTCCCAGGAATGTGCCGTTTGGGTGCTCTTCACTAATGTTGACCGGCTACCTTGTAAGGAAGTTAAAGAGATCTTAACAGTGTTCCTGTGTCTCCTGATTGTTCTACTAAGCCTGTATTGACCCCCCTGAATAAGGGCGGTCGCAGGCTTTCTGGTAAGCCTCCACTGTTTATTCTAAGGTGACGGGCAGCACTGGTGGTGAAATTTCAGACCCATGGTCTCCCATTGAATATTTCCCATCCGGATATTTTCATTCACGAATTTTATTTTTTTTTTTACATTTTTTACAATTTTTTTGTGGTTTTGTGTTTCAGCTATGTATTGTCTATTTGATTCATTTTTTATGGACTTTTAGATTATCATCTTCACTTGCACTTGATTCTCATCTTTGTTGACTTTTAATTGGCACAATTGCACTTGTTGCTATTATATATAATTGTACAATTTCATAACTCTCTAATTGTTATCATACGCAATTTTATTATTTGTGGTACTTATCTAGTGCTGCACTCAAATTTTGAAAAACCTTCTGTGCTGTAGCTCCCCCCTCTTTTTTTACCTGTGCCCAATCTGATCCAGCGATGTGCACGTGAGCAGTGTCTCCCACTGCTGTCTCCCTCCTCATTCAGCAGATTGACAGCAGTGGAAGTCATTGGCTCCCACTGCTGTCAATCAAATGCTGTGACACTGGAGCAGGGAGCGTAGCCGAGTCCCGCTGTCTGTTTCAATGGACGCAGCAGCGGGGCTCGGGAGTGTGCACACCTGCCAAAGAGGAGGGGCCTGGAGCGCCAGCTGGGGACCCCAGAAGAAGAGGATCAGAGTTGCTCTGTGCAAAAGCATTGCACAGAGCAGGTAAGTATAGACAATTTTTGTTATTCTAATTAAAAAAAACTGAAGGTTTAATATCACTTTAAAGTGAAGGTAAAGGTAAACTTTTTTGTGTGCTGTAAATTACACATTTGTCAACAAGAGGTAAATCCCAGACTTCCGAGGGATTCCATTTTTGAGTAAAGTACAAATAATCTTTCGAGCATTTCTTGGATTTTTAGAATTTGAGGCTGAAATTGCCTTGGATATTGTCAATGGCTTATGTCTGCAGTAGTTGGAAAGCATTGAACTGCTCCATCGGACTTTTGCTGGCGGAATTTTTGCCAGCAAAAGATTGAGAGCAGGTTCTCAATTTTTCAATCAGAAAAAGTTCCGATCAGAAATTCCGACCGTCTGTACCAATTCCAACGCTCAAAATTCCTATGCATGCTCGGAAACAATTTGATGCATACTCTGAAGCATTGAACTTCATTTTCTCGGCTCGCTGTAGTGTTGTACGTCACTGCGTTTTTGAAAGTTGAAAGTTCAGAGAACTTTTGTGTGACCATGTGTATGCAAGCCAAGCTTGAGCGGAATTCCGTCGGAAAAACCATCCAAGTTTTTTCCGACGGAAAATTTGATCGTGTGTACGCGGCATGAGAGTACTAGGCAGAAGATCTGCCTATAGATGTTAAATTCCATCTCATCATTTGCCCATACTCCCTGTGCTTGTGTGCATTTCCTTCAGATACTCTGGTTCCCTCCCATACTCCAAAGACATTTTGGTAGGTGAATTGGCCCTAGTGTGACATTCTACTGAGTGCACCCAAAACAACTACTATACCATCTGCCCCACAAGCAGATAAAATGCTTTAAGTCCCCAGGCAGAAGCGCTTAAAGTTCACCCCTAAATCAATCCCTTCCCTCCACCCTTCCTCTACTCCACCATATTCAAAAAATCCAATGCATGCTCAGATGTGTCACAGGTCTCTGGGACCTAGCCGAGACCTGCTTCAAATGCGTGGGGGTTTTCTGCACGTGCACACAAATGCCACTAGTTGGTACATGTGGATTGTAGTGACCCACAGCATCTATGGCAGTGATGGCTAACCTTGGCACCCCAGATATTTTGGAACTACATTTCCCATGATGCTCAAGCATTCTGCAGTGTAGTTGAGCACCATGGGAAATGTAGTTCCAAGAAATCTGTAGTTCCAACCCCAACTTCCTAGTCCAGGGCCTTCTGCACACAAACCCCTCTCCTTGTCCTAATAAATGCCTTCCAGTTCCAGGAAGGCTCTCCCATGTTAAAGCGTTGCTTTGGAATTCCTTTCTATAGCATTGGTTGACGGGAGGAGCTAAGTGATTAAGCGTTAGTGCGCCTGTGCAGTCTGCCTCCTATTTGGTTCTCCGGTTTTTGGCAAACTATGGAGCGGGTGCTGCCTGTCCTTTACATTTGATCGGGCAGCAGTGACACCCTTAGAGCAGTGCTTCCCAGTGCGGGTGAGGGCGGCACCCCTGGTGTAATCCCCCCAAATGCATCACACGGGGCATGTGCCTCCCTGCCCCGGCCCTGGGAAGGGGGAGAGAACCAAAAAGGTTGTTGTAATGGGTTAAATTACACTTAAAGTACATGTTGATTTTGCCATTATATTTTCTAAACACACTAGTAAAAATCTAAAAATAAATATATAAACATACTGGAAAACGTTCTGATTGGCATATAAAATAAAGCAGTTATTCGTTTTTAAGAGATCTCAGCACTGGGATTGCTGTTTAAAATGTAGAGATGTATGAAGACTTCCAATAATGACCTGCTTCTGAAAACGCTTGTTGTCTGACTATAGTGGCCCTGTGACTTTACTATGCCATTTGTAATCTGCATACTTCTTCCAGGTCAGTGACTAAAGGTATTGAAGTTAGTGGGTAAGCCTGAAAACCTGGAAATTAACAGCAACGTCAGCATGTCATGACAGGTTTCCTTTAGACTAGTTGTGGGAAAAAAACAGGGTACCCTATAATGTTTTTGCTATGGGGCTTTGATATATGTACTGTGCCCTTACTGTGTAGTTATACGCTTTCAGTACTTTCACTCATTTTAGATTTGCTTAATTTAATGTTTTTGTAGTATTGTGTTCTTGTAGTCTAAAGTCTAGTCTGCTGTCATTTGACTCTTTCTTCTTGCCCTTCCAAATTTCACAGTTGCAAAACTCTGCTGTTTTTGTTTAGTTTTACTTGGCATTAAAACCTCCTGCAAAATACATTGTAACAATCATGGTTCAATGTTCCTCAAATATGTAGATAATAAATATATGAATTTAAAAATGATTAATAATAATAATAGGAAACAAATATACATTTCTATATGTAATCTATTTCACTTTATGTTCTAATAGGTTCACTAGCTTTGCTTTTAGACTTGCTGCTTTTCCTGCTCTCCACTAGAGGGAGCAAAATGAGAGAAAGCTTGAGAACCTTTTATCCTGCTTTATAATTTCGCCAAGATAAGACTTTCAGTTTGTTATGCTGCTATGCATATAGTATATAACATTGTAAAACAAAATTTCATTTTTTAACAAGGCACAAGGACCTCTAATAAAATTGTTATTGGCATTACATGAATCTTACTCTGATATTCTACATCTAAATATGTTCTAGTGCTAATTTTACAATTTTGTTGGAGAGGAGATGATATGAGAGAGAGAAAGAGAGAGAAAGAGAGAGAGAGTTATGGCCCATACACACGATCTGAAAATCGGTCAAAAAAATACCGCTTTCGACGCGATCGCACAATAATCGGAATATTAATACAAAGCTTTCGAGAGCCGATCACGACAGTTAATCCGATATTATTTTATCGGATGTGCACGAAAAGTTTACTCGTACGATACCAGATCGTACGATTTTTGTTTACTCAGTACAGTTATCGTCCGAAAATATAATACAAATACACTACAACGCATGACATCACTTCCATTTTTTTTGTGTCGTATCAGAATTTTCGTAACTTTAGTAAACTCTTCAGGTTCGATATACGACTAGCATGCAAAACAAAAACGGACGATCTGTCATCCGATTTTCAGATCGTGTGTATAGGGCATTAGGCTAACCATACATGATACAATTCTCTTTTACGATTTTCTTTTAGATTTACCAAAACTATGTAATATGAGGTCAAACCTAAACACTTTCAATTTGTATGCAATCAGGCAGGTCCTTGTACTACATAGTTGAAGGTAAATCTAATAGAAATTGAATAAGAAAATCCTTCAATGTATGGCCAGCTTTAGGCTACAGCAATATGGAGAAGGCGACATTGGGGTTGATTTACTCAAGCTGGACAGTGCAAAATTAGGTGCAGCTATGCAGGGTAGCCAATCAGCTTCTAACTTCAGCTTGTTCACTTAAGCTTTGATAAAAAAAAAAAAAAAAACCTGGAACCTGATTGGTTTCTATGCGGAGCTGCACTAGATTCTGCACTCTAGTAAATCAACCACATTGCATTTTATCCTTGTCTTCCCCTACTCTAATGAGTTACTGATGTTATGCTGCACCATTCTCCTCTGGCCAGCAGGGGGAGAGCTAAAGCCAAGCAAGCACAGAGACTTCTATGCAGAACGCTAAGAAGTCGGGGAGTAGTTTGAGACAGCAGCCATATAATGGCTACACTATAATGGTTACACTACAGATCCCAATATGCACTATGTAGTAGGAGGAGTAGTAGCCCAGAAAAGTGATTCATCTTAGCACCGAGAGAGTTAGAGGGACAGCGCCTCAGTCTAAATATTCACCTGCCAGCTGGAGTCCATATCAGCGGAGATCTGAACCTGAGACCGTGAGTGAGATCACAAGGGGGCAGCGCAGTTCATGCAAGCTTAAAACAAATGGCACCACATTCCTAATAAAATTCTGCAAAATTCGGATGGGATTTTTTTGGCACCAAACACCAACAAAGAAGTAAAATCAGTACATTTTTATTGATACAATAATTAAAAAACACCACATATGGCATAGGCTTAAACCACAGTCAATACGTTGTATGTTTGTTTGAGGTTTTAATAACAATAGTAAATCCTGCAAATAGGTTAAAGTGCAAAACAAGTGCTTATAGATCAGAGCATACCAAAGATGCCCACAGCCCTCCAAGCACTTGATGGTGTTCCGCTTTAACCTACCCGTGGGGTCTACTATTGTTATTAAAGCCTCAAAAATACATTATAAAATGTTGTTCATGGACCTGTATTCACCAGTGATGATTGGTGCTTTTTTTTGGTTTTCCAACTGCTTTTCTGCTAACACATTATGTTGTTTATTCCCTGAAGAAGACTCTGGAGTTGAAACACGCTGCTACCCAATGTTTTATACAAACAATGACTGTAAACTGCTATGACATGTGGTCTAATTTTTAGCCATATATTCTGTTTTTTAATTATTGTATCAAGAAAAATGTACTGATTTTACTTTGTTTGCGTTGGTGCCAAAAAAATACCATCCAAATTTTGCAGAATTTATGTACCCAATCCATACTGCACTCCACACTGCACTTATTCCAAGCCTAGGCTGCACCTATACCAATCCTATATCGCATTATACCAAACCTTTACCACATCTGAACCACATTTACCTTGCACCTGTGCCGAGACTATACAGTACCTATACTGCATGCAGGTTAACTGGGACTGTCGTTAAGTGCAAAGATGCTCCTAAGGGCCCCAACGATAGTCGGCAGAAAAACATCTCAAAGGACTGCCCCTCCTGTAATAATTATTCTGCAAGCCCCTTTGTTCCCCTGCCCCTTCCAATAACATCCTCCTTTTCTCTTGGACAGCGCATACCCAGTCGGTCTAAGACTAGCATTGCCACCATAAATGCACTCTGGCAGTATAGTTCCAGCACTCGGTAGATTACACTTTACTATTGCTCACTGCTGCACTTGAGGTGGTTCTCCTACTGTTTATGCTAATCTGGATGCAAAATGTCATCTTATCCAATAACTTTGTATGCTAATTGTGTTATTACCAATGCTAAATTGTGTTATTACCATTGTTAATCTATTTTATGCTTGCTTAGTTGAGTATATATATATATATATATATATATATATATATATATATACACAGTATCTCACAAAAGTGAGTACATCCCTCACATTTTTGAAAATATTTTTATTATATCTTTTCATGTGACAACACTGAAGAAATAATAATTTGCTACAATGTAAAGTTGTGGGTGTGGATAGGGGATATTACCCTATTGATGTCAGCAGCTGTCAGATGTCTTGCTGACATCACCAGGGTCCTTCTACTGGGTAGGAACTAGCCACTACCACTTTTGAGAGAAGTGAAGAATGTGAATTTTTTGATGACTCAACAATGTGATCTTGTAATCAGTTTTTGGCTTTCCAGTGTGGCTGCTTAACATCGAGCCTCACGGTTACCGACACGATTCCCTGGATTCGTTCTTGGAGCTCTTTGGATTCCCTGGATCATTTTGGAAATCTGCTGATCAGGCTATCCACGCTTGATTGACTCGTAGTCGCTGACATTCAAATCCACTATTTCCGGTAAGAGTGTATACACCTTATCTCGGGTGGAGGACACACTATCTCTGATGCTCTACATGCCTGCTGAGGCCTTTGTACCCCACTTCTGAGCAACAACTTTTTGTGGTGGACTCCATATATGTATACCATAGGATTGTTTTACCTTTGGGACATTCTCACCTGTGTTTCTACTCATTATATACATGTTCTGTTTTCTATTTATTATATTTGAGATTGATTTTTATCACAAAGTTTTTATTATTTACACACAATACTTGATATATTGTTCAATGTTTATTGTTTTATATTTTTAGCGCTACATTTTTCATTGATCTAAAGTAGTGAGTGTACAGCTTGTGTACATTTTCTGTCCCCTCAAAATAACTCAACACACAGCCATTAATGTCTAAACCTCTGGCAATAAAAGTGAGTACACTCCTAAGTGAAAATGTCCAAATTGGGCCCATTAGCTATTTTCCCTCCCTGGTGTCATGTGACTGGTTAGTGTTACAAAGCCTCAGGTGTGAATGGATAGCAGGTGTGTTAAATTTGGTCTTATCGCTCTCACTCTCTCATACTGGTCACTGGAAGTTCAACATGGCACCTCATGGCAAAGAACTCTCTGAAGATCTATAAAAAGATTTGTTGCCCTACATAAAGATGGCCTAGGCTATAAGAAGACCCTGAAACTGAGCTGCAGCATAGTGGCAAAGACCATACAGCGGTTTAACAGGACAGGTTCCACTCAGAACAGGCCTCGCCATGGTCGACCAAAGAAGTTGAGTGCATGTGCTCAGCGTCATATCCAGAGGTTGTCTTTGGGAAATAGACGTATGAGTGCTGCCAGCATTGCTGCAGAGGTTGAAGGGGCAGGGGGCCAGCCTGTCAGTGCTCAAATTGGTCTGCATGGCTGTCATCAGAGAAAGGAAGCCTCTTCTAAAGATGATGCACAAGAAAGCCTGCAGTTTTCTGAAGACAAGCAGACTAAGGACATGGATCACTGGAACCATGTCATGTGGTCTGATGGGACTAAGACAAACTTACTTGGTTCAGATGGTGTCAAGCGTGTGTGTCGGTGAGGAGTACAAAGACAAGTGTGTCTTGCCTACAGTCAGTGCTGAACTGGGAAACTACAGTTCATTGAGGGAACCATGAGTACCAATATGTACTGTAACATACTGAAGCAGAGCATGATCCCCTCCCTCCAGAGACTGGGCCGCAGGACAGTATTCCAACATGATAACGACCCCAAACACACCTCCAAGGCGACCACTGCCTTGCTAAAGAAGCTGAGGGTAAAGGTGATGATCTGGCCAAGCATGTGTCCTGACCTAAACCCTATTGAACATCTGTAGGGCATCCTCAAATGGAAGGTGGAGGAGTGCAAGGACTCCAACATCCACCAGCTCTGTGATGTCATCATGGAGGAGTGGAAGAGTACTCGAGTGGCAACCTGTGAAGCTCCATGCCCAAGAGGGTTAAGGCAGTGCTGGAAAAAATGGTGGCCACACAAAATATTGACACTTTGGGCCCAATTTGGACATTTTCACTTAGGGGTGTACTCACTTTTGTTGCCAGCAGTTTAGACATTAATGGCTGTGTGTTTTTACAAATGTGACTATTTAATCCCATTACCACATGTTTTACTTACTGATTTAGATGTTGGGTGCCAATATTTGAGCAAAAAAATCTTCAAATTCAGTGGAATTTCCCTTGCATGCATACATATAGTGGGGTGTAAATGACATAAACTACAATACCCTAGTTGGTCTGCAGAAGTCCTTTCCAAGTAATGTTGATGTGCCACTTTTTCCACATTTAGGTTTGCATAACATGTCAATGCTTCGTTTCTTTATTTGCTTTCAGTAAATGTAACCAGCCTTACAAAAGTGAGAAGACAATTTACTGGGTCTACAACAGTGGACAGGGAAACCTTTTGGAGCCGGTGTCATCTTCAAAATTGTTCTCCTCTTACAACATATGTAATAGGCACCTGCTGCTTAACTCCCTCTATTTCCCCATCATCCCCTGTCTGTAAAAGCTGCATAACCACACTGAAAGCTTACTGACTTCCTTTTCAAAATGCTAGTTGCCTGGCTGTATCTGGCTTCTACAAGCTTTAGCCAATTGGCCCAGAACAAGCATATATATCATAAATGTCACAGTAAAGGCATAACCCCTGATCTGCATACCTGTTCTGGATCAGTGATTAGTGAGCCAGAATTTATTGAAGCCAATGGATCTACATGCCAACCAGGGAGTTAACATTTTCAGAAAGAGGGGTCAACAATAATAGTCTACATACGTCTCTCAGTAGAAGTGAGCATTCGGCAGAGAAGAAACGTATTATACCAAATTAGGCAAAGGTCACTTAGCCCAAGAGCCAGTCTAAAGAACACCTGTGCATGGTAAGCATTGTAACCATTGATGGACCTCTGTTATAGTTGTACCTCTACCATGTTATATAGGAATTAGAGCCAACTGACTTTGGGTTTGTGTTGATTGCATCAATTTGACACCAGTTCTAAACGCCTTCGGCAGAATTAATTGACAGGCGCAGTTAACATGAAGTTGACCTCTGTCCCCCTAGATTGTATGGAATTGCAAATCCCAATTGACCTGAACAAAAGCCCAATGACACAGGTTCTTACACAGCTGAATTTCCAAGTAAAATGCTTCTCTCTACATGTTCAAAATATTTTTGCAAAACATTGTAGTATAGTATACATACTGTATATATTCTTTACTTTATAATAAAAATGTATAAAAGAGAATGCAGATAGCATTGCATTTCTTAAGGGAATATGTCTAAAATAACATACTATATAAAACATGCAACTGATCCTTTTCAACCTAGCAGATTATAAAACATGTATAAGTCTCCCCCTTCATATAACCACTTCCATAGTAACCCTGCTGTCAACAGGACCAAACTGTTCAACTGAAACAGAGAATTCACTTGGCAGGTCAGGGATTACTTGAAACCTTTATGGCCATCAACCCATTTAGTGTGAAAGTATTGGTTTTACTACAACAACCACTTGGGACCTACAATGTTTAACTATGTCCATGATGTTTGGTTTAAACTCTTGTCCAGTTTTAAAAGGTGAAGTATGTCTTTCATTCAGTGCCTGCAATCTGATCACACCTCTTTTACTATCAACTGCCAGGCAGAAAATAAGTGTTAACTATACTGCAGTCTTTTGGGGTATTTTAGAAATATCCTTTCACCCTTCCTTCTAAGAACCTAGGAGCCTGTGGTTTGGATAAAATGGAACATTTTTAGGAGCAATAAAGGGAAACAGTACAAAGAGCTTCCAAAAAAGTTCAGTTGTTTTTAGCAGTAATAGCTAAGCGTTCTTGAAGGCGTTCTTCTGTATGATGACACTGGGTTATTTTCGAATGTCAAAAAAAAAAAGTGGCAATGCAACAGAAATGTCACCTTCCCACTTTGTGCCATGATGTTCCTGATTCAGCTGCTATTTTAGGCTAAATACAGTATATGCCGTAAACTATAAATGGGTATCTACAAATAGGACATTAACTGTAATGGTAACCAGATGTGCTGCTAACGTGACAGCTTGGGGCAGGTATAGCACTCATTGGGTCTTCTTTGTAACAGTCTCAAACTGGGACTGGAACCGCAGTCCATAAGCAGAGCATGAAAAATTGTTGCTGTGAACAACAAAAATATCTTTTATCTGTGCAGCCTTACAGGCATGTTTTATATTTTTAAGCATATCTATCTCAGTTACAGGGCAATTGCAGATATGTTACACAAATCCTTTGAACACCAAGATGCAGGTTGAATTCTTAAAGCCCAGCACCAGCATATTAGCAACCCCCCCCCCCCCCCATCTCTCAGTCCCCTCTAACTAACTGCTGATATGAAAGTAAAAACTATTCAGATTCCCATTTAACTCACCTTAAGCGATGGTCACATGATAATCTTTCTCTCTCCTTTTGTTTACTTCCTGGGATCCTTCCTTGGGTGTTCACATCACTCCATTATTGAGGGAGACACCCCCTTTTGGTGGAGGCAACATTTCCAGTGGCCAGGTCCTCTCATAGGCTCCAGAGGCAGAAGAACTCATGGGGGCAGTGAAAGGACCAGTAAACCAGAGGATAAGGAGCAGGGGAATCTGTCTAGTCAGGGCAGAAAATTAGCTTGGCTCAAATAGGAAGCTGAGACTTTGATCCATAACACTGCAGGATGGCTTAGGTAGAAGTGTCTCGAATCAAGACTGAAGAGTAAGGTAACTTATGCACAATGCATTATTTACATTTCATCTTTGCCAGGAGTTGGGCTTTCAAGCAACCATGTCAGGTTAAAAAAAAAATCTGGATTAAAGTCAAAGGTCAAAGTTTTCTGCAACAGAAGAGCTTTTATACTCACCTCACTCCTCCCAGAGCTGTTGTCGCCTTCATCATTCTCTTTAGTATTAAACTTGGGAGTGTCGGGTGCCTATGTCCCCTGCTACTCGCCATGGTCTCATCCTACAAACCCTACTCACTACATGACTCAGCAGTGACTTACAGGTTGAATGACATGACAGACCCACAGAGCAAGGAGGGGGACACATGCATCTCACACTCCTAGAAGTGTTAAATGCTCAAGAGTCTTATTGAGGATGCAGGCCTGGAATGGCGGGAAGGGGGAAGACAGAGGTTACCAGAAAGGCAAGTATAGAATTTCTTTTATTGCAGGGGTCTTTGATTTCTAGATCTCCAGATTTTACTACTGTGTTATTATAACAGCCATCAAAAAGTACAAGAGGTCCAGATACAACTTTATTCCATTAAAGGTTAGTGGTACAGATAAAGGAATATCCAGCGCGTTTCAGGGGTCTACGTGTCCCCTTCATCAAGGCTTTGACTGGCAACCAGGTTAATAAACTAGTAGTGAACTGGACCTACAATGGTATTTATTCCAGTGTGAATTAAAAACACAGGCCTAATCAGCAACCAAAGGTCGCTGCCAAACGAGCTGCTGGTTAGGCCTGTGCTTTCAACTCACACTGGAATAAATACCATTGTAGGCCCAGTTCACTACTGTTTTGTTCACTTGGTTGCCAGTCAAGCCCTGATGAAGGGAGCATGTAGACCCCCAAAACACTTTGGCTATCCCTTGATCTGTACCCCTAACCTTTAATGGAATAAAGTTGTATCTGGACCTCTTAGCAGTGGCATGGTGCTTAAATTTCAACCCTTCTTACATTACACTACAAACCAAGGAGACTGTGGAGATCCTCTGGGGTGTAATAGCGCCTACCAAGGAACCAGATCATACACCAACATTAATACCTTAAGATAACGATTACAGTAAAATAAACCTACAGGTCCAGCACTATCTTTCCACTTTCCTCAACTATCAAAAAGGACAAATACATCAAATATACAAAAATATTTAATTAAAAATGGTCTTTTCGCAATCATAGCAACAGTACTCACAATATGCAGAACTCCTCAGTAATCCCATGCACCTACTGCTTTTTTCAGAAATGTGCAGAAAGCATGAAGTCAAGTTATAAGCATTTTCTGCAATTGGACTCATCCTTTGTAAGACTCCTTCATGCATAAGGGGATGGAGGAGCTGTAGCTTTTCTTTTTATACACTGCTTAATTAGGTGGGTATAGTAAAGGCAGACCTGCCCATATAGAAGTCTGTATTCACAGGTGCTGGCAAGGCCTGCATCGGTATCTCCAGAAAAATAAAGGCAAGGATTTGCAATACTGCTTGCTAAAATCCTTGCAGTTTATAAAGATCACCTGGAAGGATGAACTATATTTTTATTTTCCAAAAAACTGAGGTTTCAATTTAAATGTTTATTGCTACTCCAGTACCAGTTTAGGTACATTTTAACAGGAAGAGATCCTTTACATGCCATGAGAAGTTCACCCCAAAAGTGCCTCTGCCAGTTGAATGATGGTCAGCTGTTAGGAAGATGTTATATAGCACATCATGGGATAGTGCTTTTCTGTATATTTACATTTGCTGGGATGATTATAATGTAAATTGCCAGGATGTTTGCTTTGTAATTTACTTGACATTTTATGTCTGTTGATTGATCTAATGTACTTTAATCTACATCTGTAAGCATATTATAATGACACTTTTTTTGGTGGCTCTTATGAGTTTGATTTTTTTGCAGTTTAAAAAATAAAATAAAACAAACACTTAGCAAAGCACAGACTCCCACTTGGTACCCATGACAGTTATTATAAACTTTCGCTGGCCTTCATTTATGAAACTACCATGTTTTCCAGCTCACATTCTCAATACAAAGAGCTGCTGCCTGCTATCACAGACACATGAATTAGATATCACACAATGTTTAAAATAGAACTATAGGCAAAACAGTTTTTTTTCATTTTGGATAGAGAAAGGGAGGGTTATAACTGCTGTCAGTTTATTTTTGCCACCTTTGTCCCAATCATGAGATTTCCCTTCACTTCCTGTCCCACACCCAAAACAGGAAGTGAAAGAAAATCCCTCCAAAGTGAGCGTATCCCTGGTTGTCAACAAACTCACAAAAACTAGTGCCCCGACTGGGAGATTTTCTCTCTCTTCCTGTTCTAGTGACAACCCAAACTTTTGTAATTTCTTTAACTTTTATTTTCAGCGATAATGGTAAACAGGACAAGTAAAAGTCTTGGAGTGACTGGCACTCAACACTACCAAAAAAAAAAAAAAAGTTTTAGTTATGCTTTAAATGTCCATCTCCCCTCCTAAAGTACCCCTCAGCACCTATCCTTTTGCCCAAAAACAAAAAGTTTGCCACTGCCTCCACCTATGACTGGCCTTTGCAGCAAGGAGCATTGGAGGCAACATACAGTATCTCACAAAAGTACACCCCTCACATTATTGTAAATATTTTATTATATCTTTTCATGTGACAACACTGAAGAAATGACACTTTGCTACAATGTAAAGTAGTGAGTGTACAGCTTGAATATCAGTGTAAATTTGCTGTCCCCTCAAATAACTCAACACACAGCTATTAACCACTTCCCACCCACCGCATGCAGAATGACGGCCGGGAAGTGGTTCTGTTATCCTGACTAGGTGTCATATGATGTCCAGCAGGATAACATGCCAGCGTGCAGCACGGCGATCGCGTCTGCGGCGTGTCAGTCTGACACTGCGCATCTCCGATCGTGATAAGGAGCCTCTGTCAGAGGCTTATTACCACGTGATCAGCTGTGACAAATCACAACTGATAATCGCGTGAACCAGGAAGTGCCTGTAAACGGCATTTCTCAGGTTCGTGCTGACAGGGAGAGCCGATCTGCGGCTCTCCCTGTCACAGGGGGGTCTCTGCTGATAATCAGCACATTGATTATCAGCACAGCCTCCTCAGTTGTGCAAATCACCTGTAAATCAGTGCCCAGCAGTGTCCCAACAATAAAGTGTGCCAGTGCCCACCACAGTGCCAATCAGAGCCCACCACAGTGCCAATCAGTGCCCAGCAGTAACACCGGTCAATAATCTCTCAGTACCTCATCATCAGTGCTGCCCATCAGTGCCACCTGTCAGTGCCAATCAGTACAACCTATCAGTGCCAATCAGAGCCGCCTGTCAGTGCCCATCACAACCGACTGCCAGTGCCCATCAGTGCCGCCTGTCAGTGCCCATCAGTGCCGCCTGTCAGTGCCCATCAGTGTGGTGGCTAGGTTAGCCAAGGACAGTCAATTACTCAACACTGCAGGCTCAAACTGAGCTATATAATCAAGGGTGACTCAGTGAAAGAAAGCATGTATGACAATGGTAGGAAATGACCACAGGACAGGGGTGGAGACACTGTGTAGCTGAGAATCAGTCAATGGACCACTGGTCCGCTCACTTGACCAGAAGGCAGGAGTCTCTAATGCCCCATACACACGGTCGGATTTTCCAACAGAAAATGTGTGATAGGACCTTGTTGTCGGAAATTTCGACTGTGTGTAGGCTCCATCACACATTTTCCATCGGATTTTCCGACACACAAAGTTTGAGAGCAGAATATAAAATTTTCCGACAACAAAATCCGTTGTCGGAAATTCCGATCGTGTGTACACAAATCCGACGCACAAAGTGCCACGCATGCTCAGAATAAATAAAGAGATGAAAGCTATTGGCCACTGCCCCATTTATAGTCCCGACGTACGTGTTTTACGTCACCGCGTTCAGAATGATCGGATTTTCCGACAACTCTGTGTGACCGTGTGTATGGAAGACAAGTTTGAGCCAACATCCATCGAAAGAAATCCTAGGATTTTGATGTCGGAATGTCCGAACAAAGTCCGACCGTGTGTACGGGGCATATGGCTTGTTGACATCCTGTATATAGCCGCCTGGTAAAGGGTGCCACACTGCTCAAAGCAGGTCTTCCATGGGGCTTTATCCCCGTTTGGAGATCCGAGAGGCGTGACCACTGCAGGTGCACTTACTGTAGCGCTATAACGACGTCTGGATAAACCATCCTGGTTCCTTACACAAATGCTCCCGTTGTCCTCAGAGTGTGCGATGCGCTTGTGCTGACGTGATAAGTTATATCATCCGTGACGTAGGGGCATCACTGCCGTGATATCGTAACCGGCATGTTTCAAGCAATCACGTGGTCTACAAGTGAGTACACCCCTAAGTGAATATGGTTTATGTTACAAGGTCTCAAGTGTGAATAGGGAGCAGGCGTGTTAAATTTCACGCATAGTTGTGAACCCAGCCTTATGCCGCGTACACACGGTCGGACTTTTCGTCTACCAAAGTCTGACGGACGCGGACGGACTAAAGCTGGCTGACAATCCGATCGTGTGTGGGCTTCCCCGGACTTTCAGCGGACTTTCAGCGGACTTTTCCAGCCTCTAATCTGATGGACTTTAGATTTGAAACATGCTTCAAATCTTTACGTCGTAACTCCGCCGGACCCAGAAATCCGCTCGTCTGTATGCTAGTCCGACGGGCAAAAACCCACGCTAGGGCAGCTATTGGCTACTGGCTATCAACTTCCTTATTTTAGTCCGGTGTACGTCATCACGTACAAATCTGTCGGACTTTTGTGTGATCGTATGTAGGCAAGTCCGCTCGTAAGAAAGTCTGCCGCAAGTCCGACAAAAGTCTGACAAAAGTCCAACAAAAGTCTGTTGAAAGTCTGTCGGACAGGCTGTCGGACTTTTGTAGACGAAACAAAAGTGTGTACGCGGCGTGTGTACGCGGCATTAATGTTGCTGTTGGCCTCTTGGCAGCCTCCCTGACCAGTTTTCTTGTTGGATTTTCATTTCAATTTAGAGGGACGTCCAATTCTTGGTAATGTCACTGTTGTTCCATATTTTCTCCACTTGATGACTATCTTCATGTGTTCCATGGTATATCTAATGCCTTGGAAATTATTTTGTACCCTCCTCCTGACTGATACCTTTTAACAATGAGATCCCTCTGATGGTTTGGAAGCTCTCTGTGGACCTTGGCTTTTGCTTTAGGATGTGATTAAGAAAATGTCAGGAAAGACCAACTAGAACAGCTGAACTTTATTTGGGGTTAATCAGAGGCACTTTAAATGATGGCAGGTGTGTACTGACTCCTATTTAACATGACTTTGAATGTGATTGCTTAATTCTGAACACACCTACATCCCCAGTTATAAGATGCATAAATAATGCAAACCACATTTATTTAGTTTTTTATTTTTACCCCCCCCAAAAAAAAGATTGCAGTCTGCTTTTCAATTGAGTTGTACAGTTTATAGGTCACATTAAAGGTGTAAAAAGTTCTGAAATTATTTATTTGTCTGATTTTTTTACATCACAGAAGGGGAGGCCCCTGGGGCAATTGCCCCCCTCCTTGAGAAATTAGTGACGGGCCGGTGGGTGAGTGGGCAGGCCAGTCAGTGGGAAGGCCAATCAGCGGGCTGGCATGTGAGTAAGCAGAAGGGCCAGTCAGCAGGTCGTATGGCAAGTGAGTGGGCGGGCCAGTCAGCGGGTCGGCAGGTGAGTGAGCAGGCGGGCCAGTCAGCGGGTGAACAGGCCAGTCGGCAGGGGAGGGTGGGCCAATCAGCGGGACGGTGGGTGGGGGAGCAGCGAAATGACATCATCTCTCACCGCCCGCCCTGCATCACTGCAGTTCTGCCCTCACTGTGCAACCGTGGGCAGCAGAGAGATTACATCATCTCTCTGCTGCCTGCCTTCACTCTGGGACACAGCAAGTGACAATTCAAACCTTGTAGCAGGCAAGTGACACAGGAAGTGACAATCCACACCTTGTAGCAGGCAAGTGACACAGCAAGTTACAATCCACACCTTGTAGCAGGCAAGTGACACAGGAAGTGAAAATCCGCACCTTGTAGCAGGCAAGTAACACAGCAAGTGACAATCCGCACCTTGTAGCAGGCAACGTGTGGAAAGTGACAATCCCCAATGTGTGGCAAGTGACAATCCGCATTTGGTGGCAGGTGATGTGGCAAGTGACAATCTACATCTGGTGGCAGGCAAGTGACAATCCGAAACTTGTGGCAGGGACGTGGCAAGTGGCAATCGGCATCTGGTGTCAGGCGACATGGCAAGTGGCAATCCACATCTGTTGGCAGGGACGTGGCAAGTGACAATCTGCATCTGGTGGCAGGAAACGTGACAAGTGGCAATCTGCATCTGAAGGAAAGTGACATGGCAAGTGACAATCCACTTCTGAAGGCAGGTGACATGGCAAGTGACACACTGCATCTGGTGGCAGGTGACATGGCAAGTGACACACTCGGGGCTCCCACTGATTCTGCATTATGGAGAGTTGAACAATTTCATTTTATATTACAATGTAATAATATTACAATTTTATGTATTTATATTACAATGTAATAATAGAAATAAAATGTGGTTCAATCATCCTGACACCATATCAACCATGGTGCCGTGATGATTGAAGCGCCAATACCAGCCATTTCCACTATAAATTGCCTACAACAAACCTTATTTTCTGGCAGTGCCCCTTCCGAGGCTAGACTCCAGATCTGCTGCTGCATCATAGAAACCTGACATGGTGTGTAGACTTTTTATATCCACTGTATGTTTAAATCCGCCTTTAATATTAATGTGATATGTGTTTGATACTGTTTGGATACATAGAAGCTGAAAGACAGTGTGTTATCAGCATGAGTTCAGGCACAGTACAGCAACAGTCATCTCTCCTACTTTTGGCTCTTAGCTTTAATGCCGCGTACACACGGTCGGACTTTTCAGCTACAAAAGTCCGACAGCCTGTCCAACAGACTTCCGGAGGACTTTCGGCAGACTTGCGGCGGACTTGTGGCAGACTTTCTAACGAACGGACTTGCCTACACACGACCACACAAAAGTCCGATGGATTCGTACGTGATGACGTACACCAGACTAAAATAAGGAAGTTCATAGCCAGTAGCCAATAGCTGCCCTAGCGTGGGTTTTTGTCCGTCGGACTAGCACACAGACGAGCGGATTTCGGGGTCCGTCGTAGTTACGACGTAAAGATTTGAAGCATGTTTCAAATCTAAAGTACGTCGGATTTGAGGCTAAAAAAGTACGTTGAAAGTCCGGAGAAGCCCACACACGATCGGATTACCAGCCAGCTTTAGTCCATCAGCGTCCGTTGGACTTTTGTAGACGAAAAGTCCGACCGTGTGTACGCGGCTTTAGAGTCATCTTCTGACAAACTTAGGCCTCATTCGCACTTGCGCCCGGTGGACAGCAAAAATAGGTGGTTGAGTTGTGTTTTTTCCCACCCCTGAACACAACCTTAATCCCACACAGAGCGGTTGTACACATCCCGTGGTTGTGTTTAATGGGCAGTACCGTCGTCAAACGAGACCCATTCAAGGGAATGAGGCTGTGCCTCGACCCAGTTAGGACTGGTTCCCTTAAAGGTTTTTGTTATGAAAGAACTATAGTGATAGCATTATTGGAAGACTTGGAGCTCATGCAGAGATTTGGATTAAGCAATCATAGGAAGTTGTACAGTTCGTAATGCGAAAATATGCCAAGAATGACATCTGCCAGACAAGTGCATACTACATATAGTAAGATGATTTTAAGGACTAAATCAGCATGAAACCAATAATAAGTATACTATATAGTGTCTATACAGATAAAATAGTAGCAGCAGCATACAAAGCAATGGAAATTGTGTTGTGCAGCATAAAGGATACACCCAGGATAAGAACATATATGTAAAATAACACAATTGAGATATTGCATGATCTTCATGCAGTTCAGTAAGGGAAGAACAGTTCCCTAAACTACATTAAAAAGAACAGGCAGAGATCAGAGAGTTGGTGTGGAGTGGAGCTCTGTGTGATTTACCCTTTCACTGCAAAGAGCCCTTTCTGACATACAAACTTTTTTCCGACAGACAAGAAAACTGGGCAAATAGGCCAGAAAACCATGTCCTGTCAGGAGCAGAAGCAGAGAGGTAGTAACCTATATAGCCACATCCATTTGACAGATGCCATAATTAGGTGATTGCATCTATTAGTCTACAACCTACACTTTAAGACCAACCTCGTTTTGGATTTTAGGTGTTTACAAGTTTAAAACAGGTTTTTTTGCTAGAAAATTACTTAGAACCCCCAAACATTATATAATGTTTTTTTTCTAACACCCTAGAGAATAAAATAGTGGTCATTGCAATACTTTTTTTTGCACCGTATTTGCGCAGCGGTCTTCTAAGCGCACTTTTTTTGGAAAAAATTCACTTTTTTGATAAAAAAAATAAGACAACAGTAAAGTTAGCCCAATTTTTTTTTGTTTTTATTGTGAAATATAATGTTACACCAAGAAAATTGATACCCATCATGTCACGCTTCAAAATTGCGCCGCTCGTGGAATGGCGTCAAACTTTTACCCTTAAAAATCTCCATAGGCGACGTTTAAAAAATTCTACAGATTGCATGTTTTGCGTTACAGAGGAGGTCTAGTGCTAGAATTATTGCTCTCACTCTACCGGTCGCGGCGATACCTCACATGTGTGGTTTGACCACTGTTTTCATATGCGGGCGCTACTCACGTATGCGTTCGCTTCTGCGCACAAGCTCGTCGGGACAGGGCGCTTTAAAAAAAATTTTTTATTATTATTTATTTTACTTTATTTTATTTATTTTTTCACTGTTTAAAAAAAAAAAAAAATTGGATCACTTTTATTCCTATTACAAGGAATGTAAACATCCTTTGTAATAGAAAAAAGCATGACAGGTCCTCTTAAATATGAGATCTGGGGTCAAAAAGTCCTCAGATCTCATATTTAGACTAAAATGCAAAAAAAAAAAAAAAAAGTCGTTTAAAAAAATGACACAAAAAAATTGTGCCTTTAAGAGAAGTGGGCGGAGCTGACGTAATGACGTCGCTCCGGCCGTCCTATGGTATAGAGACGGGTAGGGGCCATCCTGGCCTCACTCGTCTCAGTACCTCAGCAGTGACAGGTCCCGATCTCCTCCGCCGCTACCGACAGCTCCGGTAAGCGGCGGAGGGTGCGGGAGAGCGGCGGGAGGGGGGGTGGCACCTCTCCCGCCGCCGATAACGGTGATCTCGCGGCGAACCCGCCGCAGAGACCACTGTTATCGTGTACAGAAACGACGGCCCTAAAGATGGATACCTCGGTTGTGGCAGCAGCTGCTGCCGTTACTGAGATATCCATCTTTAAAAAAATGACGTATATATACAGTGAGCGGTCCGGAAGTGGTTAACAAAACTATCTGCTGAAAATAATAAAGAAGTGAATGGACAGAAATCATTTGGCAGGTAAAACAGTTACCTTATATTTATTTCATCTGAGTATTTATTGTAACTGTTTACCAATTCAGATTTAAAATGGTATTCCATCCAAATTTTTTTTAGCTTTAGATAGAATAGAGTAGGGGTCTCCAAACTTTCCAAACAAAGAGACATTATGGTTATTCAGACTTAAGAAAAACTATACTGTTTCCAGTCAAAGTAAAAAAATGCCTCGCCGTCAATGGGATTAAATAGTGTGTCAGGCTTGGTGGTCAGTGGGAGTAAGAAAATCAGATATTTCCTGTGGTCAGTAGAAGGACATATAGTGCACCATCATTGGTATTAGTGGAAGGAATGGTCCCACTTGTTCGTATCAGTGGTGTCAGTGAAATTAATAGTGCCCCATCACTAGTGTCAGTGAAAGAAATAGTGCCCAATTGTTGGTGTCAGTGGGAGAAATTGTGTCTGATCTTTGGTGTCATTGAGAGGAAAAGTACCCCATTATTGGTGTCAGTGGGAGGACTAGTGTCCAATCGCTGGTTTCAGTGAGAGAAGTATCCCATCGTTGATATCAGTGGAGGAATAGTGCCCCATCATTGATTTCATTGGAAAGTATATGGCCTGGAGCTGAGTGAAACTAGGAGGAGGGCCAGCATGACTGGGGCCTGCAGAAGAGGCGTGTATTAGTGGGGGATTTTGATATGATACAGGCTGCTTAGCAGATTGAAGAGTTCAAGGCAGAGGGAGTGTCCTGTAGTGGGTAGAGAAGGTGGGGGGGGGGTGGAAAAGTACAACAGCAAAGTTGCTTATAAACGGACTATATACTGCATATGCATTATGCCTGTCTAAGCAGCAGGTGGTGCTGTAGTATTATAGTGTATAGTTATGTTATCTATAATATAGCAGGATGTTTGTCTATCCTCTCTCTATGTACTTGGATGCTCCTTGTTCTTGTGTTCATGTTTCTCCATTCTGTAAAGACATGCATTGATATTTCTCCAAGAAAGTGAAGCCGTATTACTGCATACAACAAGCTTCCAACATGATTTCAATACTCTGCTAACAGGGGGATTGTGTCACAGCTCAGTCAGAGCTCATCACAGCATTAGACAGTTTTCTCCCACCCTCACTCCATTGTTTGTTTTGGTTTGGGGAAGCCTCCTACTTTCTCAAGCGGCTGGGGTATTTGTAGTGGGTTTTCGGGTTTTATGTTGTTAGCTTGCCATTCAATTTCTTGGTCCTTTTATTTTCTTGTCATAGCAGCAGGCAGGGGGTCTATTGGGTATTTGAAGGTGGTGCTGGTTAAACATCTGTGAAAAATTGTGGGTTGGGCCCATCCGAGGTATGGGTGTCCCTTCCTAACGGTGGAAAATTTGTGGGTTGGGCCAATCTGAGGTATGGGTGTCCCTTCCTAACTGTGGAAAATTGTGGGTTAGGCAAATCTGAGGTATGGGTGTCCCTTACTAACGGTGGAAAATTGTGGGATGGGCCTATCTGAGGTATGGGTGTTCCTTCCTAACTGTGAAAAATTGAGGGTTTGGCCCATCTGTGGTATGGGTGTCCCTTCCCAACAATACGGTGGTAACATCAGGGTATTAATTAGGTTGTATCTGGTAGTACATAAGTGGTTAATTGTCCCTGAGCCAGTGTAGTTGCGGCTGGGGGCCTTTGATTGGGTGGCAGAAATTACCAGTTAATCGTGAGTATATAGGCTCTCTAAGACCTTAGACCTTATTTTCTTGTCATAGCAGCAGGCAGGGGGTCTATTGGGTCGTTGAAGCCGGTGCTGGTTAAATAATTGTGGAAAATTGAGGGTTGGGCCCATCTGAGGTATGGGTGTCCCTTCCTAACAATACGGTGGTAACATCGGGGTATTAATCAGGTTGGATCTTGTAGTACGTAAGTGGTTAATTGTCCCTGAGTCGGTTGAAGTTGCGGCTGGGGGCCTTTGATTGGGTGGCAGATACAAACGGTTAATCGTGAGTATATAAGCCTTAAAGACCTTAGACTGTGCATAAGCTGAAGGTGGTTTATTTGTTATGCATTAACTGTATTATACGCATTAAACTTGTTTTCTTGTGCATCTTGTAATTAATGGTTTGTAATAAAAGGCTGCTATGGCCATTCGACTCCAAATAAAATGTGTCGTCTGGTCATTTTGGAAGGGGGGATTGGTCAAGTGTTTAATGTTTTATAGATAATCGGAGCCTCTGCATTCTGCAGGTCCCTCAGTCAAGATTAGTGCCTCATATTAGTGGGAGGAACAGTGTCCCAGGGTCGCATCAGCCCTGCAGGCCACAGTTTGGAGACCCCTGGGAAAGAGTGAAGATAAGCTAGAGCTACTGGTTCCGTGTTATTGCTGTCCCCATTGGGCAGGTTTCCAAGAGACTAAAAAGAAAATGAGAGCAACAATCCTAAAAGTTAAGGGCAATTTCAATTTTGATAAGTGTCACCAGAAAACGTGTCCTTCGTTGACAGATTCCTCCTCCTGTTCCAGTCACAATTGCACAATTTTAGATTTCCCCTGCCTGTTCTGTTGATCATGGTCATCAAGGCAGAAAGAGAAGATGAATCTCCTCAATGAGGACAGAGATGCCAATATAAACCTGACAGATGTAACTTTTCCCTACTCTATCCAAAACTAGAAAGAAGAAATTTGGCTAGGTCACTATTTTACAGTGATCAGTGCCATTGCCTCAAAAGCTGCACAGACGTAGACGTAGTACAATTAAAACTCTTTAAGGCCTAGTCATGTTTTCATTCCTTTATGTAATATTTCAGATGCAGCTTAGAAAAACGTATCAAAAACAGTGATACAGACATGGTTGTAAGGGCCAAAGAATGAATGGTTTGTACTCAGCTTGATTCTGGAGGGTTAAATTCAGCAGTCACTAAAAGTCGATCAATTATCGGAACTTTTTTTCCTGTTTGGCTAGACCCACGACTGGCGTTTTCTGGTTTGAATTAAAAGAAAACAGCAGCAAAATGAGGCTTTATTGTAACTCTGAAAGAACCAGCTGGGAAAATGCCAAAGTAAGCAACTGGTTACTTCTGTAAAAACGAAGGGAAAACACAACAAGAAAAAAGTTATACTTGTTATAAAGCTTTCATTTTTTTTGTACAACATAAAATGAACTCTTTCTTTGTTTTAAAAAAAAAAAATAGGACAAGGTGTGGTGTCCTATCAGTAATGGCAGAAAGAGACAAGAATTTAGAATTCCTGAATTTCTCATTTAATTTGGATTTAGAATTGGCTATGTTTTCATTATAAACATCTTCGGAATAAAATAATAGGCTCATTTTACGTGAACATTTTAGGGTGAAATCAGGGGCTTTCAAGCCAAAAGCAATGGACAGAAAAAGTTCTAGTGTATGAATGTGATGGACCTATCTGCTAATTATGCTCCATGCAGTAAATATACATTTCATATAATAATGCCTTTTTTTTTTTTTTTTTTTGAGGATTTCTGGTATACTTACCTTATTCTCCATATTTGCCTAAAGTTCACTAGATGCTTACTATTTCAATGCCACATGCTAGGGTGCTCACACAAAAGTAAGCACATCAGATCTCACTTTAGCTACAGACCAATACTTGCTTTGTGACAGTCCCTTTGAACAGAGAGTTGACAGTGACATTCAGCATGGAGCCAAATGAGCTGACTGTGGACATTTTTGCTTTGATTGAATCTTTCCAGATAGCAAGCAATTGAGCTGCAAGTTTGAGAATGATTTGCCAAGCTGTTAGACTTGACAGGCTTTACAAGTTTGTTGCACAATTGCAGCAAGTCCGCATTCAACTTTCTTTGCAAACATTCTGCAAATCTGCTGCAAGTTCTGGTTAAAGAGGAGTTCCACCCAGGGGGGCCGTCAAAAAAAAAAAAAAATTAAAAGTCAGCAGCTACAAATACTGCAGCTGCTGACTTTTAATTGGACACTTACCTGTCCCTGGGTCCAGCGATGCGGGGGATCGAAGCCCCGCTCGTCCCCCCCCTCCGCTCGTCGGCGCTGGCATTTCAACTGTGGGCGCCGGGCTGTGGCTTCACAGCCTGGCACCCACTGCGCATGTGCGAGCGGCGCCGCACGCCGTGATTGGCCACTCAATCACCTGGGACCTGTAATGGGTCCCAGATGTTTGACAGGAGGGAGGGAGCAGAGCGGAGCCCTTCCTGTGCCTGGGGGGAAGTGATGTCACCAGCCCAGGAAAAGGAACAGGCAGACTACGAGGGACCACCTAGCAACAGGCATTTAGAGGTAAGTGAAAAAAAAAATATCCAAATGTTTTTTTGTTTTTTTATTTAGATTTTTTCCAGGTATTTTTTGTTTTTTGGGTGGAACCCCACTTTAAGTTATGTTGTGCAATAGTCATCCCACCACAGGGGTCACTGTGACTTGCAGAGCTCTTGCTGTAGACTCACCACAGCAACTTTGCTCCTGCTAGAGACTTGCCACACAAATTTTCTACAAATTGGAAAAGTGTCAACTAGAACTTACGCTTCACATAGTGTGAACGAGCACTTAAAATGTTGGCTGAACGGCAGGCAATTGCTGCTGAACAAATAGTAGGGTGAACTACAATATTCCATCATTCCTATGGTACTT